>JAVIWB010003497.1:0-387500 GCA_031893035.1 Dermolepida albohirtum | reverse complement strand
ACTTTAACATCTTACCTTTTTTCTTTTTAATATAATATTTTGAACTTTTGTATCTGATTATGAAACTCTACCTCGGACTTAGGTATCATGCAATTCTCGGCATGTATAATGGTGATCTATGTCTGCATTCCACAAGGAACAAAATTTGTCTTTGTCTGTTTTTGTCTATATTTTATTAAACACTCAAATGCTTTTTGTTTTTGACTCATTTTAACATTCATTTCTTATCTTTAAGGAAAAATCTTTGATTTTTTTTATTTAATTAAGTGATTTAGAAAATTTTAAAATATGAACAATGAACTTGAAATTAAACTTGTAATCATTTTCAAACTGAACTAATATATCTATTAGCAAATAAAACGAATTACTTTAGAAGCAAACTGTATGATATATTAAAATCAAACTTTTAATTTAATAATTATAAACAAAAAACAATTTAAATAAACAGATAAACCACATCATATTACATGAATATTGACAAAAAAACTTCATATTTTTGAATAATTGTACTAATTACCCTTATTGTAGTTACCTCTCTGATCGATCATATTATAAAAGAAAATTAATAACTCAACTATTATTGAATATAAAAAATTGCATACTATGTAAATCATAAATAACTCCAGAAATCAAATAAAACTACAATACAATCATAAACTTATTGTCAACGTCATTAAAACTTCATCTTTTTCTTTTTAATGGCTATTTATTCTAATCCCAGATGTCACTTTTATGAATCTTTCCACCTCTCTGTTTTCATATACGTTGTTGAATCATCTACAGACATGTATGTCCTGTTCGTATGCTTCAGCACTAGTTTAAAAATTGTAGTTTCTTATTTTTAACACTGTTTACATCCACTAGAAGTTGTTTTTAACTGGCACTTATCAACACTGTTTTAAAGTATTCAATTGCTTTTATCCATTTACTTATGGTAAGTAATATACGTTTATTTTGATCATTGTCGAAGTCATTTATAACCTTAAATTACTTAATTATCATTTCTTTTTTTACTATTTTCTATTTTCCAGAATGAATCTTTTACAGGTGATTTCCACTGGATCATGGGAAATTTCCTTCCTCTGCTATATATGTATATCGCTAGGCAAAAAAACGGAATACAAACAAGTTTCATGATAACTACTAAGAAATCCGTTTTGGAATTACCAAATGACATTAATTTCTTTCTAAATATGAAATTTAACATTATGTTTGAATTCTTTGAATTTTAATTAGTCAGGTATATAAAAATCATATTTTAACTTTATCAATTATGATACCACACCATTTTTGTAGTGTCAAAATTCAATTTAAGTTTTTAAAATAAACTAAATTCAAGCATAACTCTTTCATATTGACCTTCCAAATTTTACTATACAACTTCTATTTCTGTGGAAAATATGGGTTTTGAAAAATTACATGAAATAAAATTACTTATATGACTTATATCTTGTTTGTTTACTTTAAGTTATCTTACACTTTTTACTGATTCACTACTTTAAAATCAATTCATTTCAATAAACAATGCTCTCCTTAAATGATTTTTAAACTCAAATTTACCTTGCTCTATCTGAATATTATATTTTAAATTACATCAGTTGTTAGATTTTAGATATGCCTTATACCTATGACCATGACATACTATTATTATTTCTATGAATTGACTCTAATCATGTATTTTGTTAGATTCAAGGATTATATGTGTAACTAGGATACAATACATTAATTATACTACAATCACAAATATTTACAACATATTCCATACATATGTGTAGCTTAATTGTATTGAACTAAAGAACTTTTAAATATATACTTTTGAAATCGTCATTAAATAAGAGTATTATTATGTTTAGCAGTAAGTACTTAGTCATAATTTATCTTTCAAAGTGACACATAATTGATTTTATGCCTTTTAGATGAAATTTGCTTGTGATGTTCATCTTCATATTCGAGGTTCTTCGAAATTTCTTTTAAAAAGTTTATAATTTTTAGTGAACTAATAATTAATATTTCCCCCATGATCCGCTTATGCCTTCAAATGTCTATACTTACTAGCAGATAAATATTTTCGCCGCGAGAGGACGTTCTTATCGTGTTCGCATGCCTTTTATGTAGGAGTCCGATTATAGTACATAGGGTTTATAAAGAATCCAGTCTTATAAGACTATATCAATATACACAATGTGAATATCTATCATTCACACATATGTTTAACGAGGATCTGTTTTCGATTAAACTCGGATATTGGATCCTCCTCTCATAATTCAGTTCAAGAGATGTTGAAGTATGATCGATTAAGTAGGGAGAAAGCAGCAAAATAAGACCGGTCCTAGTCTTACAAGACGCTCCACTGACGATACAATAAATCGTTCTTTGAAGCATTATCTTGCCGCTCATTTTGTTTATATACTGCTATGTGTGGAGGAAATACGATTTTTGCCATCTGAAGCAATCGTGATCGCGTTGGCACCAAATTTGACTGAATAGCAACGACGAGTATTACATATTCGTGTCGGTAAAATGCTGTTCAGGTGAGTATATGTTAATATTTTAGATATGCATAAATAAAGTAAATAAATGTGAAAATGATAGGCTAAATATAAATAATGAAAAAATACATTATTTCTGACAGTGTTGGTAATAAACGTTCACACATTGCAAGAAGCGATTTCTAAAATTAATAACTTAAATTATGAAAGCCTATACCATCAATTTACTGGAATATCTCCAAGATATATTTATTTTTGTAAATATTTCGGTGTCTTCTTAACAGGCAAAATATTGTTTAGTGCGGCCGAAATTCATAAATATTCAAATTATAGATATTATTACTGCTGTTAGTCTTTCGCAAAGGTGTTTAAATTGATGAAAATTATAGGATTACTAATATTTTGTGTCCTGCCTGTAAAATAAATTTAAATAAAACTCGACATTTTAGATGCATTAATTTAATTAAACGTGGATATTTCTTTTTTAATTTGCAAAATAAATTTTATAGGAAAGGTAAGTGATTACCTAAGCGGTACATGTCTACATAATTCCTTCTCTTATGACATGTACGGCGCTCACTTAGCATTCGATTTGCATTATTTATTAGCACTTTAAATTACATATATTTCCTTGAAAATATGTGAGAAACCAAAGTTATGGACAAAGAGTGATGTATATGATTAAGAGTTATTTTTCTTCAGGTTATTTTATTTATATAACACATTCATACTTAACACTGCAATAAATCTTATAATAGATGGACTATAATGCTCACTAAGCACTATTTTAGGGGAACAAGATGTACTTTCATATGTGAATATAGATATTATTACCTGTTATCAAAAATGAAAGTAAATCTCAAGCAAGAAGTGTTTTTACTATCATGACGCACGTAATTAAATTATATAGTTATCCGGAATTCGAGATTCATTATCAGAATGTACAGCAGTTGCAAAAGGGAGAAAAATTGTTGAATGGAAACCATTTTTTGGTATTCTACAACTGTTCAATACGTATATACCAAAGTTTCTGGTAACTTTTTTTGATTTATGTATTTAGAGCAAATTATAAATTTTAAGATAAGTGCCATTGTCGTTTTATAATAATAATAATAAAAACAATTCATACCTTTACCTCTACCAACAGCTTAGTGCCAATAATAAGGTTTTGGCAGACCATGAGTTATTATTACGTTCACGCTCGTGGATCGATTTAAGATCTTTATCTGTTAACATTCTCTTAAATAGAAAAGGAGCACCACGAAAAATCATTCTGCACATCAAGTCATTGGAATTCGAGAGCTCCTGCGCGATAAGTAAAGCGTGTATATTTAGACTCCATGCAAGAGAGGCAAGAGGAGTTGGTATGAATGTAGTGAAGTGGTAAATCTTCGAAACGGATTCGCGAATTTCACACCGTTCCGGTATACGTGACTCAATCAATTCTTACATGCTGGGTCAAGTGGCCAGAGGAAATTTTCTCTTATTCAATAAATTTTTACACAATGAAATCCATAGTATTACAGTGCGACCCAAAAGAATCCAGAGCTATTAAAAAGAGCCAGACAAAATTTAACAGTGCTGGTGTTCACACGGATTTACAAACTGTTCATACGAATTACATTGTACTAGTAAATGCCACAAAAATCTAGCAAATACTTCATTAGCATCAGTGGATCAAATAAGAGTTGTGGATGTAATGTGAACAGTGCTATATACTTTAAATGACGAGATAAGTGTTCCTGAATTATAAAACTTTCGTAGTATATTATATGTATGTTATAGACAGAAATAAAAGTAGAATCAAAGCAGTTGAAAAGAGATTTTTGAGGAAATCTAAGGGATTACGACAAAGAACAACATTAAAAATAATCGAAATAGTGACGTAACCATGAAGCTTGAGACCAGTTAGAAGAGTAATTGAAGAAAGGCTTCTTATTTGATTAGAACATCTACACCGAATGTGTGAGAATAGAATATCCAAACTAATATCCAAAGTAGAATACGGGCGAAAAATAGAGTAGGAATATCTAGAAGCGGAATAAAGGAAAAGTATGATAAACAACTGTAAAACGAGAAATATAGTAGTAGCACAAAGCATTTAGCCCAAGCTAGGAACTCTTGGAAAGAGGAACAATGAACTGAATTATACATGCAAGATTGCACAGTATAATGAAAAATTCTGGTTAATTATAAAAAAATGAAATGTCACAAATTTTAAGGACTGATCTGCATCTTTCGACAAAGCACTCAATATTCTGGTAATTATTTATGTATGGAATTCGTAAATTTTTCAAAAATTAACATCATTGACAAATTCAACGGAATAGTCGTCCGAAAGGCAGTGTTTCAATTTCTGTATTATTTAGCATATTCGTTGATGATCTACCAATGTAAGAAACAGCTGGAATCTTAGTTTATGTTACTTATTTGGTAGCAATATCGCGGAAGTACATATGAGTGGATTTCAATGTATTCTCGATATCGGCATGAAGGAAAACGAAAAAAAATATTTATTTTTATTTTTTAGTACCATATAATCACCCACAATCTCAATGCATTCATTACATCTCGAACTTAACTCAATACTCTATAGAGAATGATTTTACCCTTTGTCTGAAAAAATGCGCATTTATTGTCTCCTTGAGCTCTTCATCGTCGTAAAATCGGTCTCTTTTCAAATTAGGGAATGATAGTGATTACTAGGAGTTAGGCCCAGGCTATAGGATGGGTGGTTGATTTCTTCGAAGTCACGATCTCGGATAGCAGCCTTGGAAACCCTCATTGTGTGCATCGGATCGTTGTTGTGAATAAGCAACATACTGCTGGTCAGTTTACGCTGCCTTTTCTCATTAATTGCTTCTTCTAAATTACGCAAAGTGATTCATAAGATTAGCAAAATACTTTTTAGTCCAATGTCTATGACTTTCCCGGCAGATGAAGTGACTGAATTTTTTTGAGGGCTGCTTACTTTCAGAGGCATGGTGATAAACCAACATTTCATTCCTAGTAACAAATCAATCGATAATACTTGATGAATATTTATTCACCACGGAGCTCTAAAAATCCCCTACAGACGACTCCCACTTCTTTCTGAGACGTCGTAAGTATTCGCCCATCATTCACCGACTCTTGAAAGGTTGTGAGTTCGCGAAGAATACTGTGTACGGTGTCAACGGATAAGTTAGCCACCTGTGCTAATATTCTAACCTTTATTTGGCATCCTACAATTTCTTAATATTTTTCACATTTTCTTCCATAGCCGCAATAATCCGGCCGCACGATTGAGGGTCATTTTCAATGCTCTCCCTACCTCTTCTAAATTCACTTGACCACGTTGTAACTGTAGATAACGAAGGTGTACAATATGCATATACATGGCCACCATCTTTTCGCGAAAGATTTTTCTATTTATTTCTTGTAAAGAATTTAATCACAGTGCGGTCATTGTCGTGTCAGCCATTCTGATATTCGTCGACTAAGGACTACTAGCGAACTAATGATCACAACTATATGCAATCTTATATTTATATCCTCAGATAATATCATTATTTAATAAATCTTAATTAAGAAGTTAATAGTGAAAATGCTTAACATAATAAATTCGCTTTGAAAAAGGCACAACAAACTGCATATTAATTGCTCGAAGACACATTTTTATACGAGGGTTGTTTTTAAATAAGATCCGTTTGTGAACGAGAGTGAGAATGATCCAAATTTATTGCAGTATGCACGCGGGTCTGCTTCCAGGATGCCTTGCGCACATTTAGAAAAGTTTATATTGTTTAATAAAATTGATTCGCTCGCCGACTGTGGGACGCGATCTGTAATTTGATTTCTGAAGGCAGTAAACTTGGCAGCACCGAAAACTTATCGTCAGATTTATGAAGTGTACGGTGATAATGCTGTGAGTGATAGTAAAGTTCGAAAGTGGGTGATAATATTTAAGGACGGGCGGGTTAATATGCATGATGAGAAAGGCCCAGACAAACCTTCTCTCGTAATGTGGACAATAAAATTTGAAAGGATCAACGATTCACTATTTCAAAGTTATCAATTGATTTTTTACAGGTTTCAAGGTCGGTCGACATTACTTCGGAGAAACTGAAGTGAAAATTGTATTGGTGGGTTTAAAGACTGCTTTCTGACGTTGCTTACTTGAAACAATCAGCAAGGAGATGAATTTTTGGACCACATGGTTACAAAAGAGGAGACTTGGGTGTTTCAGATGACTCCTGAATCCAAGTGTTAGTCAGTGAAATGGCGACACATTTCGTCTCCAACCAGAGTGAAAGCCAAACAGACAATTTCAACACGGAAGATCATGGCAACTCTCTTTTGGGACAAGAAAGGAATCAATTCTGATGTGTATTGTGTGAAATTGAGAATTGCCATTTAAAACAAGCGACGCGCCCTACTGTCTTCCCGTCTGATGTTGCTCCATGATAATGCAAGGCCACACAGAAACATGCAGCCACAAACACAAGCTCTAATCAACTCTTTTGGATGGGAACAAGTGGGTCATCCATCATGCAATCCAGACATTGTACTCTGATTTTCGCCTGTTTCGGTACTTGCGAAGGTTCAACGACGACAGAGAAGTGAAAACTCCGGTTAAGGATTGGACTTATTCACGGGCGGTAGATTCGTTTGATCTCGGAATTCAAAAACTTGTCGAACGGTATGATAATTAGTTGAACAAATGGAAATTATGTAGAAAAATAGATGAAAGTATGTACAATATGGAAATAAAATATCTTAATATTTACAGTATTTTTCTTCTTATTAAAAAATGGACCATATTTCAAAAATAAACCTCGTGTCTTGCATTGAAAGAATCTTTATGGCTTAAAAAGACTGCAGAATCAAATATCATAAATTTCTTATACACTTTACTTAAAGAAAAAGAACGAAAAGTTGTGTGGAAGACAAATTATGGGACAAATTAACGAAAATATATTTCTATTAAATTAAGGAAAAACATTCTGACGAAAGTCAAATATGTAAAAATTAATTACAACCGTTTGCACGAAGATAATGTTGAATAAATGGAGATGTACGTTATCTGACAATTTACTTTCTTAATTGATTTTTGCTAAATTAAATAAAGTATTTATTCTATAATAATACACGATGGTTTTGTAAAATTAAATAATAAAATAAACTTTATTTTCAATGATTTACGCATCCTTTCATCTTCTCCGTCTAGAGTTTTATCATTACTTAAGATTGAAAATAATTTGTATAGTAGTAATAATTTGAAACAGAAAAAAATGTGCACACGTAGATCGGGTGTGTTAATTTTGTAGCGATTTATACAAGTATGGCTGCTTTTATAGTAGTTAAATTACGTTGTAGATATAATCAGGGATTAAAGCATTTCCAAATGTGGTCTATGCGGTTGATTTAGGACAAATTAATCGCAATAAAGATGTATTCTGTAACGAGATTATTAAAAACAAAACCCGAGAATGAAGTCATAATTAATTTATATGACTTGCAAAATCTTCACGTTTATGACTTAGCAACGTAAAAATTGTAGGAACGAAATACGTAACTCATTTTTAAAACGTGTTCAACTAATAACATTATTAATCCATTGATTTAATAATAAATTTTGGCAAATATAATAATGCATTTCAGTGACCTTATCAAAGATTATTAACTTTCTTAGTTTTAAATGTTTTGGAAATTAATAAAGAATTATTGTCTTACATAAAATGTTTAAAATCATGCGATCAATTAATGCGAACGGAATTAGAAAAAATCTACTTTGCTATAACATAAAGGAAAAATCGTGTATTGCATGATATAACAACAATAATGATATTTTTCTACTCACATATGTGTTTAATTTGACTTCAATTTATTTACTTCTTTTTACGCTTTATAAAGTGCTTGGCAGTCAGTTTTATGATATGAAAGAGCAACAATCTCTTAGGCTAAACTGATGAATACTTATTAAAGTTTTTAAGGTCGGAAAATTCGAAATTGATCAAATTTTACCGCGAAAACAACGCATAATCAAAATGTAGGCCTATTTTTTAAACTAACCTCAATTAATTTTTGCGCATTTAAAAATATCTTTTTTTAGACGTGTTCTCGTAAACTTTGTATATAGGTATAAAAGTAAGTTTTAGTCCGGAGAATTGTAATTTAATCGTACTCACATATTTATTATTGTCTTTGGAATATAAAATGATGTAAAACAGCGGCATGGAGTTGACTGAATTCATAATAGATCCGAAAATTTAGTTTACAAATTATGCCGTAGACGTTTGATACTAGTCATTCGTAAATCATATATTAATCCCATTTCAATTAAGTAGTTAACAAGTTTCATTTACTAATTAATTTTCTGTTTATATTAGGTACTTCCAAGTCTATAAAAACCGTATTTAGTCAGACGTTTTTACACATATGTACTGCTACGTGCTTGCTGATTGTACACAAGAGCAAATGCTGCGGGTCGCGAACGACCGCTCGGGGGAGCTTAAGTTGTTCCGGGCAGCAACCGAACGATGACAGCCAGCTATCGCGGAGGTCGTGGTTCGCAAGTTCAGATTTTTTTTATATTTGATTTTAGCCTTAAGATTACAAAAAAAAGGGCGCCAAGAGCGAAATTTATGGCAGATGTAATCGTTTGATTTCTCACAGACTGTAGCTCTATTGGCCTGTGAGTAGCCTAGAATTCCCCACAGTTTCGACGGGTAATTAAAATTGAAACACCCAGTACATTTGTACTCAACAATTCCACTATTTATTAATTATTCCCTCAACAGGTGAAAATTGTTATATATATAAATATACAAGTATCAATGACTATTTTACACAAAAGGAGGAAATAAATATCTCAATACTGCCAAAAATTAGTACATTTCCCCCATATAGTTTCGTAAAGTAATTAAATCTAGAAAAGTTGGTTCCCTAAATTTATTACATTACCCACATATAATTTAGAAAACTAATTAAATCTAACTAAGTTGGATCGTTAAATTGGCAAACAAATACGACGCCTTATTCTTTTGCTCTAAGGTTCTCACTCAGTGAGTTACGTTTTTTTTTTTGCTAATGTCGAAGTATAATTTAGTAAAACTGGAGGCTACTTATCGCATCCCGTTCTGTGGTGCAATTCCCGTGCGGCCAGAAATTCCGTCGGAGATTGGTGGCACCTACGGAAGAGTAGCGTTGGCCGTCACGATGCTTCGTCGGAGTTTTTTCTATATGAGCGGGCACCTAGACCGCGGTAATTGGAGAAACCCTATAACAACAATACCAATAAGGAATTGTACTCAAATTCTTAGTTAATTGGCAGACACATACCTGTGGATTTTGCTAATTACGCTCAGATACATATGCGATTATGAGAAATCGAAGCGGGTCGATATTGTACGTCTAACCCTTTATGGAGCTAACTTTCAAATGCCAACGATATAGATAGATTGTCTCGGACCAGGGCAAGTAAGACGAACGGGGGGATGTTTTTGCATTTGCTAAAAGAACACCTGCTCATCACAAAAAGCGTTCATTGATATCAACAAAATCAAGGTCGATGTAAACGTACGCCGAAATACAATATATTTATTTAAATACATTTTTAAAACTTTAAAACGAATATGATATCCTAAATATGTGTTTCACATAACCTTCATCAACGACCATAGGCGTCCCTTATATATAATACGACGGGGTTCTTTTAACAAATAAATAAATATACAAGACTCCGAAATTGTTCTAAATGAAAAATAAACCGTAACAGTACGTACCGCATATGCAAAGTTTAATCTCATGCTTGCATTACTTTTCGTGGGTTTTTTGTACACCGAAACGTTTGAAAAAGATCTTGACTCACACTATCAGTTCTGCATTACGAAAGGGTGCAATTAAGAATTATTCAATAATCAGAGGCTTTACCTTTTTGAGTAGTTAATAATTAATTCTCTCCTATTTTAGAGAAAAAGATGGATGTTTCTAGCAAAGAAATGAAATTTGTTTGCTCATTTTGGTTAATTATGCGATTATATTATTACTATTATTCTTTTAACGAGCGCGGATAGCTTATATTCGTTAGAAAATGAAATATAAAAAAAATTATCTACGAATATTAATTTCTGTCGTATGTCTTTTCTTTGGTATTTAAGTGTTTTTTTATGACTACCGCAAACACTATAATATTTATTTTTGTAGTGGGAAAAGGATCTTAAGCTACTGCTGATCCATAACAGTTTCTCGAAATTGCAACGTAACAAGATCACATCGCTATTGTGATTAATTTTCACTTACATTATTCCCCTACGTGTCTAGAGTGCTAGGAATAAGTTCAAGTGTCTATTAATTAAGTAAGAAAATTAGTTTTTTGAGATTAACATAGTAAATTCAAGTTGTTTATTAATTAAGTTAAATTATTTTTTTTCTAAATCAACATAGTAAATTAAATTTGTCCATTATTATAATTAAGTAAGAAAATTAGCTTTTTGAGATTAGCCTAGTAAATTCAAGTTATTTATTAATTCAAGTTAGTAAAGTAGTTTTTTTTAATTAATCTAGTATGTTCAATCAGTAATTTTGTATTATAATTCTACAGTTAAATTGTGTTTCTTCGATTTCACTTTTTTTTTCATTATTAGAGAAGTTTTTGTGTAAATCGTATGTAATTCTTTTCGTACAGTCATCGGACTTTAACAAAATTATTTGCCATATTTCGTGTGAAGAAAAAATTGAAACAGTTATTTTTGCTGTACAACACTTACATGTTAGATACTTTTATTTAATTGGGCTGTTTTAAAAATAATAATTTAATACTATGCAGATTGTGAAATTTTGAACAAGTTATATTTAATTGATTGTTTACTTTTGTTGTGAATCTAATATACGTATATTTGAGAGATTATTTATGGTGTTTGATTTCATATTGAAGATTATATGTATATATTTTCAAGTTCATTTTTTGCCCCTCTGTTGATAATAATTACACAGTATTAATCGATAAAGATTAGCTTGCCCTGTAGGTGCGACCAAGAGAAAAGGATACCGTATAATTGTTGTGAGGCAAAAGTCCTTTAAACGAGTCAATATATTTATAAATGTTTCTGATTCTGCAATAAACTAATCCAGACCCGTTTTGTTTTTCTTTTCTTTGTATGCTATTTACCCCTATATCCTCCTTTCCACCTGCAAATTAGTTGATTGCTTGTTTTGCTCGAACCTCGGCCCGTCTTCAGTATCAGATGGCATTTAGGGTTTCTTTAATACTGTGGCGTCCATATGTCATTATTGTATAATATCATTATTAATTTTTTCCCACCCTTGAATAGACTCAACTCGGGTGGAATTCTCAAATGCAGTAACAGGTAGGTTATATTGAAATTATTTTTTTTTTATGTGAATGGCGTTGCATTATTTAATAATATATTATACAAAAAAGTAATTTAATTATATTTAGTAGATGTTTGTCAATTTATTTACGTACTATTTATAGTTTTATGCATTTTTTTTGTTTTACTTAGAATTTAGATTTAAAATTTGATTTACTTCCATATATACAGGTAAATTTAAAATATTATTTTATTGAAAATTTACCACGATTTCTTTTTTTTTGTTTTCGATTTTTGATATATTTAGTAATCTTCATCAGAATTTTGCTTATGTTCGGTACTATTTTATTAAAATGGTATTACAATGCGATTTACGAGTGACAAGTATTGTTATCCTTCATAAATTTGTAAACTACATTTTTAGATATATTATGAATTTGTACAACTGTAAGTCGCTATTTTACATAATTTTACATCAAAAAGTATACAAAATTTACGAATTTCTCGTATTTGAAATGCGCCTGCATTAAAATTATTGTTATTTTCAGCTTTTACAAATACAAGAAATCTAGAAAAATGATTTTTCTATAAAATAAAGTAGGATTAACGGAGAAATACGAAAAATTAATTGAGATTAGTTTACAAAATGTGTCTGTACTAGATGCCTATTGGATATTCGTTATTTTTGCGCTAAAATTTTAGTCGTTTTCGAATGCCTGAACCACAACAATTGAAAAATAATTTTCTTTAAAATCCAAGTTCATACTATATTCGTTAGTATTTATATTTCTTTCTTGCTTACTGTAATTTTTGGACGTTTATATGCCTATCGACTCTGAAACATCTCTTATAGCAAACGCTATTACCACTTAAATGTGTCCGATTAATCGAATCGCTGTCACACTAGAAACATAATTTGTGAGAAAGTAGTGAATTTAAAGTATATTACTCAACGATTTCAGATGTTAATTTAAAATTCTACTTGTGACATTTTAAAATTTCCATGTGGTTCATAAAATTTAATTATAAAACTTATTCAGTAACACCTTATGTATGTACATGCTAATGATAAGGAAAGGAATAATTTTAAAAAAATCGCCAACAGAGTGGGATAGAATCTAATTAAAATATATTTTTGTATGAGGAATATATTAAAATAAAACATGTGTTTATGTCAATTTTAATTCGACTAGACTTCAAGGTTATTTTGCATGTATTGTCGTGTTATTATCAATAAGGTATCTTAAGTATTTCTCTTAATGTTTATATTTGAATATCTCGACAGTTATATCTGAACAATATTGTCTTTCAATAAGTTACATAATTACAATTGAATGAAGACTTTTTTGTCAAATTACTAACAAAAAATGTATACTTTTATATATATAGAAAGAAATACTACTTCCTTGTACTGTAGACATGTATCTGATAAATTGTATTGGCGCCGAATAAAAATAATCGGCATTGCAGATTATACACGAAGTTGATGTAGCCTGAGAAAATGAGATAATTGCTTACATCTTGAAAAATATTAAACTCGAATGCCTTACATTCTTTAATTTGTTCATATGTGTATGTAATGTGTTTCAATTTGAACTTTAGGATATATTGGGTATATGACAACTTTAGCTATTTGTTTGGCGAAATTTCTCATTACACTGAGCTAGTGTAATAATAAACAGAGCCTATTTGTATAACAAATACATAGATTAAATGTTTACTTTGAGTTCATTAATAGTTGATCAAAAAACTACAAAGGAAAATGGTCATAAATCACATGATCTTGCAGGCCAATTGATAATACTATTTCGCGAGATATCGGTTCACCGACAATTTGCCAAGATCCCTCCAAGAATAATAGTATTAGTGGCAAAAGGTCATAGATCAACATTTTGAGAAATTTAACTTTAAGTGGGAGAATATTAATACTATATTCTAAGTTCTCACTATCGGGAGTGTTGTAAGTAGCAGAAAAGATTTTTCAGTATAAGCAAAAGGGTGACACGATAAGGATGTAAACAGATCAGTAATAAAAGAACCAAAATCAAAGTTTCGAAATGCGGAATACCCGATGCTGAAACCTACTCATAGGATGCGAGTCTGTCAAGGAAAACGTCACTCTATTGGACAGATTGAATATATTGACCAAAACCATAACGACATTATGGTTTTGGCCAATATGTTCAAGAATTGTGTTTGTAGGCATACAAATCATTGTTTAGGACTTGTTTTGCAGACTTCCAAATCTTTTAAGAATATAGTCCTTGTACAAAGGAAGGTGGCCTACAGGGCAAATTTCCTATGAAAATTCATTAATTGAAGAATCGACTGCCCTGAAATATTATCATGGTAGCGTCAATTCAACTCTTCTATAATAAGTATGTGCCGTATCCTTTATCGTCAGTATGAGGACACATTCTTTGACAAGTTATAATGTTTACATTTTTTATCACTATTTTTTTACTGATGTTGTTACAATATTATTTTTGCTTTTTGCAATATTTTGCCTTGTCATTGAAATTATATACTGTTAGGCAATTAAATAATTATTACAAACCGATCCGGAAATTTGGGACGCAATAGAGATGTTGGTTCACATGCTGTGTGGCATATTACGGAGCCGACCAAGTCCAAATCATCAAAACCATAACGACATTATGGTTTTAGTCAACATATTCAAGAATTGCGTTTGTGGGCAAACAAATCATTGTTTAGGACTTGTTTTGCAGACTTCGGTTCGCTCCGTTGGCGCTTGATATCGCCTTAATTTTACATGAATTTTTTTTTAATGGCACTATAAATGATTACCCATTTTCATAATATGCTTGTGCACAAACACACAGTAAAATGCTCTGTGCTTGCTTCATATGGCTTGTAGATAAACTCTGAAAAATATGGCAAAGCTACCCTTTAAAAAATGTCGCGCAATTGAAACCCACAGTTTCAAATTTTGTGATGCTGATAATATGAACATACATATATATTACTATTGAATGATTGGTATAACACCTAACAACGAAAGATTAGTGATATAAATACAAGGGTCAATCAAATAGTTAGGTGAATTTTATTAAATACATTTATTTCTGCAGAAAAATTTATATTGTATTGTTTCGTCTTTTCTGAAAAGATTGTTACAAACATAATTTTAGTCTCCGTATTTGATTTTCGAATAAGTATATTTTTATTGTACTTTGGTACTCTTAACGCCCTCTCGTATCTGTCCGCTGTAGTTGATAATCAATACGACCGATTTTAGTATATAGATTATAGATTTCATCGAAATTTTAATTTTGTCTAATTAATAGAATTTAATTAGCCAAATCACGTGATTGTTATTTTTATATTGATTGGAAATTATTCTCGGTGGTTTTGTACTTATTTGGCCATAATATTATCATGCACATTTGTTATTTATGCATAGGGATATAATAGTAAATGGTGGTTTATTATAGCTCTTTCTCCAAACTTAACTTTTTAAGTGAATACAAGTTTCCGCTCTTACTCCATTTGCAACTCCTAACTTACAATTAGTAATCAGGTTTATTATATTGGAAATGTTTTATTGCATTTTTATCAATTTCGTTGGCTTTCATAATGCCGATTACATAGTTTATCAACACAATGAGAAGTGATAGATAAGAAGATAAAATGAAGACTGCACGTGGTGCTCGAAAAATTCTAGTAGGATTTTGTTGTTATTACTAATCGGGCTTATTATATTGGAATTGTTTTATTGCATTTCTATCAACTTCGTTGGATTTTATAATGTCGATTACATAGTTTATCACCTTTATGGGAAGTAATAGATAAGTTTGAAAAAACCACTACACGTGTTCGAAAAATTCTAGTAGGATTTTGTTGGCCATTTTATCGAAGGAATGATCTTAGTTACAGTCAATTAACCCTCAAAACACCACTCGGAGAGATCTAAGTTTACCCCGTCTACCTACCATACATTGGTAAATTATTAATTGTCGTACGGATGGAGTAAATGTGTATATAGGGATCCCATCTGATTAGGAAGTCAGAGCTTAATCAGCAAGCTCAAGTGGTAACGTAGTACTTTAACCAGATTCATCGAGGTCATTGGAATACAAAAACTGAGATAAAACGTTCGTACTACCATTTTATTTTATAAACTAATTTATTGGAAGTGCTAATCACTTCTAAAGACTGTGGTAACGATGGCTGAATTTATATGCTACTGTTCCATTCAGTTACGAGATCATTTAAGACCGTTCAAGCCTGGTGTAGAATTATTTAAGACCTAAAGGAATTTTAAAGCAAGGCAAACTAACAGACGGTATTTATGAAACCATTAATTTATGTAATAGGTAGAATTAGCAGCTGAAACCAGCCTTTGTTAACGAACGAGTACCTTCATTTGTCTGTTAGTTCGACTTGATCAATTCAGGGGCTTGTAAATACATTGTCAGTATTTTACAGAAATATATGGCTCACACTCATTCGTAAATTCTAACCTAATTAAGGGCATGTGGTACGGCTTGCATTAAATTGTCCATTTTTGTTTGCTAACAAGTAAATAGTTTGCCATCAGTCAACTACTGCAGTTTTCCTTTAATTCGCTTAAACGTTTGCTATTGAAAGCCACAATCAAATTTTGCCTTGTGTCATTTCATTCAATATTTAAGCAACTACTAATTTTTAATATAAATTATTTAGCTGAACTTTATTAATCTATATAATTTTTTTTTCAATTACTTTGTTTATGTACTCTGTTGTTGCTATAGAGAAGTGTCTATCTAAGAGGCACATATACTATTGTATAACCAGCTATACGTATAGAGCGAGATTATTTTCTCGTATTTTATTTGGAGTTGATAATAATGTGACCATATATGCTCTTTTCATACTGATTGGTAATGAACCAACATACTTTATACCTTGTAAATCAAAAGTTTTGGATATATAATAAACTTGTATAGAGCCTTTTCTTTTTTTTTTACCCTTGAAAAAGGAACCTTCTTGTCTTTAGTGATTTTAGTAAACTGAATAACGAACGTATTTCCTTTTATCCACTGTTTCAATTTTGGCATAGCAGTTTTCATGGTAACAATATTGAAGCGTCATATAATATCTTATTAACAGGGAACCCCACATCTCACCCTCAGAATTTAATTTTGAGCTGGTTTAGAACCCTAAAAGTTAAGCCAAGGGATCTCTAGGAAGGTAAGGATTGATTTAGAGTCCTTGCAAGGTTTATAGTTTATAGTAAACGCTTTTCGCAGAGCTACAAACTGGATAAGATCTGCTAAATATTTGAAGCACAAGATATGTTTTTCCACAGTCGTTTAAGCAAACCAAGAGCACAGTGGGAAAATGATTTTATATACAGAAAACGATCATTATACATCTAACAATGTAATATTTCTATAATTGAAATAATCTTTGAAACTAATTGACGGATCTGTACACCTTGGCCTAAAATACTTTATTTAAATACGAAGAGTTTTCTAATTTCTCCATTCCGTCCACTATGCGTAAATCTGTTTTAACCTGACTATCTTGAAATTTTGTTCAGCTTTTTTTGATAGCTGCAGCTTCTTTTGGGTCGAATTTTAAATCTAGAAAGATTCAAGATGACGTTTGGTATAGTTCCATTATACCATAACATTAATAGAATAATTTTACAATCTCTCGTTTCGTCCACACATAACCGCAGATTCTTGTTATTCAATTCTGATTTAATTCTATTTTCAATACGTTCGGTTCATTTCGCGATTCGTTGTTTAATAAAGTAAACGCAAATAAAGCAAATCGAATAGAAATCGCTCATCCTATCATACACCAGTTCTTTTTATAATAGTGCTTCGCACTATTCACATTAGAGGTACATATGTATGTATATAGTAAACTACACATTTGATTTTTGAGTCACTGTAAATTAAATACAGTAAATTTTTAATAAACTTATTCACTGCTTTTAACAATGGTCATTTTTTCGAGATGTTATAACATAAAACGTTCACTAGTCTATTGGAAAGTCTACACATCTGTGCACAACACGCTAATTCCAGTCGGTTAGCAAATCATAACTGAGAATAGAGAACATTTGTGGAGCTTTTCTTATCTGCGCTCATAATATTACTTTACTCATTAGATAGTAGCTCCCATTATCTGCGTCAAATTGCATATTTGTATTTCGGTTGCTTCGTCAGCAAAGCACAGTACATTGCACTCTTTACAAATTCATCACATGTCTAGAATGTTTTCAGATTAGGTTTCTTCACAATTCAGAGTTAATAAACAACACACAAATGCAACAAAAATTTAAAAAACGCATACATAGTTTTTTTAATACTCAGTTAAATGCTAAATATAAAACTGAAAAAGTTAACACGTAGCTATTTTCATCAGCGGGATACAGTTTTGCGTTTTTTTTTTAGATTAGAAGAGGATGATTTTCATAGACTATCGTGCGAAGAGTTAAATCGTTAACGACACCCAGTCTGCTATATAAGTAGAAAGTGATTTCTGAAAATTTGCTGAAAAGAGGTTTCGGTCGGATAAGTGATTTTTTGCAGCAATGATTTTAAGGATTTTGAAAATATTGTTACAAGAATGTGGCAAAGACACTTAAATATCCTTGGTTCAAAAGAAATTGAAGAGAAATATAGTACATACATTGAAAAATATTAAAGCACTTAATGTTTTAAACTCATTTACCTCATCTAGAGTTTTATTTCTGATATATTCATTTCAAATTACCGCAATTGCATTTTAATAAAAAAAATCAAACACACATTGAGCGCCTGTTTTGTTTTTAGCGGAAAATGTGCGCGGATTTATTCTTTTATTCTATATGAGTTTTACCGCGGGTACAGGTGTGATAAATTATCTGCTGATAATGACAACTTAGTTATCGAAATACGTATAGAGGATACAAGCATTGATGTAGCAAGGGGTTTACCTTTTTTCGATTAATTCAATTAACCACAGTGTCCATTAAAATTTACCATTTGCATTTTGTTTATTTTAAGGATATAGTCTTCTTTAATTTGACGAGATTTCTGTAGTTATCTAATTTGGCAAATAAATAGTATGGGTGTCATTTATGTACTACCGTAGGATTATTGGCTGTTTAGAACGCGTCTGTAATATGTGAATTTTTAAAGATTTGTTTATTTGACTGTTAAAAATTCTAATATAATTAATCCATAGTCTAATGATTTTCTGAAATTAATAATGAATACAATATATCTTAGTACAAATATATACATGCAGCAATACGAAAAACTTTGTAAACAAACAAAAAATATTCGATTTATTCGTTTTTCAAGCCCTCATCTAGAACATGCAAGCATCATAAAAGTGAAAAGAAAATGTATTATGCATATTGTCTGATGCCGGTATATTACAAAGCTGATACTAATTTGCAACTTAACCTCATAAAGTATGCGAATATATCTTCCTGGGGTTTATTATTAGTTATGATCCACCCACGTTTTATAGTACCACCGCCTTAGTCGCGCATTCAACCTGCCATGGAATGCTTCTTCTTTCTCTTCCTAGCCGTGATTTATGAATTCCTCATTGTTCGCTGATACAAATATGATGTAGGTTCGAGTACACCTTGCTAGGTGCAGCAACTGTTTCATCCTCCTCGCCTACCTCGATTGTGTGAATGACCAGTGATCATACGATAAAGCAATTGTTTACACTATTACATTTTATAATTAATGATTAAAATACCACATGTTGCTTCATTGTAAGAGTGACGACTTGTATATAATGTTATTCCTATGGTACATACATCATGAAATTTCGAAAGAAATAAGAATTTTTAAAGCGAGTTTAGTTTTATTTGTTTTAATATCCTAATTATTCTTATGTCTCGATATATATGTGACGATCCTTCCTCTGAAACTACGTTTTTTTAGTATACACGTATGTTTAGGACATAAAATATAATTCTTATTGTTTAATTTATGTTATTGCTGAATAAAGTCATTAATGTCAGATAATATGCGGTCATATATAAATTAATAGTGTAATAAATAAATAAGTCGTAATTTTTTTTAAAAGAAGGGAAATTAATTAAAGTCTCGAAACAAAAGAGTCGTTTTTAATAGTAAGGCAAGGGATATATAAATAAACAAGATATGTTATGTAAATACTTGTTGATGATTTATGGAAGGTGGGTAATTATGAAACAAGAAAAACATCTTGGATATACGGTGACTCAATTAAGCAATTAAGCCAACGGGGACGTGAGTAGGTAATAGCGATAACTGTTATTAATGGAACAATTTAAATTATTTCTATAATATATATATATATTTATTGCATCAAACATTTTGTTGATAATGCAGTTCAATACACAAAGGAAACGATGCTGAAAACTGTTTCATTAGAGTCATCGAACAGAGGTAATTTTTTTTTCATCAAATCTAAATGCCCTTAAATTTAGAAATATAACATTTAGTTTTCCTATATCCATAGTCGCCCTGAATTACAATGGTATATTAATTGAAAATGAGTGCAAGTCGGACAGAAAGAAGCCTCGAAACTAGAAAAGTAATAATGTACGAGGGTAGGCCGAAACTTCCGTGGAATGTAAGCAAAGAAAATAATTTTGTGATTTGAAATTGTGTTGTATTTTTCAACATAATACGCACAGCAACATACGAGGATAGTTTGACAAGTAGTGAGAATAACACATAGGTGGCACTCTAATTGGTAAAACAAACGCACTGTAATTTAGGTTGCCTATTTATATGTTTACATCCCGATATTTAGATAAATCGGTTGATTAGTTTATTTTTGACAGCTGATTGAAGAAGAAGCAACACGTCGTTTTGTTAAAATGGAAAAAGCAGAGTATCGTGCGGTGATTAAATACTTCGTAATTAAGGGTATGAAAGCTACCGAAATAAAAGATGAGTTACGAGAAACATTAGGTGAATCTGCTCCATCAACCGCCACAATAAGTAGATGGGTAAATGAATTTAAACGTGGTAGAACAAGCTGTGTTGATGAAGCGCGCTCTGGAGCACACAAAATCGCGACTTCTAAGGAAATGATTATAAAAATCCATAATATTATTATGCAAGATCGACGACTCAAAATGAGAGAGATCGCAGACATGGTAAACATTTCAACAGAACGCGTACACCACATTTTAACGAAATAGTTTGGCCCTTTCAAGCTTTCGGCAAGATGAGTGCCGCGATTGCTTACGACTAATCAAAAGTTCACTCGTTTGCGCATTTACAATGAGTGTTTGGACCTTTATAAGCGGAATCCGGTTGATTTTTGTAGGCGATTACTTGCGATGAAACTTGGATACACTACAGTACACCCAAAACTAAACAACAGTCGAAACGATGGTTAGGACGTGGCTCTGCACCTCCAAAGAAAGCGAAAACCACTTAATCAGCAAACAAGGTGATGGCATTAATTTTTTAGGATTTAAAGGGCATTTTGCTCATTGATTTCCTTGAGAAAGGTGCCACAATAAACGGACAATATTATGCAGCACTTCTACAAAAATTAAATGTTGAGATTCATGCTAAATGTATTGCTCTTTTAGGAGAATATATTGAAAAATAAAAATTATTTTGTATTTAAAAATTCGTTTGTCTTTTCCATTCTCACTACTTGTCAAACTACCCTCGTGCATACTACACCATTATATGTTGAAAATATCTGACTTAAAAAAGTGGTATTCTTCCGGCGCTAAATCTTCTGGATAAGGAGGATTCAGCACAAATTGAATTGTTATAATATTTGCATTATGTTGGTGCAAAATGATTCTGTCTTGGCTAAACCAGGACGTTCTTCACAATTTTTTTTAATTTGTCTTAAAACTCACGTAATATGCACCTGTGAGAGGGAGAAGAACTACTGCGTTGCCATTGTTTAGAATGTTTCAGGCGTATAATGTTCGGGCATAAATTGGCGCATAAAATCTATTTTCTTTTTCCCAAAACACATAAACACTCGTGAGTAATTTGCATTCACACTAATTTTTAATACATACTTAGTAGTCGGGGCATCCACTTCATTAATAACTTCTTCATAGTCAACCCTTCAATCGAAATGTGTATTATGTTATGCGTCCTTTAGAGATGTTTATAGTCTCCTCTATCTCAGACGTCTACAAATAACGGCCTTTTTAACACACGGTGTACTTTTTTAAATAATTCCAGGATAGTGGCAGAATTCGGAAGTCCGCTATGAGATTATTTAGATCATTTTTCATCTCATTATGATTATTTGTTGTTGTTAAGCCTTTCACGAAGGTGTATTTAACGACATCATGAATTTTAGCATTATCTGTCGTTACAATGAAACTAATAAACATAGCGATTTGTAATTTGACAGCTGACGTTGTTAGGATTAGGAAGTCAATTTGCTGGCGCATCAAATATAGTGAAACTGCGCCGTATATTTGTCGTTTCACGACATTTTCACCCCAAAGGAGTCATTCTACTGTTCATGACATGATTCGATGATAAATGCGAAAAATGTATCAAAATAAACAAGCCAATGGTCGTCCAGTAGTAGAGTTGACCATGTTCAATTAGAGGTGCGCGTCTAAGTAGTTTAAGAGTTAAACAGGGTAAGATCGGTTGAATATTTGCAGCATCAGTTATGCTTCAATAGTTTTTCGTCTAACTGTTCACCGTGAGGAAGAAATGTTCTTATATGCAGAAAGCGACTGTTCGATGCCTAGTTATGAAGTACTCGTATATTTACAATCACTTTGGTAATACTGTAAACCCACTATCACCAAAATTTGTTTGAATGTGGTAAAATCTGAATTTTTTTGTTAACACACTATCTACTTTAGCAGTAACCCTAATATAATTATTAGTGTAGTTAAAAGTTATATGTTATCTTTTTATAGAATAAAGCAAACTAAGGTGAAAAACTAATTTCTAGAGCATTGTCACTTCCGCATTTTATAGACGTAGCATTGCAAATGATTACCAACGGTTAAGTTATTGAATTACGTTTTATTTCCTCGTCAGCAGACCTACAACAGAGTACATTAAATATCGACAATCGGTATGGTTTAAACTATTGCTCTGAGAACGATATTCGTTACGTGGAAAATACAGTAATACAATAAAGCTATATATATATAAAGCTATTGACAAAGATAAAAAATCAGAGTAAAGTGAGATGTAAAGCAAAAAACACTATCACAATCTCTTTTCAGTATATGTCAGAATTATATACTAAAGGAAATATCATAGAACCATAAACGTATGAGCACTGTGTTGGCAGAAAAAAGAAGAAGATCAAACAGATTGTAGGAATAGTGGTCAAAAGCTGTTGCATAATTGACAGTTTTTTACATATATATATACACATATATGTGTGTTTGGTCTTCTCCATTTTCTTTCAACAGTGTTCATAAATTTTGTTCTATTTCCTTTAGTATATAGTCAGGACATGTACTGAAATATGTTGTGACAATATTTTTGGCTTTACATCTTACTTTACTTCAATTTATTGCCTTTGTGTGATGTATTTTCGATATCTATCGTTCTCAGAACAACAGTTTTAATTACGCGAAAAACCGAAAATCTTTCTAAGGAAGGGCGCTTTTACTGCCTTAATATGTGTTTCGACACTAGAAAAATAGTTTTGAACATGTACTAGGGTAGACTACTCACACAAAGTTACAAATTTGTCTGAATTTTTGGATTGGGAATCTTCTCATTTTAGATTCTATGAAATCTATCACTGAATAGAAAGAATGATGAATAAAGAAATAATTGACGAAATTAGAGAAGATAGTGACGTTGGAGCATATAATATTTGAAGTGTTTGATGTATTATAAACGATTTCTTCGTATTTCAAGAAAACAATTTTCTTTAGAATACATAATAATACTAATAATAGTCTTTTTAATCCCACAATTAGGCAAGGACCAAGAATATATATGTGTATTTTTAACATAATTTCCAAAAATATACATTGCTCCTAGTATTAAAGACGTCTCTTTTGATATAGACAAATCAATATTTTTATATAAATCAGTAACGTTATACATACTTCATTTCGTTAACTTAAGAAACAACAACAGCCCTTTCCAGATAACGTATTTATTTTTTTTTCCTTTAGGAACATTGAAGTAATAAATGTGCGCTGAACGATCTTTTTAATTTCGACAAAATAATAAAATATAGATGTGAGTGAAATAGATTTTATTTTATAATTATTAATTTTCGTTAGTGGGAAGCATTAGATAATGCTTAATTTAAGTTTTTTTTTAAGAAATACCAATCTGCATTTTCTTAGAAAATATAATAACAAATAAGAATAGGATTATAATTAATTTGACTTTTTATTTAATAAAAGAATAATCAAGCAAAATACTGAATTCCTTTCGACGCACATCTACTCGTATATATATATATATATATATATATATATATATATATATATATATTTGTATGAACTTGATTCATTAATTAGGTTTATTAAAGAAAATTGAATAATCTACGTTTATATACGTATATTAGGAAATTATTTAGTATAAACTTATTTCAACAAATTGGCTCTGTGAAACAATAAATAAGTTTGCAACTTTATGTAAAATTAATACGAAAAACTTATTCGATCGAACAAGAATTTAAAAAGAGTAAAATCATTCAAACAAGACTTTGTCCATCTGTTAATGGGGTAATCCTACGGGGGTAAGATAGAAGATTAAGAACTAGACTAGCGTTAGTAGATTTAATTGCTGCATATGATACAACGTGGCGGGAGGGTATGATGTATAAATTAGTTAGCTTGAGTTAGCTAGTCAATAATATGCTATATAACAGGGCTACTCGAATTTCCATTGGAGGGACATTAAGTGCTACTAAGCTACAAAATACAATTTGTCTGTGCGGATGGTATTGCCAAAGCAACATAGGATAATAATTTAGATGCCCTTGAAGCCAGCCTCACTTAAAATCTGCAAAAACGTCCAACAATGGCGTCTCACACAAAGCTTTAGTAAAACTGAAATGTGTTGTTTTCACTTTAACAATAAATTAGCCCGCAAAACATACAAATAACTCTTAATGGAACTATTCTGCCCAACAGCTAGTACTCTAAATATGTTGGGGTAACGCTGGATAGGACACTTTCTTACAGGAAACACATGTCCAGTGTCGAAGAATGGTATCCTTTTCAAACTTGCTGGGACATCAAGGGACGCATGGGTAGCTACTTTGCGGATCTCTGCATTAAGTTTCGTCTATTCGAAGATAGAATATTGCGCCTCCACTTGGCTAAAAAGCTCATGCACGTTCTCAATTAGACCATGCGCATTGTTTCCGATTGTGAGTTTTACCCCAAAATTCTAGCTCCCGTTTCGAGGTGCATTAACTCATCCCGTGAGTATGATAAGATTATCAAAAACCTGGCACTGCCAATTGATGAAGATGTCGTTGATACCGCATTTGATCGTCTTAAGTCGAGAAGAGTACATTTAAAAATCGTTCAACTGTTCTCAGATGATAGTTTTGATTTGGCGGATTCATGGATGACTGAATAGCGAAACTGCGCTTCGGAGAAGTAACAATTCATGTTGAATACCAAACAGCCACTGTACGGAATTGACCTACATCGCCAAAGCTTAATAGAGTGCTAACGGGTCATTATAGATGTGACCACATGCTATACAAGTGAGGCATGAAGGTGAGCTCTCGATGCGACTGTGGCTTGGAGAACCAAATAATTGGACACATACTATACGAACGTGGTCGCATTCACTGGCACACAAGAAGACTCCGTAAGTGTCACAGCTGACGCCGTTCGGTGGCTCCAAAATCTTGATCAGAAGCTGTGTTTTTTACTACTCTAGATTTATATGTCTGCCCTATATCATATAAATCTCATCCAGGATTCATGCTCATACCACACTATACACTATCTTTTTTTATACTTTTTTTGTGACTATTTTAGTATGTATTTTATCATAAGCTAAATAAATAAATAAGTATTAATTTGAAAGAATTACACTCGTATTTAGTAAAAACTGCAACTTTGCCTGTTATAACGACAAACTTAATTTTAAATTAGTAAGAAGCTGATACAACGAGGAGAAAGAACCGTACTCTTTACATGATTTTTTTTTAGAAAGAAGCATTACTTTTTTTCAACTTAGAATTTGTTATTTGCTATTGTCGAGGTTTTCTTTATCAGGCATTTGAGAGGAACGATTACTTTCGAGGATATTTTCGATTTTAATAAAAATAACTTACATTTTCTCTTACTCTTAATTGGATAAAAGGAATATTGTAGGAGGTTCTAAGTCAGTTACATAAGACGTCTCCGTAGATACTAAAGATATAGAAGGGGAAGTTGAGAAAACGGCGAGGAAACATTTTATTTGTTCCTTCGTGGGAAACGATTGTAGTATAAACAGTTGTATCTTAAGATTAACTGAAACTGATTCTATATGTATTTTATATACATACAGCAGTCACGATTGAACTTAAATCATGTAATTTTAGGCCTTAGTTTATGTATATGGTATAATTTAGGAATATGTACCTCGCTTGTGCTAATAAATAAAGGTTATAACGGTATGTTGGTAGTTCGACAGAAATTTATTCATAAATGAATATACATAAATATAAAATGTACACAAGAATCGATCTTTACATACATTTAAAAACAAAAAAAGTATCTAAAAGGAAATATATTTTACGTTCCTTTTTATTATTTCAATTAATATCTGAATTTATGGTTTGAACTAATTTAAATTTAAATTAAATAAAGGTAAAATATGCCGACAATTCAGAACAAATTGCAATCTGAGAATTTATAAGCAGAGTATCGGTCACAAATGCAATTTACAGTTTAATTAAGCTAAATCAATATTTTACTGCAATAATTAATTTATTGCAACATGACTTTTGCAGTTCGAAAGCAACATTTCATTTCTTTAATGTTCGCAGAAATTCCGCCTGTATTCGATTTGTTATTATTTAAGAGCAATTAATACGATATAGAACGAGTGCTGTTGAAACATCTATCTAAACTTCGATAATAGTCAACGATATCTCTTTGACTTCTATCTACATGAACTAATAAATTTCCGTGAATTTTTCTCCAATTAAGCTCACGATTTGTAGTCATTTTCATCTTACAATATAATAAAGAAAAAAAGGCATTCGGTAAATGGCATTCTCGTAGCGGTATCTGCCATAATTTACGATCTTATTTATAAATTTATGTTTTCTGAACAATAGCGGTTACGAAAAGTATATCCGTGGAAAATAGTGGGAACTGAATGATTTACAATATTGGCAACATATACTTTGCTATGTCTATTGCTAAGAGAAAATGTGTTTGGATTGAAGATGAATCTTATTTCTATTAGCGAGCAGAGATATTTTGTATGCATAGTCTGCTGAAATTATATCAATCTTTCCTCCTATAATAGGAAAGTAAACAAGCTATACGGTATTGTACTAGTGTGGAGGGTCACACTGCATTTATTTCTAATGTCTTAAATTATATCACAATATTGAATATTTGCGCATGTTTGTCATGAAGTTGCCAAATATAAGAATTTCAAAATATAAAAAAGAATATCCTTATAAAATATCTTCTATCAAAAACATAGACTATTTAACAAAATTTATAATAAATTTTGGAACATGACAACTAATTCTTCATTAATATTATTAATCGTTAGAGTCTCCTGCTGAATGACTTGGTTCAAATCGTCAAGATTATTTTGTTTTCATACAAATAAATAATAGTTTGAAAGTACTAAATATTCTACTCATGCTATCTTCTTCTGGACTTCCGGGCGGGAACCGCGTCACTTGTATATCTACTGACGTGTCGTACCCATTTGTATGGGACATCTTCAGGGCTGAACTACTGCACTGAAACTGGTTTACTCAATTTATAATACATATAATCATCACACAATTTTAAATATTCCATAGAAATCTAAGTAACATGGCGTTACTTCTCATGTTAGAAGTATCATATTCATCATTATGTAACCAATAAATAAATTCTTATAAAACAATTGTACTATATGTTAAGGACTTTAAGTATTAATTTTTCCCCATATTATTTACAGATTATATTCGGTTCATTAATTTAATGTGCTTATTTCGTCTTAAATTATTTGATTTAGTTATTGTACAAACTAATGCTGTATCTTTATTTGCATTTAAATTTATTGTGAAAATTTATATGTGAAATTGGATCAATATATTCAATGCGATGGTTGCAACGTTACCTTACTTGTCCCATTGATAACATTATTTACAAGAGCCTTTATATCTAAACTTGTCGCACGCGTGACCATTTGCCGACTTCAAACCACTAAAGTCGCCTGTCCATTTGGATATCCCAGGTAGTACATCCACACAATATGCAATTGCAGATAGTTCCACACATATAAGGGGAGTGCAGCTGAGCAATAATACAAGATAAGGCACATAATACAATAATTTAGGACGTCAGGCGATTGTGACTTGGTTGCAATACTTTGCAGACTTTCACTGATCCTAATTTACTGCTATCTCTACTTGACGTTCATGTTTTGATACGCTTCGAAATATCTAAACATAGGTTCACATATCTGCGTTCAAACATAATCGATCCGCTCTCAAGTTGAACATATATGTATGTGAGCAATATACATATACTTGTACAAATGCATCTTATGGACTCTCCTACAAATTTAATTATAAATAAAGAGAAGTTCTACAATATATTTGGACATAGATTTGGAAGCATGGTCTAGTGAAAAGATCAGTTAAAAATAATAGGTAAAGGTTCATATTATAGCGATGCATATCGTTGAACATTAGGCGAACTTGGAATTCATTTTATTTCTTTCCATTGCTATTCAAACTTCGTTAATAGGAAACAGTTCAATGTAGAAAGAGGCAGAAGTCTGGGAAGGTAGGCAGTATAGAACGAGGTTGGTAGACAGCAGAAAAGATCTCAGCAAAGGTTCTTGTCATAAGAAGACAAGTATTATAACGGACAGGTGGAGAGGTGTAGAATTATCGGTAATATTAAGAAGACCAGAGAGGTAGTACCTGATCCAAATCGTATTTTTTAGGTCTTTGCCTGTTTCAGAAACTCATGCTTCTTTTTACATTGAACCGTTTTCTATCGATGAAGTTAGAACAGCAATGGAAAGGAATAAGATGTATTCGATCTCTTGGACATGATGGCATTACTATCTGTTTTATTCGATGACATGAATCGCTATTATGTAAGCTTTTACGTGTTATTTTTAATTTATCATTTCGCATGATAAAGTTTTTTAAGTTCGGAAGATTAGTAAAATTAATACTGTGTTTGAGAAAGGAGATAAGAACGACATTTCATCATCCTGCACTAAAGTATTTGAACACTTTCTTGACAACTGAATGTATAACTATATTAGGCGAACTTGGCTGAGATAACTTAGTATCTCAGTACTTCTATGTGCAGGAGGCAACAAGTAGATATCTTGTATTTTGCCAAGGGTTTGACACCATCGTTCATGTATACATATATTGCTCACTAAATTAACTCTATTCGTTTCTCAACATCCCTCACTGACTTAATTGCCTCTTATCTTCATAATAGATCCAGTTATGTTGACTACAATGAATTCTATTCCGACTTAGGACCTTCGTTATTTAATATTTATATCAATTTCTTATTATATATTCTAGACTGTGATATTCTTATATATGCTGACGATCTGCAAATTTACTCAAGAATTATTAATGTGTCAGATTGCCTTAAACTGCAGAACAATTTGAATGTAATTTACGATCGGTGTTATAAAAAAAGGATTAAGATGAAGATTAACGAATGTGTAGTTGTAAAATAGCAAAAAACGAGTTTATCAGCTATACTTTTATTCTAAAATGTCTCTCGTATTGAGCTTTTTGATAAGACCTTGTGGAGGATTTTTTCAATTTGCCTACTTTCAAGACTATTATATTCAGTGCTACGTCCAAAGCTGGAATACGTATGCTATGTATGTCAACAAATCGCTTTGGAGAGGATACAGTAGGGGTTTCTAAAATATTTGTTATATAGAATGGGTACTTATCTTAGAAATACATAACTTTACGAGTTTAACAACATAATAATAATATATGAAGTATTTAGAGAGCTTTACGTTCATTTTTCAGATAGAAGTGAAAGCAATTATATTGCTTTAACAGTCATGTAACAATACATATGTACGTTGATTAAGAAAACAGCAACATGTGCATATAAACATGACTAATTGCCAAATAAAAAGAAGTTAATCAAAATTACTGCCAAAAAAGCCAATCAGATAATACGGCTTTGTCAACAAGCTAGCATTCCTAGATCCTGGTAAGTGTTACTCTCAAAAAGATAGATACACAGTCTGTTGCAAAGAAAAAGATACTTTTTTAAAATAGTGATTCTTAATGGCTCCATATATTTAAAAAAATATGCGTCAGTAAGGTATATCTTTCACTAATGTTATGTCAAAATATCATGATATTTGCATTATTAGAAGCAGAGAAATTGCGCATAAAGTAACAGTGTGTATTTGACATTGGTCGAAAAGGTGATTTTGATGGAGCCTGTGGTTGGTTAACTTAATCAATAAAGGTTGATATATAACCCCTTTCCACATTAATTTTCGTAATTCTGTATACGTATTTCGACAACTAAGTTGTCATCATCAGCAGATAATTTAGCAGTGTCGCACCTGGAGAACTACAGCAAGGAATACCCGTACGAGAAAACTAATTCCGCACACGATCCGTACCGCTGCGTCTTGGCTTTCAATTCTTTTTCTTCTCTTCTCTTCTGGTGTTAGCAGCTTCGGTACTATCTTTGTGTACACTTTACTTTACTCATGTTAAATTTTTAAAGACGTCTTTGATGGACAAATAGTGTTGACCAATTCAGTATTTCATTTCGTTTTTCTATTTAATAACGAACATCCGCAAAACCGGTTTGTGTATTTTCATGTAAAGGCATAACATATTTTTATCATTTTTGCCACTCTTTCTCATTCTTTTTTTCTCTCTTTACCATTTTTTTGGGTAATTATTTCTACTTGCTATTTCTAATTTAGTCATTTCAAAATAAAGACATTCTAAAGAAATGAGGGCATCATTCTGTTTATCTAGATTGTACATCGAACTGATAACGAAATAATTTAAGGATTCAACTAGGAGTGTGTGTATATAATTGCTTTTAGATTTGCCTGTTTACAATGTGATCACTTAACGTTTGTAATTGGCACTTCATGAAACTAACGATAAAGTATTATTATGCCGTAAAGTTGTAATAGGCTAGTTGTTGCAAAATATATGTGAACATGATAACGTTTATAGTGTAATATTTAACGTCATGCGGTCCGAGAAATATCAAACATTGAAACTGAAATGGTATCCATAAATTTGAAACCTTATTACACTGTGTCCATAATATTAATAAATTCCATTTGCAAAACATTTGTTCTGTAAAATTACTACTAGAGGGCAATGCTCCATGAACAACTCATAAAGATTTAAATAATGTAAATTAAAGTTTAAGTGTTATTTTATGGCTTTGGCGAGTAAGAAGCTTATGCGTTTAGATTCCCTTTAATTTACCAAAGCATCGGCGAAGTAATTCCACGTTATAAAGCCAAGAGAAATCTTGCACTAGAGTTTTGTAATACAAAGTGAAATTAGAAATCGTCATGCATTTATTTGCAAAACAAAGAAGAGGTATGAAATAACAAACTTATTGATTGTTCATAATAAAAATAATAAAATTTCTGAGCTTGCAGTAATATAATTTCTAAAATGTTTAATATGTGTTCATACTATTTATTCTCATTACAGCCTGTTATTGCATTAACTCAACAGTCATTAAATGGGTTTTTACAGTATCTCATATTACTTTCTATTGATGCACCTTATCTCTGATGATCTCCATATTTAAACCGTTCAACCCAACACGAAATTTCTACTTTCGAAGGAGCGTTGTTGTCCAAAGTTTGTTACAGCCAAAATTTGAGATTTGTTTGGAAGTTAAAAAATAAATATTGGATTACACTACCAATATACGGTATTACAAACTAACTAATATTCGTCATTTGATCAACATAATTGCATCTATGATAACCACCTTTAAATGGGCTTACAGAACATCATGTAGAAAGTATGGTTTTGTGATGGATAAGAAAACCGTATAATTACAGCCGTGTACAGTCCGAGCTCAAACCCATAGATATGTGAATTAAGGTAAGAGTTTCTCCGGCATTAGGCTGAGCAAGTGCGAGAAATGTACGCTATAATAATAATAAGTGATTTTCTTACTGCCCCTATGGTTTTGTTTACGCCATACTCCACTATCATATATATTAAATAACACAATAACAGTATTAATTAATAATAAAATTAAACGTCAATACATCCTATTAAACGCAATAAACTCTCTGCTCTATATGAATGATATAAAAATATTTGCCTTACATAAAACACGAATACAAGGACTTTTATAAATAAGCGACTAGCTTACCAAAGATACTGGTATGGAATTTGGAATAACCAAATGCAAAATGATATATATATTATTACCTCCTCCTTTGAATTAGAAAAGATGAAGAAGAATATAAAAAAATGAATGAATGAATGACGGTTACTTCAATGTTAATGTAAGGTGGATGATTGAGACAATTTATTATCTCCTTCGTTTTAATAAATAATAATAGGGATATTATTTAATAGAGAATATTTACTTGCACGTGTTGGTTAGTCAATTTATTACGAGCGCGTATTCGGCTAGCTAAAGCACTGTAATAAATGCAAATAAACAAAGAAAAGAAAGTAATATAATGGAATGGGAGATGAGGAGTTAATAATTAATAGTTGTGTACAATGAGCATCAAAAGTCCAGGACGTGTGCTAAGCTGAAAGAAAGATTATTAGTTGAAATAAAACGATTCCTGCCTTTAAAATTTTATTCACCAGTTAAATTAATTCTTAAAGCTTGAATGTGTTAAATAGAAATAGTTAACAAGAACAAGAGCAACAAATAAAATATGATGAACGTAATAGCAAAGCTGCAATAAAAGATAAGTCTAACGATATTTAGCTGTTTAATAAAATATACAAAGAGTTAGATTAAAATGTGCATGCGTGTACTTGCGTGTTTGTGTATATGTATATATCCTGGATCAGGAAGCTGTGTATTTTTCTAAACACATGGATACAACAAACGCGGGAAAACAACTTCACGATCACGTCAAAGGAATGCGTGTGTACTTTGTCATGGTCTGAGAAGAAGTCCTATGTCTTACACGCGGCTGCTCTTAAGAGTTAAGTATGCTAAAGGGTTAGGAGACAGGTCATGTTTGAACCACCCAATAGCAAACGAGAATATTGGCGCGCTATATTCGACTTCCTAGAAAACGGCGGGTAGATGTTGCTTTATTACAGTTGGACAGTACGTGACGAATACAAAAGATTCCTGCATTTGTATATATCACAAAAAGGTCAAGATAAATAATAATTTATGACTTGAAACTCGAACTATTTTTAAATTTAAATAACTTAATTTAAAAAACAATATAGAGAATTATTATTTGTATGCGAAGTGTAACAATATATATATATATATATTATATATCGAAAGAGGAAAATTCAGGGCTTTTGAAAATAAAGTAATATTTAACAACGAAACTCTCTCCAATATCCTGCTGGAAAAAAACTCATTGGTTCTTGGGGTTTGACCAAATATTTTATTTATATGCAAAATAACAAATTAAAAGAAAATATGAATAAAGATTAATACCTATATTGAAGTCAGGGCTTAACACCAGAGATATATTTGAATCAATTAATACATACGCAATACCAACCGAATTAACACCAGAGATACATTTGAATCAATTAATACATACTCAATACCAACCGAATTCCTTCGGCATAATTAAGTGGTCCAACAGAGAAATGCAAGAGTCATCATCTTAATAGAACAAGGTTAACAAACTGTCGTATGCGACAACCAAAGTCTTGCATGGGAGCATTACTCCAGCCAGAAAGAAAGGAGGCAAAGGTATGACAGATATACAAACACCACATAATACTAAATCTAAGAAAATACTTTCAAAAGAGAAAGGGTTCAGAAGAACACTGTACGATACTTATTACAATGTCAAACAAGACATAAACATTGATAAAAAATAATCATACTAATAGCTAAAACTGGAACAATTATTTCCAGAAACAGAAGAAACACAAAGAACTGCAGATAACACATAATTACAGAACACTTAGAAAATGATCATTGTAAACACTGTCAACAATTCAAAGAAACTATAGAACATATAGCAAGAAGATGTAGTAAACTCCTTAATGAATTATAGAGAGACACAATATTGCAGTAAAAATTATACGCTAAGAACTTGCATTCAAATATCAAATCATAAAAGCCAACACGGTGTACTCGTATTACAATACTCTCTAGAGAGTATTCTTGAAAATAGTGATTGTAAACTACACTGGACAGGATAATACACACAGCGAAACAAATTACAAGTAACATGCCAGACATTACATTTATTGATAAAAAGAAAAAAAAGTTATATGATAGACATTACGATACAAAATGATACAACATCCCATAAAAAGAGAAAGTAGTAATATACACTTGCAGTCAAATTAAAAGAGCTTTGGAACCAAAAGCAGTAACAGTAGTACCAATTGTGATCTCAGTAACAAATATTACAACGAAATAATTTCTTCATTAGATACAAACTCTAGAAATAAATCTAGATACTCACTAAAATATACAAAAAGCAGTCATTATAAAAACTTCAGCGATAGTCTGAAAATTTCTTAATCAACAATAGATCTCACAACCTGACTAATAGTCATAATTTGATCAAAACAATTACAGCTATCATAACAAGTTTTGAATGAGCATACAAAACACCATAAAATTGTAGTAAACTACGTTTTGTGATAATAATATTTTATTAATATTTCAATAAGAAAATTATTACATAGAAGGACATAAGGATATATATATATATATATATATGCTATCTGCTTCTGGGTTTCCGGGCTGGAACCGCTCGGAACGGCTCGTATAAACTTCTTAAGCGAGATCCCACCTCACGAATAGAACGTACCATCATATCATCTATCAAAACCTCTTCTATCCCTACCGATTCTCACAGAACCTTATTACCCAGCGACTCCAAAGCCCCAAAACTCTACGGTCTCCCAAAAATTCACAAACCCAGCATTCCTCTGCGTCCCATAGTGAGTACCATAAACAGTCCCACTTATAAATTATCTAAATATCTCTCGAACATCCTCAAACCTTACACCGGCAATAGTGATTCTTTTATTAAAAATTCCAAACATTTTGTCCAAAGACTAAATGGCCTAACGGTAGATCCTCATGATCTACTAGTTAGTTTTGACGTCGAATCTTTATTCACCAGAGTTCCTATACCCGACACTATCCAAATAATCCGTCAAATCCTTTCCACTGACAACCAACCTGATGATTTGGCCAACCTGGTGAATACTTGTTTAACCTCCACCTATTTTCAGTTCCGTGGTAATTATTATGAACAAGTATCGGGTGCAGCTATGGGGTCTCCTCTCTCTCCTGTTGTCGCTGACATTTTTATGGAGGCATTCGAACAACAAATTCTTCACTCTTGTGACCAAAAACCAAAATGTTGGTTCAGATATGTGGATGACACCTTCGTTATTTGGCCCCATGGTCGGGATTCCTTGAACAACTTCCTCGTTTTCTTAAATTCACAACACGATTCCATAAATTTCACCATGGAGATTGAATCTGAAGGTTCCCTTCCCTTCCTCGACGTCTTGGTAACTCGTCATCTGGATGGTTCACTAGGACATTCAGTGTACCGCAAACCCACACACACTGATCGGTATCTCAATGCCCTCTCCCATCATCATCCTGCCCAGAAACAGGGCGTTATCAATTCCTTAGTCCAAAGAGCTGTGAACATATCTGACCAGCATTCTATATCCCAGGAATTAAGTCACGTTACCAAAGCTCTTATAAATAATAATTTCTCCAACCATAATATTCAGCGAACCATAGATCGACATCTTAATCCCAAAATCTCACAACTTAATACACAGCTTACATCATCTCCCCCCCTCTCTAAAGCCCACCTACCCTATATACAAGGTGTTACTGACCGCATCAGTAGGGTTCTTCTCAAAAACAACATCAAAACCATCTTCAAACCCCATTCCAAATTATCTGACCCTTTTTCCGTAAAAAGACCATGTTTCTTTAGAATCAGCTGGTGTGTACAGGATTCCTTGTTCATGCGGCAGGGCATATATTGGTGAAACAAAGCGGTCTGTCGGCACTCGTGTTTCTGAACATGAGCGTTGTACTAGGTTGCTGCGCATAGCCGGTTCTGCACTTGCCGAGCATAGACTGGAAACCGGGCACCATATTCAGTTTAATTCAACCAAGATCCTATCCCGCACTAACCACTTCTATGGTCGCAAAATCCGTGAAACTATAGAGATCTTTAAGCACCCCAATAATCTTAACCGCGATGATGGCTACCCCCTACATAACGCTTGGCAATCCTGCATCTCTAATCGACCCAACCGTAACCGTAACGCTCCATTGACCCATGACCCATTATCCATATATAAACACGTCCCCCATCGACTTACACCAGTTTCAGTGCAGTAGTTCAGCCCTGAAGATGTCCCATACAAATGGGTACGAAACGTCGGCAGATATACTAGTGTCGCGGTTCCAGCCCGGAAACCCAGAAGCAGATAGCATGGACCACGACCGCGGAAGTCTACGTACCAAATATATATATGTATATATATAGATATATATATATATATATATACAGATATATATATATATATATATATATATATATATATATATATATATATATATATATATACGAGGGAGCGTTTTTATATTCGCGGAATGGGGACAAGGGGTGGAAATAAAAAAACCAAATTATTTTTCTTTTTCAATATATTCACCTGCAAGACGGATACATTTTCACATCTTTCAATTAATTTATTTATACCCTCATAAAAAAATGATTTCTCTTTATCTGCAAAATACGCCGAAACTGCCTCCTTGACTTCATCATCGGCAGTAAATTTTTTACCCCGCAGCTCTTTTTTCATTTTCGGAAACAGGTAATAATCACTCGGGGCCAGGTCTGGGCTATAGGGTGGGTGATTCACAATTTCGAAGTCCACCTTATGCAGGGCAGCTAACGCAACGCGGCTCTTGTGGACGGGCGCGTTGTCGTGCAAAAGCAGAACACCTTTTGTCAATTTTCCCCGTCTTTTCTCTTTAATGGCTTCTTTTAGTCGCTCTAATATTGAAGCGTAATATTCTCCGGTTATAGAAACACCTTTATCTTTATAATCAATCAACAATATTCCTTCCGAGTCCAAAAATACCGTTGCCATGAGTTTCCCAGCTGATTGTGACACTTTAAATTTCTTGGGAGGTGCTGTGCCCTTTTTATGCCACTGCATGGAGTCTTGTTTGGACTCAGGTTCATAATGATGAACCCAAGTTTCATCTCCAGTAACAATTCCACTCAATACACCATCCTTGTCTTCATTACAGAGGTCCAAAAATGCACGCGAACACTCTACGCGCTGTTGGTTTTGCGGCGGCGTGAGCATTCTCGGCACCCATCTTGCGCTGACCTTAGACATGCCGAGATGATCGTGTAGGATTTTAAAAATTGTTGTATCGGATACTCCAGCCATTTCTGCGAGTTGTTTCTTCTTTGGTCGAGCATCTTCGAGTACAATTTGTTCAACTTTTTGGATAAGTGCTGGCGTGGTCACCTCAATGCTCCTGCCCGGCTTCGGGTCATCTTCAAGGGATTCCTTTCCTTGTTTAAATAAACTATGCCACTTGTACACCATGGTTTTTCCTGGACAAGAGTCGCCGTAAACTAATGACATCTCATTCATTATGGTCGCGACTGACTTTCCTTGCCTGGCAAGGAACTTTATAACGGCACGATATTCGATTTTTTCCAGATTTCACTTTTCACTCCTGATTATGTTACTTGGTTGACGATAGCTCAAAGACTAACTGTCTAATAACAATGAAACTTTGTATTTATACTAATCATGAGTCGCTGCGCAGGCCACGCCCCCAATGCGCCTACTCACCCCTCTACAACTCGCTCATTCCGCGAATATAAAAACGCTCCCTCGTATATTTGACAGATATATTAAAGGTTGCATGCAGATTCCAAATGAAAATATACTCTGGTAATATTGTTTTTATATGCAACTCGACTGCTGAATTTAATAAATAATACATATAACTGGCGCACTAATATTACATAGAAATACATTGCAAGATATTCCTAATAAGTAAATGGACCTAGCATATATTTGCATTACCTTCAAGCTGTTACTAAATGGTTTCAAAGGAAGTAGCATTAAATTATCCGGCAGGCTATTGTAAATTCTCGAGAAAAGGCGGTGTAATATAATGAGGATGCTGAATGTTGATATTATGTACGTCCGACCGAAATCTTATTTTCGCATACAGATATGGCGGTGATTTAGGAGTAATAGTATTATGAAACATGTTGCAAGTGTGGAACTTTCTACGATTGACCATACTCAACTACCAAAGTTAATGGAGCCCATAGGATATATGTTGGCTTCATTTTAATGAAATTAGTGGCACAATTTCTTGATGGGAGACTAATATATGAAGTGTTAACCTTCTTAAATAATCTGCAAGAATGATATAGCATTTCATTAACTGGAAGTCAAAGTAGAAGCGTTCAAGTAAAAGAGCTTGTTTACTTTAATATAAAAATGAATAAAGCACGAATTGCCAATACTAAGTTCTGTGATTAAAACTGTAAAAATGCTATTGATGTGCTCCAAATACTTCTTATGAGGATAACTATTTATTATGAGAATAAGTATATGAGTGGCATTAACGATTTAGGGAGGGCTGATAGGACGTATTTAATGATAAATGTTCAAGACGATCGATTGAAACAATAAGCAAAACATTGTCGCAAAGTTCGTGATGAAAATTTTTAATGCAATCTACGGAGATGGAACTTGAAATACGAAATACATAATTAATCGGATTTCAACCGACAAATTTGGTCTTCAAAAATTCAATTCAAAATTTGCTTCACACCCGTTGACGATGACCGAAAATTGCATAAAGTTGGGCATTGCAATTATATCACTAGGGGTTCGAACTAACCAAGTTTCCCTAAGAAGAAAACTTCATAGAAATTATTGTAACTGGTAATGAGATGTCGTGCTTTCAATACAATAGAACTACAATAGAAACAAAGCACCAAAATGCCTCTAGTTGAAGGAAATTCATAAACTTTCATTTGGGAAAGTCAAAAATGCTGATTGTCTTTTAAGATTCCAAGGGAAATATCTTCAAAGAATTCACTTCAAGCAGTATAATCCTTCTTGTCATCGAAATTTTTTGGTAATAAATAAAATTTAATTAATAAATAAATTAATAAATTATTGTACATCAGCTGAAGACATGTAATTAATGCGAAGACAATCAATGATGAACAATCTTAAACCATTACAATCATTGACATAAAAGAGTCTGTACTCTTCGAACACGCATTTCATTGTATTTTTGGTAAATGAGAAGATTTCAATTAAATAAAATTACTTTCCCTGACCTATTTTGGGTTTTAAGCTATTCTGGTTATTTTTAGATGGTGTATAACTCATCCAAATTTATCCAGTTATATTTCACACGATGAACGATAACACAAAATAGTGAGGGAAGAAGAAGGAAATTATTCGAGAAAGGGACGTATAATAAAGTACAATCGTAAATTGAGTAGCTAAGCTATTACTGAACATACGAACAGAGGCGTGTGCACATACACAGCTATTGTAGAAAATAATTATTGTCGACGAGACGGGTTTCGCATGACATCAATACTCATCAGTTAACCCGACCCCGTCTACTGGTCGACAAGTGTGAAACGCATTTTAATCAGTACCTTGTTGACAATAGCTGTTCTTTTATCCATTCATTACTGAAGTTAAAGTTTATTTGAAGCATACGTAATACTATTTTCATATTCACTTTCCGTATAATTAAATGATTCTACTCAAAACTAGAAGAGTTGAGCAATCTTAATAGAACAAGCAGAACGGATTATTACAGCCATAAAAGAAGGAGACAGAAATGCAGCTTATAAATACTGAATCTAAGAAAATACATTTGAAATAAAAATACATTCACACACAAAGCAATCGTATTAATATACAACAAATACACACGATTAAATTAATTAAATTAAAAAATTATGACAATATAACGAAAGAAAAAAAATGGTTCAGAAAAATATTATACGTGAATCACTGCAAGACTTAAACATAAAATTATCACACCAACGATTGAAAATGGGATAATTTTTCTTAGAAACAGAAGGGCTATTATCAAGGAGTTACAGAGAAAACATAATTAAATAACCTTTAGAAAATGAATTACAGACAATGCTGTGAATTCAGAGAAACAATAAAATATAATATATAAGAGAGTTATAAACTAATTGCTATAAAGGACGATACATGGACGCACAATATTGCCACAAAAATTATATATCAGGCACTTGAACTCCAACATCAATTCATAAAAACCAAAATAGTACTCTACAAATACTCCCTAGTAAATATACTTGAAATGATTATAAGCTGTACTGAGAACACAGACAGATAATTACAAATAACAGGCCAGACATTATACTTATCGAGAAAAAGCGAAATAAAATGTACATAATAGACATTGCTATGCCAAATGATATAAGCTTTACATGAAGAAATAGCAAAATATACACAATTTGCAATCGAGTTAAAAGTGTTTTACAATCAAGAAGTAGTAACTATGGTATCGATTGTAATTTCAGTAATAGGTATTACAACGATTTCCCAATCACATACAAATCTTGGAAAAAAGTCAACATACACATACAAATATACAAATAGCAGTCATTATAAAAGCAACTGTACCAATCAGAAAATATCTCAATATGCAATAATACATCTCGTGACCTGACGTTTTTCTGTCATACGAGTTATACAAACACAAGTATGATAATAATTTGACACAATTTTAGATAATAACTACATCCATACGGACGCATAAAACACTATCAAATTTGTAGGAAGTACTGTCCTATGATATACTCGTATGTACATATGAACACAGTCTGTTGCAGAGAAAATGGAACTTTTTTAAAATAGTAATTTTTAGCGGCGGTATCTATTACAAAAAGATATGTATCGGTAAGGTAGATCTTTCACCAATGTTATACCAAAACATCATTATAGTTGCATCATTAGAAACAGAGAAATTGCGCATGAAATAAGTAACAGTGTGTATTTGGCATTGCTCGAAAAATGAATTTTGAACAAAGAGCAAATATTAAGTTCTGTTTCAAACTCGGTAAATCATTTACTGAAACGTTTAGTTTCATGAAATAAGTAAGTGATATGTGTTTATCACCTACGAATGTGTATGAGGGTAAAAACGGTTTAAAGATGGTCGTACGGACATAAATGACGACGAACACCTTGATGCAAGAAAATCTGTGGTTACGGAAAGTAACATCGAATTTATGCGTGAATTTATCAGAAATGGGCCAATATTAGTCAAAATATTATGATATTTGCATCAATAGAAGCAGAAAATTGCGCATAAATTAACAGTGTGTATTTGGCTTTGGTTGAAAAATTAATTTTGAAGAAAGAGCAAATACCAAGTTCTGTTTTGATCTTGATAAATCGTTTACTGAAACGTTTAATTTGATGAAACAAGTGTATGGCGATGCATGTTTATTACGTACGAGTGCGTATGAGTGGTATAAACGATTTAAAGACGGTGGTACGAACATAAATGACGACAAACCTCCTGGTGCAAAAATCTGTGGTTATGGAAGGTAACACCAAACGTGTGCGTGAATTTATCAGAAATGATCCGAAATTCTAACTACGGTACATAGGAATAGAATTAAATATTTCCAAAAATTCAACTTATCGCATTTTGACACAGCATTTGGGACTAAAAAAGATTCGTGCAAGCTTTGTACCACACAAGCTAACTGACTTGATTAAAAACTCAAAAAAGGACGAAAACTTCAGATATTTTATTGTAACTGGCGATGAGACGTGGTGTTTTCAATATAATCCAGAGATCAAGCGTCAAAGCTCTGAATGGAAGCATTCGAGCGAAGAAACACTGAATTGAAGAAGAGCAAGAATTGCAAATGGTGGATAGTATAGCGCGTAACAGCAGACGCAAACTACACTTATCTAGGTGTAAAGCAAGAGCTTAAGCGAGGATATAGCAAAATTTTTGTGTAAATACATTCTAAAGAAAATATAAAACAGCTGAACAGAACCCTATACCAAAATGCGTTTGCTTATTCAGCAAGCGATTGATAAATATCTCTACCATAGAAAAATCATTCAAATAGTATCCAAAATTATGCTTATCATTAAGTGATCGAAAGAATAACAATCTACCTATCGAGTGTACGGAGCCTCTTAGGATTTACAAATCTCAATAAGGCTGGGAAAAAGCTAAATAGAAATCTATATCTTAGCAAATTCAAGTCTATGGAAATAAAAGACTAAGCAAAAGGCAAACTGGTATTACAACATATGCCAGTTCTTTAGGTACATTAATCCTTAACTTTCACTACTCTAAGGTGGAAGTTCATGTTAAAGTATGTATGCCAAAATAGGATATTCAATATATTGCTCTATCAACAATAAACCTGATGGATACCACTCAAACAAGCAAAATCTGTGCGGCATACCTAGAGACACTGATGCATGCACTTTTTAGGAAAATGTACAAAATTTCGTTTGACATCGCTAGCCACGATGTGGCTGGAATCGACTCAAAGAAGAATCAGTCATGCGAGCAAAATGAGGTAGTATCTGTCATTTCCAAAGATGTTTGCAGAATCTAGAATAGTCTATTCTGCACAATGAAGTAAGTAAGCGTAACCAGCCATGGTAATTATTGACCGTGTGGAAACGAAGGCCTACATAACTGACATGTTCTGTGTAGCTGAACGTAATATACAAGCAAAAGAAGATGAAAAGAAAAAAATCAGAAATATATTACCCTGATTATCAGGGCCTTATGTGGAATGGGTCGTAATATAATTGACTAGAACAATAGGAACACTTATTACTGAGTTTCTTATACAATATATTCGAGGTCTTACAATGCGGACCACCGATGTAGTGACAGATACAATTCACATATTTCCAAAAGAATGCTATGATACCATATACTTTCGAGCTGTATGATGGCCGCTGTTTTTCTTGGAAAGTAATAACTATAAAATATATATTTTGTCTAACAGACATAAACTCAAAAACAGAGCAGTAATTTACAAACTACATTATAACGGGTATGATTGTCGGCAGCTAGAAGAAATAAACATAGTGTTGAAAATCCACATTAATACTATTGTTAATGTGGACATTGTGTTGGACAAGTGGATGAATAGAGCCCTTCGGAGTTCTTTTGTGAAGCTTTGCTATGAGCCCACGTTTCAATACTGTGTTTATTTATTTTTATACTGAAGACGACAGTTTTGTTCTGGAAATACATATCCAAGATGCAAATAGTAATGGGGTAAAGAGTTTTTTATTGTTTGAGTATCGAGACAGTATTTAAAACTTGTGGTTACTATGGTATATTATTGTGGAGAGAGTTTTGGTTTGATGAATTAATGATGCATGGTTAGTTTTACATAAGTCAGAATTTGGGTCAACATTGAATGTCGTAACATTAGAATAGGTTATTACGCTGATAAATTTATTCCAGGCAACTGTTGGCATATAGAGCTAAGAGCCAATTGGCGATAATCTTTCCGGTTTGTTATCTTTCCATATGCTTTATACTTTAGTCATTGCGAATTGACTCTTCCTACTCATTGAATCGATACTTTTGCCCCTGATTTTTAAAGGTTTACAAATTGTTTCCTTTTGAGTGTTGAGAATTATTAGATAGATGTTTTGAGATGACCGTAAATCCCATTCTGCAGTACGAAACTGGAGTACGTTCTCCAGTTTCATTCTTTTGATTAGAGTTAGCAGCAGACTGGTTTTATGTATGTAACGTTTCGCTCCCATTTGTTGAAATCGCGCTTTCTTCCCAAGTGCGTTTGTTGAGCATACCATGTCCTGTTAGTAGATCCATTATCAATAGGCTATTTGTAAATATGGGGGACCGTTTCCTAAGAAACCATTTTATCGGTCTATTGAGACTTCCCGAAATGCATTCTCAACTCATTTTTTTCATGGCCGTTAGCAGTTTTTCTCGCCACTGTGGAATCGACCCTATAGAAGAATAAAGTATTGCTGATGTATTGGTTGATAAATTTATTCGAAAACTTACAAACCTACGAACTAACAACTAATAGTTTACTTTTTGTCAGTGATGTAATCTAACATAAGAGCTGGGATACATTAACGTTTGTAGTTCTGCAGTGCTGCAGTTAAAGGAAACGGTAGAAATATTTCAGGGAAGATTAATTACGAGAACCAACCAGGGAGGTAATATAACATTTAATGAGGCAAGTTAGAATAAGTAGGAATTCTAATCTATCGAGAAAAAATAAAATGTACGTGAATATGGATGAGAGAGAATGTAACGTAAGAAGAAGTATGGAAATTCTCCATTAGTGTAGAATCGCACGAATACAAAAAAGTTATAGGAATTACATAGTAATTAAATTAAATATGTAAAACAGCGAACGTGTTAAAGAGCAATCTCGCTTAATGTGAGTGCCCACGAAGATGCAGATTTCTATGTACGAGTAAAATGAATAGGTGTACTTACAGCGGATGACTCTGAAAATGAAATATCCTTGAACTTGGAAATTATTACATATAATTGCAGGACTAATTTAATGCTTAGAAATAAGTAAATCAAACAAGAAAATTTTTGACGGTGCTTTACATTTAACGATTGTTCCAATTTAGAATTTGCTTTCCTTTATACTTCCTGACAGTCAAGACATTTATATACATACATAATATATATATATATATATATATATATATATATTGTATATATACATATATATATATATATACTATATATGTATATACTACTATAACAAAAAGCAAAAGCACAGCAGAAAATTCGATACATGGAAAAAAAACTGTGAGAGTGGTTGAATTTATAGGGCAGTGGGAAAACGAGGGCAATCAGGAGAATTGAGACAGCGTGCGATGTCTGAGTTAGGACCATTGGCACATGATAGGGTGTGTATTGTGTAACATAAAACATAAGTAAGGGCTATTTTTCTTTTTAGGTGAAATTATTAATAGAAACCTTTAAATTTTGTTAAGTACAAAGTTAAGTAAATAAAAGGAAAAATGTTATCTGCTTCTAGGTTTCCGGGCTGGAACCGCGTCACTTGTATATATGCCTACGTTTCGTACCTATTTATATGGTACATCTTCAGGACTGAACTACTGCACTGAAACTGTTACAGAAATGTGACGCGGTTCTAACCCGGAAGCCCAGAAGCAGATAGCATGGACCACGACCGCGGAAGTCTACGTATCAAAAGGAAAAATGTATTTATAAGTAATTGGCAAATATATATATATATAGAGAGAGAAAGAGAGAGAGAGAGAAACTTTATTCATTATACAATTTCAATGTACTATAAAAATTCTGTACAGCCCTCCAAATAGAGCAGTATTCTAGTAATAAACAGGATGCAGAATAAGTACTTTGTCTTTGAAATCTATTAGAATTTTGAATGAATAGATTCTAATATCTCTTTTATTAAGATAGAATTTAGCTTTTTCTTCTGAAAATATTTTTTTTTCTTTAAAATTTGTATTTTCTCTTTATGGAATAGTTGTATTTCATTTGGACATACACGCAATTTTACAACGTTTTATGGTACTAAAATAAGTCACTACTTGCTAATTATTTGTTTCAACAGTTGTGCTTCTGTTTACTTCTCTGTACTTAGTAAAAATTAAAGGTCTTTTGTTCTCTTTTTACTTGAACTGGTGATAAACAAGAGCGTTTGCATTTCCTGGAAATTCGCCTTCAATCTATTCGCCCTAAAACATGCACTTGCTTCAGCAGCGACGCCTTAATAGAGTTGAAATGGTGATGTTAAAGCTTGTTGCTTGACAAGAAACCAAGAAACGTAGCGTCATCAACATATAAGTAGGCCCCACAGCAACTACGTTTATCAATGAAAAGGATTAGTCCAATATATTGGTTCTGGTATCATATAATCTCAGAAACACTTAGATTATTGTACGAGACTCAAGTTCCGGATTAAATTGAAGATGACTATTCAATCAGAAAGGAATATACAACCATGCTCAGATGTATTACACACCCCAGGTAAAAACCCTTATCCAAGTCTGACGGAAATTAACCGTAAAAATAGTTAATGGTATTTACAGAAATGCGTTTTTGAATACCCTAGTTAATCCCCTATTGAAAAGAATAGGTGGAAAGGGGAAATTGTGGATTTTAGAAATTTAGTGTCATTCTAGCAGTGTGTGAGCAACGTGCGTTTGTGAGTTTATGGTAGAGATCAATTAGATTATCGCGCCCAAATAGTGCTATTGCATTCCCAGAAGTTATCAATAGCTGCAATTGCAAAAAAAAAAAACGTTCGCGATGTGCAGTCCGTACAACCATTAGTCGCTATCAGAAGAGTGGGTCGTTTGTTAACAGACCAAAAAGTGGCAGAAAACCCTGTACCTCGATCAGAGAAGACAGAATTTTGCAAAGACTGGCTCTCAGTGATAGGAAAAAATCGTCGAAACAGCTCGCTAGTGAGCTGAAACAGCGTTATCGCGTAACAGTTTCTGCGCAAACAGTGAGTAGGCGTCTCCAGCGTGCTGGTTTACGAGGGTGTAAAGCGCGACGTAAACCGCTTTTAACTGACGTTCATAAAAAGAAGCGGTATTTATGTGCCAAACAACATGAAAATTGAACAATCGAGAAGTGGTCGAAGATTCTTTGGTCTGATGAATCGAATATCGAGGTATGTAAGTACATCTTCATGACTAATATTCTTATCGTTGTATGCAATTCAGTCTGCATGTGACATTAAACAAAATTAATCCTGTCTAAGTGCTAACTTTCTTCTTTTGCCTGGCAACTTTGGGGACTACCTGCGACGCTATACGTTCGGCGTAGGCAAGGGGAAGCTTATGAACTACAATGTATCGTTCCCACAGTAAAATTTGTAGGTAGTAGTATCATGGTTTGGGGTTGTATGTCTGCATATGGTGTTGGAGAAGTGTACCTGTGCGATGGACGGATGAATAGCCAACGCTATTTAGCCATGTTGGAGGAAGTATTAGAACCATCTGTGCTAAAACTATTCGACCAGGATATTCCACAATACATTTTTCAGCAAGATAATGCGCCCTGCCACAAATCGGGAGCTGTAATGCGTTGGTTCGAGGAAAACACAGTGGAGGTATTGGATTAGCCGCCACAAAGTCCCGATTTGTCGCCCATTGAAAATTTGTGGCGTATCTTAAAAACTAAGATCACGGAACATAAATGCCTGTCAAAAGCAGAATTATCAACAAAAATTCGCGAAATATGGACTGCAATACTACCGGCAGAGTGTTACAATTTAGTAGCAAGTATGCCTCGACGAGTGCGAGCTGTCATTAAGGTCAAGGGCGGAGCGACAAAATATTGATAAATTGTACTATATTACTAAATAATACTTTGTACATAACTTTCACAACAGTTTTATTTTCCTCACCTTTCTTTTGACTAAATTATATAAACTATATATGTATGTATGTACATAAATTCGTAAGGTGTCTAATACATTTGAGCGTGGTTGTAATTCTGTATACCCTTACTGGAACAAATGATACTATATTAATATTTATCTATAATCAGTATTTCAGTTAAGATATACTTCAAAATCCTATAAATCCCATTTTTCCAGATGGTAAGAAACTTTGATTGTGGGAAACATCAGAATATGCGAAACCATCTCTTGTCAATGTGTACCTGAATAATACAATAAATTAGATCTCAAATATATTTAATTCATTTAATGAATGGATTTAATTTATATATTTCTGTTATTATTATTATTATTAATTTAGCCTATTATTTTGAAATTGTGTTAATACGATTAATTAGTTCATTTAATTTAAAAGTCGAAAATAAAAAATAATTAAGTTTTGATTAAAAATATAGATATAATCAAAATTTACTTACCTTAAAGAGTAATATTAATCTTTCTTCATCTTTTTTCATAATTGTTAATATTAAAGTATTTATTGTTAATATTACTAATTAATGATTATTTCTTGGTTAATTTGTCTGTATAGTAAATTAACTAGTCACGCGCAGACGTTATTAATATAAATTTATAGTTAGGTAACCTTTATCACAGATTACATATAAACTAGAGAACATATTTTTTTTACTGTAACTATAATCACATTGTTAATGTGTCAAATATTTGATAGATTGTTTTTTTATTAATTCATTTACGTTAATTTACAAAATTTAATTTATTGGTACTTTTTTCGTTCGAATCAATATTAATATATTGCGTTATAATGTAAGTTTTATTTATTTATTTATTTATATTATATTGGGTTGGCAACTAAGTACTTTCGGCTGTACTTTACCGTTTGTCGCGTGATACTAGTCACATTGACGTAACTTCAGAAGCAAGTAGTGCGTGATTTTTATTAAAGCTATTAGTTGTGTGTTAATTTTAATGGAGTGCAGAAACGAACATTTTCGACATATTTTACTATTTTATTTCCGTAAAGGAAATAAAGCTGCTGCGGCTCACAAAAAGATATGTGAAGTTTATGGTGCTAATTGCTTAACAGTGCGCACGTGTCATAATTGGTATAAAAAATTCGGTTCTGGAGATTTTTCCCTCAAAAATGAGCAACGTTCTGGTCGGCCTACTGAAGTTGATGATGACCAAATCAAAGTCATAACTGAAGAGGATCATCATATAACTGTTCGAGAGGTTGCGGAGAGGCTACATGTATCGCACACAACAATTGAAAAACATTTAAAATGTCTTGGGCTAGTTAAGAAGTTTGATATTTGGGTACCTCACGAATTGAAAGAAATTCATTTAACACAAAGAATCAACTTTTGCGATATGCACCTTAGACGAAATGAAACCGACCCTTTCTTAAAAAGAATCATCACTGGTGATGAAAAATGTACAGTAACATAGTTCGAAAACTATGATGGAGCAAACACGATAAACCAGCTCAAACAACATCGACAGCTGAATTGCATCCAAAAAAGATCATGCTGTCAGTTTGGTGGGATTACAAAGGCGTTGTGTTTTTTGAGCTGCTTCTAAGGAACCAAACGATCAATTCTGATGTTTACTGTCAACAATTAATAAAACTGGATGAAGCAATCAAATAAAAACGGCCAGAATTGTCAAATCGGAAAGGTGTAGTTTTCCACCAAGATAATGCAAGGCCTCACACATCTTTGGCAACTCGTGGGAAACTATTGGAACTTGGCTGGGAAGTGATGCCACATCCCCCATACAGCCCTGATCTAGCACCATCTGATTACCATTTATTTCGAAGTTTGCAGAATTCTTTGAATAGTAAAACTTTCACAAATGACGATGACCTTCACTCGCACCTGGTTCACTTTTTTGCTGATAAGGACCAGAAATTTTATGAGCGCGGAATCATGCAGCTGAAAGAAAGATGGCAAAAGGTCATTGAGCAAAATGGAAAATATATAATTGATTAAAAACTATTCTTTGTTTAAAAGAAAAGTGTTTTATTTTATACTACAAAACCGAAAGTACTTAGTTGCCAACCCAATATATATACATATATATGGGTAATATTAGATTCTCGGACTCTATGCGATGTTGGACAGAAATTCTCGAAAGAATCGGCATCTAGAACGTTTCGATGATATCTCACTCATTTTCTTCAGGAGTTGTTTGGTTGTGAAGCGTCAAGCTGCAACTGTCTATGACTTTTGCTGTTTTTTGTACTGGTTCCTCGTAACTCTTCGGGATACATCGGTTTTAGCTTGAGTGTAATGGGTTTTTATTGAGTCTTTAATGCCTTCTGGAACATTTGGTCCAGGTTTAATGGGATTATAATGAGGTGGATTAATGTTAATGGGTTTGCGGATATTTGACAGGATTGCTTTATGATAGGTCTCCAGGTGAATGCGCAAACCGTCGTTCCTAGTATTCAAGGTGTTTCCTCATTTTCAAATCTCTATCACCTCTCTGTATGTTCTTGTTCGGGAATTTTCTATGGATGCAGCAGGCAAGCGAGCAAGAACATACAGAGAGGCGCTATAGAGATTGAAAAACGAGGACACACCTTGAATACTAGAAACGACGGTTTGCGAATTTCTTCCGCCCGGAGACCTGTCATAAAACAATCCTGTCAAATTTCCGCAAACAAACAACCCATTAACATTGATCCACCCCTTTATAATCCCACACATTAAAACGCATTAAAAACTCATTAAAATCCCATTACACCGAAGCAAAAAACCGATGTAACGCAGCGGGAGGAGCAGTCACAGCCAGTTTCAGGTTGACGCTTCACTACGAAACAACTCCTGAAGAAAATGATTGAAACGTCGAGACGCTGATTATATATACCGTCACGATCGTGACGATATATGTTGGGTATTGTTATGTCTAGTTAGTGTGTGGCTTTGATAATTTTCTTGGTTCTCCTGAAGAAGCCACTAAGCAGTGGCGAAATATAGAGAGTCTAAAGAAAAAAATATGACTTCATATTTTTTTCTTTAGACTCCCTATATTCAGTTCACAGACCAAATTACCTACTAGTTCCTTGTTTATTATATACATATATATATATATATATATATATATATATATATATATATATATATATATATAAATATAAGCTTTCCTGACTATCTATTAAATTAACGTTAAATACATGTGAATGCGAGGACAATTTTATGACACTCCTGTTAACCTCGTGGCAACTACAGATAACGTAATTACCTCCAAGAAAACCAAAATATGGTAAGATTACGACGAATTTGTACTAAAATCCGGAATGTGATAGTACCTAGCACCCTAAGTTACACATCTAGAGAAGCAATTAAAAAGATAGGAACGCGCGGCCAAAATAGCAACACCAAAAAAGGAACTCATCTTCGAACGGTCTTTCGAAACGCCTATTAATCCGCCGACCCGATAATTTGTGCGTTTACTACCAAATACGAAATTCTTCAATAAAATTTAACGTACTATATATTCAAAACTAACATAGAACCGCTGATGATTCAGAACCAGTTTGATAGAACTTCCAAAATATGCCTGCTCTATGATAGTAAGCTTAATATCAAAGTCAGACAAGCGCGAACAGATACATAGAAACATAAACACGAAGAAATAATACTATCTTATATCGAGTACACCAACACTCAAAATAATGAAACAAACAATTGAAATGGAAATTTCGAAAAATTTTTAAGAAAGGAATCGAAGTAATGGTCCAGAAGATCTTAACTCACACACTGTTGCACAAACTCTTTACTAAAATTAAGTAAAAATATATCAAAGTTCTATAAAGCAAATAAAACGTAATAATTTGTAAATGAATACAAGATTTTTACGTACACAGATTATGTTTCATGTAAAACTATCGTCCATTATTATCATTTCTTATTAAAATATGTAGCTGTATATATAGATATATGTACGTACATATATATTCAAATTGATGAATTTTTATATACAACACTATTTCATTCAATTTAATATATGTATAAGGCGATTTGAATTACAATTTCTGTACGATAATATCAGATCGTTATCCTTAGACTGTAATTATAGTACTGGGTTCTTCTGGTGTCATTTTGCTTTATGTGAAATTGAATGATTTTATAATTGTAATAAATATTCATGAGGGGAAAAGGAATTTTTTGGATTGCCAAGAATATCCGCACAAGTTATGTAGTTATATAAATAGGTTCAAATGATATATTTGCATCACATTCTGATTTTATAATGGCTTAAAGTATTGATAGGTATGCATCTGTGTTAGAACAATTGAAATCGACATTGTATCTTATATTAGAAATTCAAGCTTGTGCTTAGAACACTCCTACTAGATTTATTATCCAGTATTGTTTTGTTACTCTTGATTTTTAGAAACACTAGTTTTATCAAATTTCGTTTTTCAAATATTATTTTGGTTTATTTGGGAGTTCTTTATGTATTTAGTCTCAAATACTTTTAATTGCATTGAACTTGGTTGCCTTGGAATTGTGATTAATTGATAATTGAATTAACTTTTTTACGACTTCTTTCGTGATACAGCAACACAATTTTTTTTAACAAATTTCCATTTTGTAGTACATTTATTATGTTTAGAAGATATCGACTATTTTCCAGTATTTATTTTTGAAATGAGGCCAGCAAGGAGGGTGTTGAGTACTAGGTTGGGAGTATTCATTTATTTCCCTCGTTTTGACAACCTACAAGTTCGAGTGGTAGTATATAAGAGAATTTTACCGTGATGGGTAATGACTTCTTCCTTTGGATGACGATCGCGAATCTTTTGAGATTCTTGGGAAAGCAGCCGTCATATGATTTCGCAAAAATTTCTCAAATCTGCAATCGAAATAAACATTCTTGCTCAGTGAAATGAACATCACATACAGCATTATTTCTCGAATTATTGGACAAGATGAAAGCTTACAGAAAGAACAAACATCATTTTCTAACACCATCCTTGAAAGCCATAAGAAATGAAAGGGCGAAGAAGTTGCTAAGTCATTCTGGCAAAAAGGGTATCGTAAGATATTTTTGAGTGAAAAGTGTTCTAATTATAGAAGAAAAATTTAACAGGATGTGATAGGGTACATGTTCGAAGTTCCCTAGAAGTTGAAAGGATCGGGATATCAATTCAAATTCAGTTTACTATCCGGCTTCAGTAATGTTGATTTTCGTGTTCATTTTTGGGAGATTGAGATGGAAAATTGACGTAAAAACTTTGTTGGAAATTGTGATGAAATCTCTGACAGAATTCTTGCTTAAAAGGAAGATGTCGGTGCTTAAATAAGAGTAATCATCTGCATACAATGCGAAAATAACCAGAACATGTCTGGAAAATAATATTTCTAAATTGATTAAGGTTCTGATTGGCCGTCTGGTAGTTTCCATCAGAAGTTTTTCTTTTCTTATGTACGTCACTAAACTACTGATTGTATTTAAGACTAAGTTATGTATACAATAGTGGTTATGTTAATCGAAATAGTGCGCAAGAGGCGTTTTATCGAATGATATGTTTTTTGAATACTAATTACTAGCTTTCTTAGTATATAATTAAGATAAAAAAATAAAGCCAATATTTAAATGAAAGAGAAGTGGAGCGTAAGTAGGGATAGTAGTCGATAAATACTTTTCAAGACTTAGTGCACAATAATGTACATATTTGTATATAGTTTCGACACGACCATGATACTGAAGGAACTGCGAGCATCTTCTTATTGGAGAAGGTTTATTCTAGAAAATTCAAAAAGTTTACTACATTTAATTTTCATCGTTTGTCATAACGTTGTGGGCAAAGCGTGAAAGAAGCTTTTTCCAAATGAACGCGATCTACTTTTTAAGTTAATTGTAAGCTAGGAGCATGTGATATTGTGTTTATGACTTTCATACATATAGCTAGGAGAATTGTAACGTGAAGACCTTTTTTGTGTGATATTCATTTTTCGAGGATTCATGACCACTTAAAATTCTTTGTACATACCAGTGTTTTATGATAAATAACTTCTACAGTTTATCAAAATATTCATGTTGGCTTAAGCTATGCAGTTATTTATGTACTTCATGTTTAGATTGTGATAGCAATTGACAGCTCAGTGATAAATTACTGGTTTATCACGTTGTGCTCTCGGAATCCAAGCTGATGGTCACTGCCCGGAAGGTTTCTTTTCTTTTTAAAGTAAATACTAATAGTAATAATAAGTAATTGGCGATAAGCTGTTGAGGCATTTTAAAGCACGAATTATTATTGTTCCAAATGTATATGCTTCAATATCTTTGCGTAATATACTCGGAAAAATTGAAGATTTAAACAGGATTGGGAATCTTTTAGGATATTTATTTGTCAATTTGTTACCCATGTCATATTAATAGAAATCAATTTTGAACGATTTTTGCCAAAACATCTCTACTAATACGATATCATGAGGTTAAATCGAAAAAAATCATGCTGATGAGATGATTTCGAATATAATCAACATATATCAGTGGAAAAGGTGTTAGAAAGCTATTACAGAGCAATTAGTATTGTAAAGACCTCACGATGATCCAGTTTCTATGGAAGAGCGGTCACTATCTATAATCATTGCAAACATTATTATGGAAGCTTTCGAATAGAATGTAATCGAATGCAGCACAAGAGAACCTAAATGGTGGTGCAGATATGTAAAGGGTATATTTGTTATATGCGTCATCGACAAATACTAAAAGAATAGCTACACCCCTTCGCAGTAAATATCCTATCATTAATTTCGTGAAGAAAATTGAAAAAGCAATGCATTATCTTATATTTATATCTACATGCAGCATCTCAGTATCACAGATCAGAAAAATTGTTACAACGAATATAACTTATTGCGGGCACCCAAACAAGAAGACAGTTGAACATCTGAAACAGCAGCAGCCAGACAAATATACATATTTTCCGTATATCGCCAGAGCTATTAATAGATTGAAGATGATAGTGAAGAAAATATAACCATTTACTCCGAATTAGGATAAGCTACCTAAACTACTTTCTCAGGTAGGAAGGAGATCCAGCGAAGAGTAAAAAAATATTGATGAGATACCTAACACTAATATATGAATAAGTCCACAGAAACAGAATATCTATTCCAAGATGGAGAAAGAATATCGCGTAGACTATGTGAACGTTAAAATATTAGCTAAAACTACTCACCATCACCCAAGAATAATATGAGAATACGGAAATAAACTCCAAAAACTTTAACCAAGATTATGGATATAGACTAAGACACATTGAAGTAAACATTAAAGGAGAGAAAACATCAAGAGAGACAGTCATGTCATTAGGACAGATGAAGTTCTTCTAAATTACACGGATACAAATCAACGAAGCAAACTAGCAGTGAATTGTATCAAGAGATGTAGAAAACAACAATATCAGTCTTTGGGAATTTTCTGAAAAAGCTAATTTGATGGCCAGCAAAATGTTAAAAACAACTAGAAGATCTCGGAAATATTTGAAAAATTTTTCTACAATTAACGACGATCGTGGAAGCCTACACTCGACTATTTTTTATGAATTATTTTATAAATGACTAAATTAAATTTATATCAACGAGTTTTATATAAAAGTTTAATTTTCTCGAATTTGCCTTAAAATGAATTTATATAATAATTTAATAATCTTTATAATTACACATAAAGATATGTAATAGACAATCAGTTATAATGCATCACGTCATCTATAAATGCGGTGTATTTGAAAACACTTACCGAAACATTAAAGAATTAGAAAGGATATACTTTATTTACATGTCCTTTTATTATTAATTGTGGCACATGAAAATAAACTTCAGTCGTTGGGTGATAAATGTACGAATGTTTGGTGTACGGTTAAAAAATAATAATTATTACTCATATCTGTCGCTTTAACAGAACTCCCACAATGACTGTTATTAATGTATTTAGCTCCTAGATACATACATAAGTATTATGATCCGCAAGGTTCCTGTACTGCAACTTCATTTGTATTTAATAACAATAAATTATCCCAGTAAAAAAGTTCATATTGCATATATCACTTGAATGTAAAAATCTACCTCCTCAACACGCATTGTATTACATGCCTTAAGAAAGAGTATCGTGGGGAACACTTAGAAAATAGGTTTTCTTGAAAATATTGAGGCACATGATTTATAACTTTATTAGTTCTACCAGAAAGACTGCACCTATGTATGTTTTTATTATATTTGAAATGAATGAATTGTTTGCTGTACCATTAGTAGTGTTCTCTCTATATACGAGTATAATCGTGTCCATTAGACTTCTGTTAAAATATGAAAACTTATTTAAGTTAGACGATTTTAAAGCAATACACTAAGAAGAGTGTTGCCTTAAATAATAAAACATTTTTATTTCACATCTATATTAATAAAGTACATACAATATTACTTGTAAACAAGATAATTATGTTAGAAATATGTTGAAAACAAAGTATACATACAAGCACGTGCACATACACGCACACATAGAGAGACACACACATACGATAAATATAGAAAGTGATGATTGATAAAATAAGAGATTTTAAATTGTATTGATAACTAACTTTAAGTTTCAAAATTCTATTAAATTACTTTCAAATTATATCTTATTCAAAACATTTTCTTTTAATTACGAAGAACCAATGTTTAATTACTTATAATTTTATAAAAATAATATCTTTACTTACTGTATATTAATATTCTCTTATCTCAGGCAGTGGAACCCATTATGTTTGCCACACGAAATATGAAACCGTAATAGTTTAGATGAGTTAGTAACTTAAATTTTGATAGATATTACAATTGTATAAATTACTTACTAATTATAGCTTGAGATATAATTTTTTGGATTAGAATCAAGAAGACTATTAAAGGCGGGATAAATTTAAATTTTAAAGATATTGAACTCAAAACTGGAACAACAAGGAAATTTGTACAATTTAAGGAATAAATGTATGAATAAGTTTACTTCAGTAAATGGAATATTTTAAGTGAAAATTAATTTAACAATTTATTTAGAAGAAAGAAACTAATCATTATGGAATGCAATAATCAAATGTATGTATGTACATATGTATATACTACTTTATTATGTCAAGTTATTAATTAATATTTGTTTTAAATACAAAAAAAATAAACCAAACATTGAATTTATTCAATTCATGGTGTGTATACAGGGTGTTTCAAAAAGAATATACTTATTTCGTATGCATATATTTATTAAACTTTAAGATATACGGATATTAAACTTTACACACATATTTACGAACCTCTCAAGTTCAGATTACAGACGTTCAATATGTCCTCCATCAGCGACACGAACAATATCACATCGATACTGAAATTCCTCCCAGACTCGAGCAAGCATGTCCTTCGTCACTGATGTTATAGCAGTACGGATCCGGTTTTTCAACTCTTCCAGGTTCTGTGGCAGTGATGGTACATAAACGTTGTCTTTAACGAAACCTCACAGAAAGAAGTCACAGGGTGTCAAATCCGGTGACCGTGGAGCCCAGCTGAGACATGCTAAGTCGCCAGCTCCTTGACGACTAATCGAACGCTTCGGTAGAGTTTCATTCAGATATTCACGCACTTGGCGGCTCTAGTGAGGGGGTGCCCCGTCTTGTTGAAAAATGAAGTTTTCTTCGTGCAGCCTCGGAAACAACCAGATTTGCAACATAACGAGATACTGCTGACCATTAACCGTGTTTCCATCAACGAAGAATGGGCCGTAAACAGATGATCGGGATATCGAATAAAACACATTGTACATGTTCAATGGCTGCGTGTGGGTTCTGTAGACCTCAAATTCGAACATTGTGTTTGTTTACCAGACTACTATCATGGAAATTCTCTTCATTACTGAACACGATGCGTTGTGCGAAAGTGTTATCATTGTCAATAGCATCGTGAATCTCGTTACCAAATGCTACACGTTTCCGTTTGTCATCAGGACGCAGAGTTTGTAACAACTGTAACTTGTACGGCTTCATAACCAACCGACGTCTCAAAACACGCCAAATTTTTGTTGCAGGCAGTTGCAACTCCCGACTGGCACGACGAGTTGATTTTGAAGGATTACGTTGGAAAGCAGTTTGAATTCTTGCAACATTTTCTTCAGAAACACGAGGGCGGCCAGGACTCTTTCCTTTACGTACACATCTTGTATCTACAAACTGCGAATGTTCTACCTATTCGGAGGATTAATTTGGTATACTAAACCTGAAACGTCTTTGCAGTGTAATCACGGAATTGCACTTCGCAAACTTGGGAACGCAAAATGATTTTTGCTGCGGAGTAACCATTTTAAATATATGACGGTTACCAAGAACCAAGAAAACAGAGGGCAACTGACAACTAGCGGCTATTAAATAATATAGACTCCAATAGCCAAGCCGAGGCGCAGCGGTCGATAATTTGGACAAAATGATACTTTGTAATACGTACGTTCTTTTTGAAACACGCTGTATATATATGAATAATATTAGATTCTTGGGCTCTCCGCGATGTTGGACAGAAGTTCTCGAAAGGATTGGCGTCTTCACGTTTCGATGATATCTCAGTCATCTTCTGCGGGAGTTGTTTCGTAGTAAAGCGTTAACCTGAAACCGGCTGTGACTGCTCCTCCCACTGCTTTATATACTGGCTTCAGTTTCGGGTTGAAACGTACGTTTCACTACAAAACAATGCCTGAAGAAGATGATCGAGATGTCATGGGAACGTCGAGACGACGATTCTTTCAAGAGCTTCTGTTCAACATCGTGGATAGCCCGAGAATCTAATATTACTCATACTTACAACCGTGAGAACCTTTGTTCGAACATCTTCTTGGTATGTAACTTGTCTTTAATAGTTAAACTTCCCATATTATCATTAAAATAAAATAAAACTTGATATTTTGATTAAGATTGTACTACATGTCGAAACGTCAACTGTAATTTAATTTTAATTTTATATATATATATATATATATAAAACTTCATTCTTTACATGGAGTATGTATTATATATGTATACGTACGCCGTGTAGCCGTGTATTGAATAAAGTATCCGAAACCGAAAAACAGAAAAAAGATGTTGGAGAATTCAGCAGTTCGTCCTTTCAGTTGTCCTTTATTTTTTATTACTAATATTTCGCATCTAAATTGTATGCTACATCAGAATTAAATTATATAAGACAATTATTAAATTTAAATAACAGTTTCAAAATATTGTACTTACAAATGTGTTTTTTAATACAGATATAAAATGTATGTATATTACGTTTTGAGTCTTAAAACATGAGATTAATACAATTGACTTCGCGGAAAAGATTCAAAGTAGCGGAAGGTTGACCGTAACTATTGGCAAATCATAAAATAACCGTGACTATCCTTCAGGGTGCGTTCAAAATTGAAAAGTGTTGGGTGTAAGGAGCACACCGTGGACGTATACCCGATGCAAGCGTGATATAAGCGTCACTCTAATTTTTGAATGTAACTTCTGAAGTGTATAGGTGTGCGATTCGAAAATTCCAAATCTAGTTTACAGTTTGTCGTGCTGGCAAGTATATATAAAGTCATATCTTCCATTTATTATAAATATATAAATAAAATTTATTGTAACGTTGACCAATACGTACCTTTATTTTTTTCAACTAACGAACAATCGAACTTCTAGATTAATTAATTAACTATGTATTTACTTCCAATTTCCAAACTACACGTTAATACAGCACTTGGCCGAGCGATTTACGTCCAAGTTTAAACTTTGTTGAAAAGAGGGCAACCCGTCATAATACAAATTCTACACAGCAGAGTGTTACTAAAAATAGAATGTTGCACTTTTATTTTTCGAACGTTAAGAGTGCACACACAGCACTCCAATTTCCCCCTAAGGCAACCCATATTTAGCATGCATATCTGTATACAAGGGTAAATTAAATAATATTTTTACTTGATTTAAAAGATTCATCATTTGTTTTGAATACGATTGTTTTCGGTACCTCATATTCTTTAGAGAATTTTTAAATATTGACACCTGTTTTTAATTATTGTGCTGTTGGAAAAGTAAACAAGTATTTTCTCTATTTCATAGGTCATTTATTAATAGCGAAAAAGATTAATTAAATATATATTGTCAGTTTTCTGCGACAACCTACTGCAATATTTTGGCGTGATTCGTAATTTTTCATTCATATGAGAACCCATTTTATAGGCGAAATCCTTTACAAGGTTTTACAGCCTCATTTGAGAGGAACGTGGCACTATGCAAAGAGTTTTGCTGATTTTTGATGGGCGATCGAATTTGTGTTGGTATTGTTTTGTTGAAATGCCTCGCTTTGGACGTTTCTTTTGTTTAATTTGAACTGTCAAATAGCCGACAGTACACTGTACGCTACTTATCAGGAGCTGCAAAATTGCAATGTCTTTAAAACTCCATTGTCAGTTGCTTCAGAACAGATGTGGTTGTGAATGCTTTAATGATGGATGTTTTACGTTATCTATAGTGGATTTGACTCAATTAACGTCTGTATTTTATTGTCAGCCTCAGTGCGCTTCCTCATTCAAGGTGCGTTTTTAAAATTAAAACCATCAGTATAGAATTTTGTGAACTATCCTAGGCATTAACTTTCTTGTAGGGCACTTTAACCAGGAAACCGCAAACTTTACGCAACTTTTTACAATCTTGAGGCACATTCCTCATCTTACGAAAGTAAAAGAACAAATACGACGATAGTTTGTCGTTTATTTTCATGGCATAGTATAAAGATAAATACAATTGATAACTACTTGCAAAAATAAACTGGCGCCATCTGTTGCAAAAATGCGTCTTGCGACGACCCAACATTTCATATGAAAGAACAATCATTTAATACATCTATCTCATCATTGTCCATTTCCAAGGCTGTGAAATTTTCCATAGTTTATAGCAGATATTATAATACATATTACATTAAAAAGTTACTGGTTACTGTAACTGAATACAATGCTTTATGTATTGTTAATAGAAATATTATGACACACTTTGTTCAAAGCCTAAACGAACGTTAACGCTAACAAGTTTATAAAGCTATTTTTTTATGTATCATATATGGAAATATTAATAAAGTGCTAACAATAGGTTCAATTATGTAATACAATGCTAATAATAATATCTATTCTGCTATTAATAATTGTCATAACATAATTGCACGATATATAGAATAAATGCAATGTAAACATTGTAATTAAATCCTAGCGCGAAACATAAGTAGATAATAAATACTTTCGTAAAATATAAGCAGCAGTTGTTTCAACTATTCTCACGCTTGTCAAATTTAAATACCTATGACATTGCCAGACGAAATTTATGAAAAATACTTTTCTCGATATTCTTTGTCATATTTTTAAATATAAAATGGAATATTTGATTTATATCGATCGCAGCAATTATTAGTTCTCTATTCAGTTTGATATTACTTCGTGCTAGTTTCATTAAATTATTAAAAGTGAAATATAATTACAGATTCTTTACATGGAAAACAAATTTATCACGTTCGTAATTACAATTATGCACCAATTGTATTAAATCCATCAATATTCTTCTGGACACGTAATGATACCGCTATCCTTATTATTATTAATCATTAATCGTGATTTTGTGCTTAAATAATAACATTTCCTCGTATTTACGGCAGATACATGATGAGATATTAACATTAAGAGATTTAGCATTTATTTTTAGACGTTTTATTTTTAAAATGTTTTTATCGTTACATAACTAACTATATAAGAAAAAGTTTGTTAAAATACATGTTGTCTATCAATAACGGAATCAATAATTAAGTGGATTATGAGTATGCTTTATGTATGATATAATTATATTTTGTCCGTGTAATATTGCATTGCTTATTGTTCGAAACGGATGTAGTTTTTATTGATGGTAAATATTTTCCATCTGGATAAGTATTTTGTAATGCTCTTTAGACATAAAGTGAAATTACGAGTCCCAGTTCAGAATTCAATATTAGTTTCGATGTAGTCATCAAGGTTATAAAAATCGATATCTTTAACTATTCTCAAACTGAGGCTATAGAATTATTTTCATCTTTTAAATTGAGTCAAAGGTACAAATATGTTGAATTGTGAGCATTTGTCTAGCCCCATATACAGTTATAGCTGCTGCTCTTTAAGTTAATCCTTCGAACATTATGAAAGAGTTTTGGAAAATTGTTTTGCCTTCTGTCTAAAAGTTATTCGTAGCTCATTCCAATTGGATGCGAGAAAACGAGTATTAACATATTTGTCAGGCAATCTGGTCGTAGTTGCTAATTTTGCCGCTAGCCGTACTAAACTTGCACTGTCCCACGTCAACCTGCGCAATGTTGTAACTCTGCGCAAATTGTCGAGCTGTATTCTACAGTTCTTTCTTTATACTTACGAACACATTCGGAGATTTTTACTATGACAGATGATAAAACAGAATGTATAAAGTTTTGTTTTTTCTTAGCTAAGACTGCAGTAATAGTTAAAGAAGCATATAGAGAAGACACTAGGTACAATGAAAATCTAATGAGTGATAGCTAGAAAATCAGTCTTCTATAACGAAAAATTATATAAACATAAAAAAGTTCGAAATTCTGCCCACGAGGAGCGTCGCTTGGCGATCGAAGAGATTTATGAGCTACTTTTGCGTCATCTGTGAATTTCAATAGAAGAACTGAATATGAAACACGTTGCAGAGAAATTCGTGGGATCGCGTTATTAATTAACTATGTATTAACTTCAAATTTCCAAACTACACGTTAATACAGCACATGGCTGAGCAATTTACGTCCTAGTTTAAACTTTGTTGAAAAGAGCGCAACCCGTGATAATACAAATTCTACACAACAGAGTGTTACTAAAAATAGAATGTTACATTTCTGTTTTTCGAACGTTAAAAGTGCACACACAACACTCTAATTTCGAACGTACCCCTAAGGCGAGCCATATCTAACATGCATATTTGTATACAAGGACAAATCAAATAATATTTTTACTTAATTTAAAAAATTCATCATTTGTTTTGATTGAATACCATTATTTTCGGTACTCTATACATTTTAGAGAATTTTTAAATCTTAACACCTGTTCTTAATTACTGGGCTGTCGGAAAAGTAATAAAGTATTTTCTGTATGATTTTCATAGATCATTTATTAATAGAGAAAATGATTAAATACATTTTGTCCGTTTTCTGCGACAACCTTTTGCAATGTTTCGGTGAGCTTCATAATTTCTCATTCATATAACCATGCTATGAATGGTAAGATCACTTGTAAAATAATCCGAACTGTCGTTCTAAATTACTGACAGGTGATGAGAGTTGAAATTAGGATTTTTAATTCCGAAACTAAGGAACAATAAAAACAGTGGATAACACCGGATTCTGATTTGACTTTTTAATGTGAAAGAAATTGTTCATAAAGAATTTATTCTTCCTGGACGAATAGTCAGGATGTTGCTGATTTTTTTTTCTAATTAATTAATTTTGTAAGTGTGAAGGGCACTAGAAGAAAATCTACTTAGCCATGATAGAAACAACTAATTGTGCATTGCTTAGTAACGTTCAATAGCGATAATATTTTTCTACTTCTATATGTTGACTTCAATTTCAATTTCTTCAATATTCTGAGCTTCGCAACAAACAAAAAATGAATTTTGTGAAATTGTTTCTATACATGTCAAGTGGGACTATAATAACAGCAGTCACAATAAAAAGTTAATAAACTTATGTACGACTATCTATCAAAACTATTCAGATTTTTGTCACAAAGAAGTTCTTCCTTATGGCAATGTGGGAATTCATGGGACAGTCAAAGTTCAATCCATTCTTCGCGAAACTTCTTTGAATTGAATCACTCACAATATAGTCCAGTTTTGATTCCATCCAACTACTTTTTATTTAGAAACTTTTGTACAAAATTAAACTTCTGACTCTATCAGTTCACAAAGTATCCAAAGCTAAATAACATCTAAAGTCGATTTTCATCTTCAGAAGCCGATATCAATTTAGTTAAATTGCAAAAAAAAACTCGTACGCTCGTTGTAAGTCTACAATTTTCTTAGTTATGCTCCTAAGCCTTCAATCCGTCCAAATAGTAGTTAGCACCTTGTCTGAAAAAAAGGTTTTTACAAATCTGATACCTTGTTATGCAATGAACATCTTTGTCTTCTTAGCTAAACTTTGAGCTTAAGACAGAAAAGTCGTTGAGGGTCGAATCTGGTGAATACTATGGGTTGTCGAATCCTATTCGTGAATTTCTGACACGAATGCGGGTCGCCTTTCCGCAATTTTTGCCTTTAGCTTATCAAGTAATGATGCGCAGTATCTTTTTGTTATTATGGGATGTCGATTAACACAATTAATAATTATTCTAAAAAATAGTTACCTTTACTTCCCGGCCGATGGAACAGTTTTCGCCCTTTTGATGACTTTTCATCTACAGTTAATAAGTGACGCCAAAACTCCGACGTATTTCACATAAATCACTTCAACGAGGCTTTGTAAATATTCATTTGAATGCGTTTTTGATACTGGATGAGCAAACGCAGCACCTACTGCGTGGATAGTTTTCTCATGTCAAAATCTTCAATCAATTAAATACGTTTTTTCGAGATTCTCTCTAACTTTAGTTTGACCCTCTTTTAGCAGTGGATGACAATCCTGAACGTTCATCTTCAACCAAGCTGATACGATCACGTTTAAATTTAGTGTCTAAAATTTCATTACGGTAAATGATGGTACAGCCCCGTATGACATCTCGATATTAAATTTTTCCATTTACACAGACACATCATCTGGCGTAAATAATTGTTAACCAACTGAGGGTTCAACATGGATAATATTTTCAGAAGTATCTTTCAAGCCATTCGCATTATATTAACAGAATATTTTTGACGCGTAACATCATCTTCATACTGACCATTTTTCGACTATTCTCGTATCGCGTTTGTACATTTAACTATTAACCTGAAAAATTGGATTCAGAATTGGCTAAACGTAATTTTTGGTTACTCACCAAAACCAATTGGAGATTAGCTGAGTTGTATTGCTACGATCACTGTATAGTACAGGTTTAGTGTCAAGTTAGAGGTGATGAAGTTTGATTTACTTGCACTTTCCGATATGCGAAAGTGAGCTTCTTCACTAAAGAAAACTACAAAACTACTACAAAATTCGTGACAACGACAATTTTTATGGAAGAAATTTCACGTCTAAATGTATAATTCAACGCACACTCCGATCAGACAAGTGAGTGACAGCAACGTGTTTGAGAACAGATCGATTTGGAGACCGTCTCAATTGTTTTAGAAGTTCGAATACTGCGTGGCATTCCTCCGCCCGTATTTACCATAGAACCAATTACTCTAAAGTTTGATGCCCATAACGTTATGTTTTTTTGATCTGAAACTACCGCATGAGAGGCAAGTTGAAAACGTGCCACAAAAACACGAAAGGAAAGCTGTATGTATGTGTAAAAAGCACACTGGGCAGTGACAATGGAATTGCCATTTGTGAAGAATGCTTCCACAGGGAAAGAACGTTGCACATCCGTTCACAACATAGCGGCTACTAAACACTAGCGGAAAATAGAACTCAACTCTCCAACGTCTTTCCAAACTGATCACCCCCACCCCTTAGCACTAATAGTCGTCTTTTTATATACGTGAACTAAACTAGAGAAGAAATTTTTCCGTAACCTATAGCATGAAATTGCCCTACGGTTTAAACATACATCCGAAGAAAATTCATTATCACCAGAAGCAATTTTTACGTGCAAAGTAATTAAATAATCAGCCCATATATTCCTAAAACAAATTTGATATTTCAATAGCCGTTTTTTTAGGTAAATTAAATTTTATTAATGGATTTGTTTAAAGAATAGAACTAATAATGTACATACAATGGTTGGTGAAAAATCGAAGATCAATTAAAGAAGACACATGACAATAAAAAGTTTTGTTTAATTAGTTTTGAATTTTGCAATTAACGTTCAAAAGTACCAAGTTCACGCAACCAAAAGCAGTATGCAACAATAATTCAAGGATAGTCGTTTAAAAGTCTTACGTCATTTATTTTATACAAATAAAGACATTCATGAATCGTTTCGGTACCAAGTTTAATATTTATGATAGTCTAATGAGACGAAATTTTCATGTCTGAATTAGTTGAAATATTTTTTCGTGATACTGATTTCACAGATAAATGAAACAAACGGACCGCTGAGATTAGTTTTTTTCTTCTTCCATAATAGAATGTAAATTATATCCTCCGTGTATATGAAATAATATACGGTCATTTCTGAGTAATAAGATTTTTGATTATGTACAGTCGATATAGAGACCGTTAAAGTTAATAACTTTAAAACTTCCTGGAAAAAGTTATAACAAGTTTATAATTTCTGGCATAATTGACATGTGATTTATTTCTTTATTATAATGTAGCAAAGTAATTAGATTTTAGATAAGATGTTTAAAATGTTATTTATTTAATGTAAATGCTTTATAAACACCTAGAAAAATAATAAAAATGCGATTATAGCACAAATATCTATAATAATAACAGCACGTTATGCTTCTGTATACATCTCTGTAGGTCATATTAACATTATACACATGCGTAAATACCAATAAGTTTAGCCGTTCGATAAGAAAAATACGATTTTATGGTTTAAAATACATTTCGAAACCTGAATTTCAATGCAGTTTTTCCAGTGATCTTCTAATTTATAGATTCTATCCCTGAAGTGAGAACCCGGAATATTATCGAAATACGCTTCCACGGCATAGAAATCGTTTTCCACGCATGAATTTTTTGAGATGCGAGAACAGCCAGAAATCAAGGGAACCAAATCTGGCGAATAAGGTGGATGTTGCAATAATTCGTATTATAGTTCACTGATTTTTTAGATGGTTTCTTGAGCTGTGTGAGAGGATGCGTTGTCTTGATGATAAATGATTTTTTCTTCTATAAACCAATTCTTTTCTCACGAATTTTTACATTCAGCTAGTCCAAAAAATTGCAATAATAATCTAAGTTTATTGTTTTACCAGTTTCGAGGTAATCCACGAACAAAATTCTTGCATCCTAAAAAACTGATGATAACACCTTCTAGGCCTATTTCTGGACCCTAACTCGCTTCGACGCCAAATTACCAGGTTCACGCCACTCCTTAGCCTCCTGTATTGATTCAGGATCATGGTGGTAGACCCAAGTCTTATTAATGATGAAACGATGCACAAAATTGTTTCTATTCCTTCTAAAACGCTTTAAATGTTGCTGAGAAAGTCGTAGTCGCATGTTTTGTTATTCCATTGTTAACGAATATGACACCCATTTAGCACACAGCTTTCTGAAACCCCAAACTTCAGCCAAATTATTACGCCTAATGAGATGCCTAGGGCTTCTACTAAATATCTCTCGGTTAATCGACATACTTCCAAAATCATATCCTATATTTTTGCTACGATTTCTGGCGTCGATTCACTTTTTGAAAGTCCTTTATGTGGAACGTCTTTAAGACTTGTATTTGTCATTTTTCTACTGTTTTAATTGAAGGTGAAGACTCTTTATCCACTATTAACAATGGTATATATTGAATATTGTAATATCTTGGAAGTATTTAAACAATTATTATGCCTTTTTGAATTTGTTTTTGAAACGAATTAATATCAGGAAATTCGTAGAGTTATTAATTAAGACAATATTTGTGACATTATTAATATTTTCAAAGAGAAATTCCTTCCTGTTTAATTTTACATTTCTCTGATAGCTTAGTGATAAGTTAGTGTTTTATTACAACGGAGTTTTGGGCTAGAATCCCAGAATTTGTAGCTTTTCTTTAATTTTCCTCATCTTTTAAGATGAATGCTGGCAGCTGAATATCTTAAGCCCCTTCACGAGCGTGGAAGAATGCTCTCGTAAATTATTAATATTGTGATGCAGATTTTTCTGGCATTTTCCCAGCCTAACGTCGGGAAACTTCATATTCAACCCACATATCTATGGGTCTGTAGTAAGACTGTACTTGACGGATATTGCGGTGCAAGTGTAAGCTAATACAAACGTTATGGTACTTTGTCTTTCTATACGAAAGAATATTATTATCATTACGTAAATTAGGCCATTTTACCGTTGAGCAGCTGTCAATAGTAATAGTTTTTTTACAATGCAATATATTTGTTTACCCGGATTGAGATCAAGTTCTTTTAGGGTTTTATGGATTTTTTCGGCATTACTTATGTACTACATATGTAAAAAGAATTACGTTTTAAACAATTAATTTCTAAGTATCAATTTTTCTTCTTTTTTTATTTACCAAGAAGCTTGTTGAGTTATTATTATTATAAAATGTTACCTTAATGTTTATTTTTTTCCTTGTTGGCTATTTTGACACTATAACGTGCAAATAGTAATTTCTAAATAACCAACAACTTAAGGAAACTAGACAAAGAAGTAGTATTTTATAATTATAATAATAACCTGTTTGTTGGATAATAATAAAAATAAATGAAACAATAGTTCCCGAGTTTACAAAATTAATTTTTTAGAATATAATGCTTTGCACATCGGTCAAAGTGAAACAGAAATTAAAGATAAATTGTAATAAAGAAATTTTCAACTATTACAACGGGAAAGGAAGGACCATGAAGTTAATATGTTGGAGACTTTAGAATCTATAAGAGCCATTAGCAGTAATGAAAATATTGTTAATGAGATTACGTACATTTGGGATTTATTAATATTAGGCGATTTATGAAAAGAATTATCTCAATTGTTAGTTAGGGTTTTTTTAGGTATGTACCATATAGCAATGCTTCTTATATTTAGCTTTAGTAAACAACAAGAGCCAAGCATTATATCAGATGTCTAAATTGGATACGGGACTGAACATGACACTGTACTATAAGTGTTACGCATTGTAGAGAACCTTCGAGGAGGGATTCAACGTTGGAGTATATACGGAGGTCGTACTTCTGGATTCCTCCAAGATGTTCCGCGAGGTGTAGCACCAAAAATGCAGCAGGAGGAAGTTTCCACGAACATTTTTCGAATGATTCAAACGTATCCACATAGAACAATATTTCGAATTAAGATTCGAAATGAGTGAACGACGACCTGGATGTTAAAAATGAGAGTGCCACAGGAGTCAATATTTTCACTAACGTTGTTCAACATCTACGCTAGTGACATTCTCACTACATCTAGCGTTCGTTTGGCAATATATGCTGATGACGTATATGTAAACAAACGTGTCAGAAACGTATGGATTGTTAGATGAAGTCTTCAGGAATCAGTTGACGCACTGAACGGGTGGTGCATGTGATAGAGAATTAAGATCCGTCCAAGGAAAAGCGCAGCGGTGTTTTATTCAGGCAATCGTTGCGGAGTGACATTGTCGGAAGCTTTATATTGTGAAAAACAGGGTGCGCAGATCCAAACTGAAATTAACCGATTTAATTGGGTAGAATATGAAATCAAAAATTAACAACTCAAAGAAAAGACAGAGGAAGAATCTTAGTACCCTGCTATCAGTGGAAGATATAACCAAAGATATTTATTTATATATATTTATATCTTAACTTAAAAATGGGCGAAAACTGGAAACATTATTGGCGTGTATAATAAATGAATCCAATGAATTAAAACTGCTTCATCTAATTGTAATTCTATTTTATAGTGAAATATGTTTTAGCAAGTTCCTACCGCAAAATCAATTGAAGCTATGGAAATGTAGAGAAAATATTAATGTGTCACTATAATGGCAGATTACCAAAAGTTTCGAAATCTGATGTCAGAATAGGAATACTCATTTTTTAAGTAAAAGGACCGTGCATATCTTAAAGTAACTGTTAAACAATGATCTATCATTGTTTAACAATTACTTTAAGATATCCTTATCTATAACAAATAGTTCTTATCTACAAGAAACATTTTTTGGTTAAAAGTTGAAATATATAAAACTAAATGAAATATTAACAAGAATATGATTATCTAATTTTTCGCCTTCTTGTTTAGAAGGAAACTACTGGTATTTATTATGAACGAAATTAGATACTCAATTAACATTCTGATATAAAAAATACAACCTCAGACGAAAAGAAAAATTTTGTGGGCCTGTGGTAATAATATTACGAGGAAGAATGTTGAAATAGAATATATACAAATGAAAAACCGAATCAATACAATGAAATATTATTTCGAACATTGAATTAGCTACTTTTGAAAGCTCTAAATTTTATGGTGGTTTGAATTTTAATACTTAACGTTACCTTCAATATTTTGCTACATCTTATACCTGTTTAAATAACATCGAGTTCATATATTCACGAATGCATTATTTATGGCCTATTTTATATGTACAATTCAACTCCTAACATTTCCATGCACGCAATAATTATTATAACACTTTTGGGAAATAACGTGATGTGTGTGCATGTGTAAGAAGTAATTTACATTACAAAATAAGCTAAGTGATAGTCGTATGTAAACCGCATTATAAATGGCCTATCATCACTCTCTCTCTGACCATGGGCAATTCAACGCCTTCCTTTTAACTGACAATCAGAGATTCGCCAATAGCCCTCTTACTTCGAACGCACTGATTTGTCAAGGACGCCTTGCACACGGAAGATCCAAATAATCCACGATCTTGAATTTTTCAGTTAAATAATTAATGTAATAGTATATACGTGCCTTTTAGTTTTTTTTTTTGTTGAAAATCGTCTCTACTATAAATGCATTTGCTGTTCATAAAAGAACTTTTACTTTTGACGGTAATGAGAATGAGTATAAAATTTATCGATTGTTGATATTGTACTTGAAATAATGAAAATACATATTCTAGTTTCCTTACAAATGTTATCTCTAAAAATTCTCTCTATTAACAAATAAATCCACATCATAACATTTTACCTTCAGTTAAAGTTTTCGTTTATAAAACCTTCCATGTATCATACTATTAATAAATGATATAATTACACATTTACCTAATCTTTATTTTCCCAATCATTTTACTTATCAAAACATCTTTCATACGAGGGTAGTCCTATGGCCTCGGCCTGAGCTAGAGATTGCGGTAGTTGTTTGAAAAATATCACTGTATTAGCAAGTACACAATCTATAAAGCATATATTTCAAGTTTGAAGAAGCCACGTTGTTTAGTATTTGTTTGGAAGCCATCAATAGTGACTGTTTTCAGTGAATTTGTAAAAATGGAGAAAATTGGTTATCGTTACGTGATACATTACTTTCATTTGGAAAGCCTCAGCTCAACCGATATAAAAGCTGAACTGGATTCTACTCTGGGTAAGTCTGCTCTTTCGTTTAGAACAGTGAAATATTAGGTAGCAGAGTTTAAACGAGGCTATACGAGCTGCCAAGACGAACATTGCAGTAGTCGACCTAATGAGGTGACGACTTCAGAAATTTATCTAGGTTAAAGCTCTGGATTCAGTTTACTTTTACAGTTACTGACATGTATACACTACTGATCACGGAAGTATGAATTTATTTAAGTAAAAACTTAATACAAATGTATAATACGAGGTGCTTTTTAAGTAAGGACCGTTTGATAATAAAACCTAAACGAAGGAATATTTTCAAAAATCAAATTTATTTTCAGATTCTACATACATTTCTCTATTTTTCAACATAGCTTCAAAGTTTGTTTAAACACTTTTCAAAACTTACAATTAGATTTTGAATACCCTCCTCATAGAAACTTGCCGCTGCTCTGATAGCCAAGAGGTCACGGCCGTTTTCACGTCTTCGTCATCATTGTAATGGTTGCCGCCGAAATGATATTTGAGATAGCTGAAAGATGGAAATCGCTTGGCGCAAGGTCGGGGCTGTAGGGAGGAGGGGTTCAAAACTTCCCAGCCAAAAGAGTTCAATAAAGCTCAGATCTGAGCTGTGGTGTGAGGCCTTGCATTGTCATGGAGTAGCAAAATTCACTCTGCCAACATTCTGCGTCTTTTGTTTTGAATCGTTCTGCGTAGCTTTCGCAAGGTTTGGCCGTAGGGTACCGCATTTATGATGGGGCGGGCGATTCGATAATTTCGAACACTTTAAAAACATAGAACACATCGTACAGGTTTCCTACACAGCTGCGACTGAGCACAGTTATTCGCGAGGAAAGCCGGGCTACGACGCAAGCACTCGTTGCGGCGCGCACACCATCCAATAGTGTATACAACAAAATGGCCCTTTCTTAAAAAACACGCCTCGTATAAACACATTTTGCTGTGAAATTATTGTTTACTGCGTTAAAAATGTACAATTTTGTTTACACGTGATATATAACAACAACTCTTAATATAAACAATTATGTCATATTAATTAAACTTTCTTTTTCGTCAAAAAAATTTCCCTTGCCATTTATTATAGCTTATGTCACTCTCAGCATTCTTTCTATTAATTTGCGTAAGGCATCTTGTGAAATTGTACTCCATTTGCACTTAAATGTTGTCCAAAATTCATGTTGCGACGTGGGACCATTTTGCTGATTCTTTTGTCTAACTCGTCCCAAAGATTATCAACTGGATTGAGATCAGGGCTTTGGGGTGGCTACGACATGAATTCTAATACATTCGGTTCTGCTTGTTGTATTGTCTTCAAATATTTTTTTGTAATGTTGTTTTTTTCATAATTCCATTGATTTTTACTAAATCGCTAGTTTCATGAAAAGAAAAACATCCCCGCACAAGCATCGATACTTCTTCGTGTCTCGCGGCAGGTACTACCCTACATAATAACATTTCTTCGTTTGCAGATAGCCTTACAAAAATCCTCCTTCTTAGGCCGAACATTTCAAATTTAGATTAATCACTCCATATTACATTTTGTCATTCTTCAATTGTTCAATTAATATGTTCTCCCATTGCAACAATTTTCGTCGAATTCCCCGTCGAAACAGCGGTTTTTTTGTTGTTCGCTATTCTGCCACACAAATTCGTTTGCATCGTACTTGCTGATATGGCTTTGCTCCTTAAATTAAATTCAATTAATTTTAATTGTAATTTTTAATTTGTCAGCTATTGCGTTGTTTAAATTCCAAACTATTTTGAAGAAACTTAGAACCAATAACTACTTTAAAAGCAACCTTATCTTTTGGTCGAAACAAAAGTTTTAAACAACTTTTGTGTTCGAACCTATCATTGAAATTTACAGAAAATATGTAGCTGCACGAAGTAATTTTCATTTCTTGATTATAACAATCGCTTTTAAATTATTGATATATTTGATAGCAGCGTTTCAGCAATTATGTTGGCCTTTATTTTTAGCTATTATTATTATTAGTAGAGTTGCCAATTCTTGGAGGCGCATTGGATTCGACGGTAGTTAGGACGTATGTACCTAGTTAATTCATAGAGTGAATTGGCTACATCGCGTCAGTTTGGTGCGAATACTTGTGGTATTTGTTATATTCTTGTTTTCTTGTATAGCGTAATAATGTCATAAGTGTATGAAAGTGCCACAAAACGTAATGTAAGCAAGTTTATAACATAATTTTCAGACTTAAATTACGATAACGCAAACACAATATACACAATTTACAATAAATATTTGTTCTAACAGGATACATTTGCTTGTAAAAAGCAAATTAAAGCTGCACAACATAAATATGCAAAAAGTAGTGTAGATGCTTATGACTGTTTTTGATTTAATTTTGATGTTTACTTTTGTAATTGAATTTTTACTTGCTGAAACACAACCAATTTATCTAAATATCGGAATGTAAATATATAAATGGGCACCCTAAATTACAGTGCATTTGTTTTACCAATTAGAGTGCCACCTATGTGTCATTCTCACTACTTGTCAAACTATCCTCGTAATATTTGCTACATGTAATCCTCAATGGAAATTATCAAGCCATAAATTTCTCATCTCACAACAAAATAATGTAGACGCCCCGATCTAAATAATAAAAAAAATTGGTTATGTGCGAATAGAAAGTAAGAAATATGTTAAAAAAATAGTTATCATAATTGTAGTTTGAACTTTTAAACTGCCAGTGTCATTATTACTAGCTAGTAAAAGACTAGAAAAATGTTCTGGCGAAGCAATTTTGAGGGTAGTGCTAAATATCATATATTGACTAAATTTCAGTTCTTAACAGACTAAGTGTTAATATTGACTGATAGTAAAAAATAAGAGTAACAACATCTTGTAGCAAAAACTATGAGGAACTCTTATAGAAAGTTAAATTATTTAATTTGTCAAAAAAAGACATTTTTCTTAAATCTTCTAAACGAATTCGAAAATTTCAAAGAGAGTACCCGGTTATCCTCAATCATTATAGTTAATGCTTAAACGTTGGGGAACATGGTTACAGGCAATGTTTTATTATTCTATATATTTTCAACAAATAGTATTTAATTTTACAATTTATTTCGAAAGAAACTACGACTATTAAAGAAAGTTAGAATAAATTTGATGATGCGCAAGTATATTTACACATTTATAAATTAATCACTATTGTAAAAGAATACTTGAGACAATAGGCAAAGTAGAAAATCCTTCATTGTTGTTAGTATAGTCGCTGCAAATACTGGATGATGTATACTAATATATAGACTCCTTAAGTGAAAAGAATCTAGTTATAGAAAAATTAAATAGCTCTTTAAACAAAGTCCCAGATTTGATCAGGTTAAGACAAATATGTCCTTATAGTGATGGTGCTTCTTCAGATCTCTTACATAACTTCAAAGATTATTTCAGCTATGCAAATGTTACATCACTAAATGTGATCGTTTTTTTATATAAGAACATTTTTTCAGCAAGTCGTATATCGTTGAGTGAAACGGTATTTTAAACATACCATAGGCTGTAGATATATAGATTAACTTAACCACTTAAGGTTGATATGTAGCTCCTTTCCACATTAATTTTCGTATTCTGCATACGTATTTCGACAACTAAGTTATCATCACCAGCAGATAATTAAACAGTGTCGTACCTGGAAAACTACGGTATGTACGGAATTTGTTTCTTGCGGGTTTTTGCTATAGTTTTAGCGATGCCATTATACATTACGAAACAGTAAATAATAAATACTAGCTTTATGGTGTTCGATGTCTCCATAAGAAATAGTATTATTATTATTATTACTATTATTATTGTTACTATCCGTATTTGCTTACATTTACCTGCCTTCTGAAATACAGTGGCATTAGGCATTTACTTTTTGTTGCGTTTTCATAAATCATTTAGTGTTCGAGATAGTATTAATAGTAACAGATTTTTGGCATTCTAGTATTTGTATTTTATTAATTACTCCATTAATAGAGATTATAAATGATAAAATTTTAACTTTCTTCTGATGCCATATTGCTGTCCTTATTGCGTTTCTTTATATATTTTTGTCGAATGTTATTAGTTATTCATCTTATGATCCCATAAATGTGGCGTAGATTTTCCTTGTAATTTTAGTTATATGTTTGAAGAAAGATATATATATATATATATATATATATATACATAGGTATCATACCGTATTTCTTATCGGTTCTCAGGTCTGTCCTGGCGACGTTTCAATGGAATTCCACTCATTTTCTCATGGCTCTCATTCGGCTTGAAGCATATTTCAACCATTCACATTCTTCAAGACCCTCAAGAAAATTACAAAGGACATTGGCATTCCATAAAATATTATTACACTCCTGCTCGTGATGCGGTTTTTATCTTAAACGAGACAGGAAATCATCTTCCAGCAAGGAATCCTTTCGATTCCGAGATAGCAGCGTGATAAGCCAGTAACTACGGTGTTATTAACTGACTTAAATAATTACAACAATATATAGCTTACTATTACAGTGTCCAGTAGTGAATTCAAACATAAAATCTAAGATAAATCATGTGTGTTTGTCTTTGATCGATGGATAGACTGCCTTCTTTTTGCATAAACACAAAACAGCAGAAATTTCTGCTCACTTTCTTTCCTTCAAAAGAACTAGGAACTCAGGCTGTTCAGTGTAAGATAATGGGCTAACAGTTGTCTTATTGTATAGAGATATATAATTATTATATATTCGTTTATGTATTCATTTAGAAACCTTGTTACTGTCCTGTTTATTTTGGCTATTTTGAATTGGTAGGGTTGTATTGGTTAATTTCATGCATTCTAAAATTAATATTATCAGTGGAATAAAAATGCTTTATAATAGGAATGGCTAACTTCGAATAACAGCTTCTTGTATTTGCCGATTTCTTCATCCCGTTTTAAAAAAAAATTTCCATTTCCATGAAATTAAAATAAGCATGTTCAGTTTAGTGTCAAGCAGTTGACTTCATCGCCATTATTACTAGTTGGTACAGAAAACCAATAATATCTAGTAGGTACATTAGTTACGGCTTAAGCCATCCAATTAATCAGAAATGCAAGACTATTATTGCTGTGAAAAATAGAGTAGCTTATATTAGTAATGAGAAATCTCGAAAGACCAATCTGAATGAATTGTTTCGGATTTTTGTCCTGTTTGTCCTAGACACATTTTAAAATTGTTAATCTACATTTCTAATATCTCTGATTGTATAATAGAAGATATTGAAATCAAATGTACCTATAAAATATTACTTTACAGAAAAAACAATTAAATTGCATGGAGAGTTCAAATACTTAAAAATTGAAAAATGTAATATCACTGATTTCAAAGTATTATTCACAAGAAGTAAGGATAAAACTCCTACTTTACTGAACATCAATAGTATATATAAATGATGAAAAAACAATACCTCCCTCTTTCGTTCAAACATACGAATGTACGAACAAAAGGGAAAGGGCGTTTAATCTCCCTAAAATCAGACGAAATAGACGAACACTTTAAAAGAAATTTTAAAGTGTTTGTCTATTGATTTTAGCAAGATGACACGCCCTTGCTCTTTCGATCGTACAGTTGTATGGTTGGACGAAAGAGGTTGAACGAAACAGGGAGGTATTGTTTTTTCAATATATTTATGTATCGAAAAGATATGATAAGCCCACTAAGAATCGTTGGTTAATAATACAAGTTGATAGAAACTGGGAAATTCGAGAGGGTTTCGTAGTCTGCATCTTCAGAGATCTGCTTAGCATATCAATATTCATGCTGTGGAACCTTCTTTTACATAATTCCATATAAATATCGAAAAATGGAAGAAAATTTTCTCTAACAACGCACCATGATTCTAACTCAGAAATTAAATTTTTTCCAATGACTTCTTCCTGTGAAAATAAAATATTTAAATTTTCATTAATACATTATGGTTGTTAAAACTCTAGTCTTTATATAACGGAATGCAATTCCTTCTTGATGATGACGCGTGATTCTCTTTTTTCTGACTATTTTGAAGAATAAATTATTACACGACATTATGGAACAGAGTAATCGACAAATTATAAAACCATTATGCGAATCAGTATTTATACCGGTAAAGCACCACAAATGATTTATTGTTTCGATAAGCGTCGAACATAAGTCACCAGTTTGTTTTTTTAATGTTTCGAATATTTATCTGGTTGTTAGACCGGAATCAATTAGGAAAGAAACTAAAATTACGTCTGACCGGACAGGCGAGGTCCTCGTAGTCACGTTCGACTTGTAGTTCGTCTCTCGTTGGTATAAGTTTGTTTTATTATTCAATGTATATTACTTGTCTTTGCGAATGCTTGCAAAAGCACATTGTTCCACACCGTGTTATGCTAATATCGTTCTAAATAGAATTCCGTATAAATAATTAATAAATATACAAGCCCGTATACTACATTGTAGCCTTATCGTTAAATTTACACCTTTAAATATATACATATTAATGTGTGGAACGCTCTAATTGTAAGCCCATGTTGAGTAAACGAGTATCCGAGCCTTAAAACAAAATTTAGAATGGTAAGTATCGACTCATGTAATTTAAGTTACAGTTGCTTCACGTTCGACTATTATTGAGAAAAGTAGTGTTAAGAAAATGGTGACTCGAGTTCGAATAAGAAACCATCATAAAAATAAAGTTACTACTAATCCAACATTTCGGTTGTGTTATAAATAAATAAATGTCTGAAAGATTGTCAAATATCTAACCAATAACATAAATGGGAAATATGTAAAGGTTGTTTCAGACTGCGCGGTCTTTTTTAAAAATAAATAAAATATAGATGGAACACTGAATTTGTCTGGGTATGTGGGTATTTAAAAAGTGTGATGTATGACATTTATAAAAATGGCTTTGTACACGGTACAACAACACGTTCAAATTGTTGAATTACTTTATGAAAATCAGTGTTCCGTGAAAAGAGTTTTTAAAAAATTACGTGAATTTTACGGTTTACATAATCGTCCATCTGAAAGCACTATTGGTAGAATTATTAAAAAATTTCAAGAGACCGGTTCCATGAAAGATCAGAAAAGTGCAAAATACAGTCGTAGTGGTCGTTCACAAGAAAATATTGGTTTGGTTCGCTTAAGTGTTGCTGAAGATCCTGAAATGTGCATTAGAGGACGTTCATAACAACTTGAACTTAGTAGATCAACAACATGGCGTATCTTACACAAGGATTTACCACTGAAGGCATATAAGGTTCAAATAACACAGGAACTGAAGCCATTAAATCATTTAAAACGTCGTTCATTTGTCAATTTAATCAACGAACAACCAGCTGATTTTTCTGAAAAAATAATGTTTTCCGATGAGGCACATTTTGAACTTGGTGGCTATGTAAATAAACAAACTTGCCGTATATGGAGTGAAGAAAATCCACGAATTATTCATGAGAAACCTATGCATCTTAAACGAGTTACTGTTTGGTGTGCATTATGGTCAGGTGGTGTAACTGGACCTTAATTCTTTGAAAATGCTGCTGGTGAAGCTGTAACTATCAATGGTGATCGATATCGTCGGATGAAAACCAAATTTTTGTGGCCTGAATTAATGAATATTGATCTAGAGGATACGTGGTTTCAACAGGATGGCGCTACACCTCACTTTGCACACAAATCAATTGATTTATTGAGAGAAAAATTTCCTGGACGTGTATTCTCAAGAAACGGTGATGTTAATTGGTCACCTGGATCACGTGATTTGACACTGTTAGACTATTCTCCTTGGGGTTATGTGAAAAGTCACGTTTATAAAAACAATCCACAATCGATTCCTGCTTTGAAAGATGAAATTATTCGTGTCATTAGTTAGATAGATAATTATGGCAAGTATGGAATAAAATTCTTGAAATGGAGGAGATTCTTTTTTGTAAGAATATTCGAAAATGTATAGTAATTTTATACAATGGCAATATTTTAGTAGTAGATGCTACTTCAATAGACATTATTTGATAAATTTATGATGTCACTAACATTTTTTAAAATGACAACTTATATAATTTTTTCTTTCGTTTGATAGAGTGTTTCATTTGCCTTTCGATAGTTGTAATTTTTTTATGTGATACTAGAAAATTTTTGAGAAGAACGGGGAAAGCCATCTGATAGTTAATTGGCCATTGTGTGTATCAAAACATTGAGAAGCTGCTGGAAGTTTACCAAAACTAATGTCAAAACAAAATTTCATTATAAAGTGACACTTTTTTGGAAACAAATGAATAAATATTTAAAGAAATTAAGGGTATCAAATACAAAATAAATTGATAAATAAATAATTAAGACCGTTATTTAAAAATGTTGTTCATTTTTTAGATTGACAATATTAAAGGTTATTAATTACTGTTGTACATCGCAAATAATATCGACAGTAATTAACCAAACTTCCCAATGATTTCACATTTTAGTTCAGGTATGGGCAACCTTTGACATGTGGGCCAAACCTTAATGTGCAAATAAATCCGCGGACCGTGTTTGAAAGTAGTGTTCATTATTTTTAGCGATAGATATCAGACAAGAAATAGTACGACAATGTCTCGCGGACCGGATCAAATCTTACAGCGGGCCGGTTGTTGCCCGTATATGCTTTAGTTCATCTATGGTGATAGGTCTTAAATTTATTTATCTTAACATTTAAATAAACTTTATTTTTTAAATAACCATACAAAAAAAATTAAGTGGATTTATATCGAACTATCTAGCTGTTAATTTTAAAATTCTCGCCTACCTGTGCATGTTTTTCGAATATTTCGTTTATATTATATATTCTCTAGTAGAAGAGGTTTCATCGTCTTGATACCAGGTAGATATTATTAGGTACATCAGAATCATCGTCAGATGGAAATAATTCCTTTAATGATAGAATTAATACAAATTGAGAAAATATAGATATATCGATCACTATCGAGCGGTTCATTAAAGAAGAGGTATCTTAAAACCCTATTAGCAACGATTTTTACCCAAAAATTAAACTTTTGCGAATGCTGCGCGTGTAGTTCTGTATCTAATGCGAATTCTCAGAGGACCAATGAAGACGATTTTGTCAATTACCTGAAGCGTGAATATAAAAAGTGGCCTCGTCTGTAAAAGAATCCGTTACACAAACATAGAATCGTCATGGCGCATGCCCAACATTTGTTCGCAGAATTGTATTCTGCAGTCAAAATCCTCTTCCCTACCGTGTGTAATGTTTTCATTTTGTAAAGACGATATTTTGCTGTACGAAATGTTATCTTTTTAATGTTACACTCTAATTCGTTTTAACGGCATGATAGATTTTGATTTTATTCAGCACTGAATAAAATATCAAGCTGTACTTCATCTCTAATCGAAGGGCGGCTACTCGAACATAATCACCAGCATGTGCTGGTTGTTTTATAGGTGGAGATCTGGAAATTTCTCATTGATTTTTGTCATCGACACCAACCAGCATTAATATTAAAATAATCTGAATTTTGTTTAGATGCATCTTAATTTCAATATTAATTTGTAATAATGAAACACAATATTAAATAGTGTTTTGAAATCGAACGCTTACGTAAAGTAAACATTGTTTGCTTGATGCTTCATAAATTGATGCATCTCCAGAATCTACTCGATGTTTTGTTACATTCCACGGCCAAATATTAGATAATTTTTCCCATCTTTCAAAAACTTTCTATGGTGATAGGTCATAAATCTTGTTTGTAACTATCGAAAATCCAATAGAACACTCTATCAAAGAAATGAAAAATATAAAGTTTGCCGTCGATGACGCTGTAAATTGAACAAATTCGATCATAGTATTTACTACTGGAACATGCCTATTGTATAAAATTATACGTTTGAGCATTTTTACGAAAAAAATTTCTTCATTTTATGAATTTTATTCCATACTTTATGACCTCACCCTGTATAAAATATTCCAATATTTTTCGTATTTTTTATATTTCCCAATTGTTTTGTTTTTGTTTTTGTCTTAATTTTATTTAAAAGGAAAAATAACTATTAATAATCATGGAAATAATAACTATAACAACACAGATCTACAAATATACTTTTTAGAAATTGTTTTAATTTTAGTCACTTGTTTTGTGTGTTTTTCAGTGCTGTACTCAAAAACGAAAACCGCTTTGTTTCTATCGCGTAGGGTTTTCTCACAAAAAACAGATATATTTGAGGAATAGTAAACCAAATATAAAGGATTATGGAAATTATTTTACATTTTATTAAAATCCCAAAACCAAACATTTTACATAAAAACAAGACAAAATTAGTAAAACTGAATGATCTTTTAATAGCCCTTGTAGTATCGTTTTCGCTTCCCATCAAAACTTCGTTTAGTGCTTCTTCTGTTGTAGGATAGCTGGAAATCGATCAAAAGTTTGATAGCTGCTACCCGACCGAATTAATATTTCCCACGGCTAATCTAAGCTTAATATTAATTATTAAGATTAAACACTGTAATGCTTGCTTGCCTAAAATGCCTAGTTATCGATAATTTCAAATGAAATTTGTTACTAGACTATGTGCGATGGAATTTTTTTATTATTTTTTTCGTAATCAGCGCACAAAGAACTATAAAAATCACTGATTATATTTTAAATAATTTTTTCCATCGCAGGCCTGTGTAATTGTTTTATTTCGCGACCATATATCTATTTACCTAATTAAAGAAAATACAAAGAAAACATTTTGGAACATCTATACATAAGTATAAGTATTATCTAACGGGAGGTGAGACTCAACACTTCAACGCACTTAAACCAACGTCGCCTCGTTCGTTCAAGTACGTTGATTGCAAATAAAGAACACCAAACTCTTAGAAGAGTCGGGTATTTATAAATTAAGTGGCGATACTTGTCCAAAATTATGCATAGATTAGGCAAGAAGAAATATTCAAACACGACATGAAGAGTACATTACTCATGTAATGAGACATCGATTAATCAGCATTAGTTCTACATTATATATGTAGATACAGATAATAAAAGATGTGGAATTAGTTAAAAAATCAATAGAAGAAATTTAGATATCTGGGAAGCCATATTTATGTATGAGAAAATATAAAAATAACCTTCTAAACAATGATATTTCACTTAATGTGAAGGTTATTTTTATATTTGTATTAATTATGTTATTATTTACATGATAATTATTAGTTATTTTTCATTTTAAGTTAAATTAAGAATTAAGAATATAATAATTTTTCGTAAATAAATCCAGACTGCTGGAAATATAAGAAAATAGTTTCTTTAATCTACTGAAAAAAATACATTCGAGAATTTTATATAGAGTGAGGTGTATAAGATAAAATAAAATTCATAAAATGAAGGAACTTTTTCGTAAAACTGCTCAAGCATATAGTAATTTTATACACTAGGCATATTTTAGTAGTAAATACTACTTTGATAGACATTATTTATTAAATTTCTAATTTCATCGACTATTTTTTTAATGGCTATCTATATTTCTTTCATCTGTTTAATAGTATTCTCTTCGTTTACCGATAGTTACAAAAAAGTTTTATGTTCTATTAGAAACTTTTTGAAAAAGGGATAAAATTACTATCTGCTTCTGGGCTTCCGGGCTGGAACCGCGTCACTGCTATAACTGCTGACGTTTCGTACCCACTCGTATGGGACATCTTCAGGGCTCTACTACTGCTACTGTCTGTCGCACTGAAACTGCTTCAGTGCGACAGACAGTAGCAGAAGCCCAGACGCCCAGAAGCAGATAGTATGAACCACGACCGCGGAGGTCTAAGTACCAGATTAAGAGATAAAATTGTCTAATATTAATTGCCATGGCACGTATCAAAACATCGAGTAGATTCTGAAATTGCAAGTGTCGAACACACAACGTTTATTTTATATAAGCGTCTCTGATTTCAAAAGGCTATTTAATATTGTGTTCCGTGATTACAAGATCTAATCTAGCAAATAAGATATATTTAAACGAAAGGCAGTGAATTTAAATATTAAAATTGGTTAGTGTCAGTGATAAAATTCAATGAGAAATGTCTAGATCGTCCACTTATAAGCCAGCCAACTGTATCTAAAATTGTAGGAAAGTTTGAGGAGTTGGTACATGCTGGTGATCGTGTTCGAGTGGCCACCCTTCAATTAGAGATAAAGATCTCTTATTGACTGCCGAGAAAATCAAAATCTGTCAATTAAAAAAATCGGATTAGATTGCAACATTAAAAGATAGTGTTAGAAACATTTGAAATAGTAAAATATATCGTTCTAAAATGAACATATTACACGAGGTAGGGAGGATGATTTTGAGAGCAGAATACAATTTTGCGAATAAATGTCGAACATGTGTCATGACGATTCTGTAATTGTGCAAGGAATTTTTTTTCAGAGGAGATCACTTTTTTACGCACGCTTCAGTTAATCGACAAAATTGTCGTTATTAGTCCGCTGACAATTCGCATTAGGTAAAAGAACTGCACATTCAGCAATTATTCATAGACCAGAAGAAATGGTATTGGATTCTAATATTTAGCGGTAGTACCCTTTCCTGTCTAAAATAAGCAACTCCAAAGTAGAACTAAACTGCTGTCGTGTTTTATTGTTAGTACGACGTATTCGGAAATCATTCTCTCATAAGCGGGACGTCTGACAAATACTCCGCTACTTTGACCAAGCATTGTAAATATAGATTCGTCAGCTTATAAAATACTTTGCCACAGTTCAACTATCCAATTCCGATATTTTTGGGTTGACTGTAGCCTCTTTAATCGGTTGCTTCGGCGTAGCAATGGTATAGGAACTGCCACGAGACCGGGCAAATTCCCTTCCGCCAACAGGGGTTTGACCGTACTAACTGAAATTGGATACTAACGTCCGTGATTGAATTCCTTTACTATTTCTGTAGTAAAACAAAGAAACTTAAACTTCAGCCCTCTTGATCAATGTACCCATATTGATCGAGAGGGTTGTGCCAATGTGGTGTTATTTTTGCAATGATCTTTCTTAAAATCCACTAAATACTGTTCGACTGCTGTAACAAATTCTCCGTCTGATTAATATTCCTAAAAAAAAAATAGTTGAATTGAAGGCATAAGTAGATAAAAATTAGATTTGGCAAACAGCGAGGTATAATTTGAGGCTTCAATTCAGCAATTTTTCCCGATTAAACGCTGGGATAATGCATGCGATGCTGGACTTCAGACATTTATCTAGAGAAGTCGACGGCTCGAACCTCTTTTTCGACTGTGCGATTTTTAAAATTAGTTCACATACTAAATACATACTGTCATTTCTGTGATCGTGACAAGTCAAAAAGACTTATGATCCAGTTGCGCACCTATCACAAAAAAAGAGATTTTGATCAGTTATTCCAAGTTGTCTTTCAGAAATTGTTTTCTCTATAACATAACCAGTTAACGATTGGGTTCTTTGGAAAATAGCTTATTGAAATTATCCCCTTCGAAATCCAAAAAATTCACGGTTACTACCTTACTCTTTGATAAAAATTCTTTGATACCGTGATATGTTCATTGATAAAAGTACTGTGCGCGCCGTTCACCTAGCTTACAGCTGAAATATACATAATTTTACCTGTAAAATGCGATGTATTCTTCAGTTGATATGCTTACGGTTTTAGATTTATCTATTCGAAGTTCTTCCATTTATCGTTCAAACCGGTATTATTAATTTTATTGGTGATTTTCGGAATTGTTGCAATTTTAATGGACCTGATTGCACCTCATCTTCAATTCTTATATATTTCTTATATTATTATATATCGCCATGCTTGAGTTGCATAATCCAGCCACAGATTGTGGCTTTTCAGGGAGTATTATCACAGAAAGTTTGTTGCATATCAGCTATCATTTCAGAAGGGTTTAAATCTTTAAAAGACAAATGTTTGAACGAAGACACATTATTCATACTCCTGTACCTCTCAAATCAAATGTTAGAAACTGATCAAGTTTCACTTAGTTGAATTTGATCGAGCCTGTGGTTGATTGACTTGATCAATAAGGTTGATATATAACCCCTTTCCACATTAACTTTGTAAATTCTGTATACGCATTTCGACAACCAAGTTGTCATCATCCCATCATACCCTTTCCTGTCTAAAATAAGCAACTCCAAAGTAGAACTAAACTGCTGTCGTGTTTTATTGTTAGTACGACGTATTCGGAAATCATTCTCTCATAAGCGGGACGTCTGACAAATACTCCGCTACTTTGACCAAGCATTGTAAATATAGATTCGTCAGCTTATAAAATACTTTGCCACAGTTCAACTATCCAATTCCGATATTTTTGGGTTGACTGTAGCCTACTGTAGTGTACATCTTGGTTTTGAACGGTGTGGACCGCATACGGAGTTTGATTTTCGTGCGGTTGTTTTTCGCCGTGTTTTACCAGGTGCGACACCTTGAAATTATCTGCTGATGATGACAACTTGGTTGTCGAAATGCGTATACAGAATTTACAAAGTTAATGTGGAAAGGGGTTATATATCAACCTTGTTGATCAAGTTTCACCTGTTACCAAAATATGTCTGAATTTGAATATAATGCTAAAATTTTCCAAAAGATGGTGCTTGTAGTCGAGTTTGACTTTCCGTCAAATCATTCTTTTAAAATCAGAGTAGGAAAAAATTCTGCTCGCGAGCACAATTTTATTTAATTCGTTCGTTTTAAAATTTGTGCTCGCGAGTTTTATTATTTAACTCGCTAGCATAAACTCAACTCGTAAGAATAGTTCTTTTTAGTATAGAAAATATAACTCGCTCAAATTGAATTCGTTCGCGAGAGAGTTTAATTCGAGCACTCTCCGTACTTTAAAATACATGGATAAAATTTTATATTTTCGACAGTAGCGTGAAATATTTCGAATACGAATTTTATAAAAGAATTTAAAGAGTGGAACTAGCTCATTTTAAAATATCACTACTTCTGCTTTTGTCTACGTTAATAATAAAAAAGGAAAATAATTTTCAAATGCGATGAAAAAAGATACGTAGACGGTTATATCTAGGTTTGCGTCAAAAATTGAACTTAATTAATTCTCTAGAGGTGGACAACAATTTTGCATAATTATCGCCTAGCCGTGACATTTTTACATATTTTAAAATAGCCCTGACTAGGACAACAGAGAATTCATTGGAAGTAAATTAATGCATAAAGATATCGATATATGTAACATACTACATGCATATGTAACATTGTTGTTATTCAAATTAATTTCAGATGTCAAAAAATGATAAAAGATACATAATTAGATGAAGGTTAGCGTAACTAGATTATTTTTTGTGGTTCTTAACGGAGGTTGGTTTATATATACATATATATATATATATATATATATATATATGGGTTTGTATAATTATTATAGTAACTGATCTATTAATGTGTACAATAAAAGCGTTTGAATAAGTTCCAACTTCCTAGTAATTATTTGAATATTTGCTAATTACAGTACATTAAAATTTTCACTTTTGACATAATTGCAATAAAAAGCGTTTTCAAACAAAAAAGGATACATTTGATATTTCATATGTCCCTCCTTTGCTTTTATAAGAGAAGCGATTCTTTTTGGCACACATTGTCAATTGCCACAACGACACTGTTTTGAATTTGATCTCTATTTCATTAAACGTTTCCAAGGATCTCTATTGCTTGCTTTCTGGTGCAGTTGCATGACGCTATGATATTTTTTAATATTCCATACATTTTGTACAGGATACATGTCTGGAGAATTTAAAGAATCCATTATATGGCATGTAGCGTTGCCGTGCATTACGACATATGGTCCTTTACTTCCATCTAAAGTATCAATTAAGTGTAAGTAAGGTATTAAGCACTCATTTATGGTTTCCTATTGGGACTTTGATTTATTGTACCTTCGACAAAGTAAAGCGTTTTGGGCCTTCTGCTGCGATACATGACCAAGTAAGGGAGATGTTTCACAGTTTTTGCGGTTTTTTTCTTTGAAACGTTCAGATGGTAATCTTCTCTCTTATTGAGCACGTTCTATCAGCACCTCTACATTCAATTCGTTACTAAAGTTGACCTATGGAAAAGTTAAAATAATAAATTTTGCAACAATTTTAGTAAATAAGTAAAAGTGGGTTAAAGAATTTAGTGTTAAAGTTTACGTTTCTCTATTTTTTGAATAGTTTGACAAAATTGTGCTTTCTTTATATTTTCCATCCTATCTATTCAGACTTTTTTACCAGACGTCTACACTTTAGTAGAGCCTCGTACAAATGTTTTCGAATAGTTCGCCTTGATATGTTTAAATTCTTTTCTCTCAAGGTTTGGTATATCGACTTGAATGACATTTATCTGTTTTCTTTAAAAATCAAATGATCATCACTGCAGTTTCTCTTTTTTGTAACAATTTTGCGGAGATATGCTTGTCCAGTGAATATTTTCTTTGACTAATTTTCTAATTCTCATTACAGTTGACAAGAACGCCGGCTTTCTGTGCTATATCACGTTGCGAATATATTCCTATTTGCAAGAGGATACTGATTCTTGTTTTTTTTCTCAAATATGACACATGTTTTACACATGTCGGAATGAAAAAAAATGATTGCAAAATAAAAACAAGACACTAAAAGATATTTAAAACAGCGCACAATCAGGTTTATTTTAATATCATTGCACATAGTTAATACTCGAACAGGAACGGGGATAAACTAAACTCAGATGCTTCTAGTAAGCAATGCGGTAGGAAGACTTCGAGAAGTAGAAGTAGTTCTAACATTAAAATATCATTACGAGAAAATAGGGTAGCCATAAATCACATAATAACAAAATGCGGTACGCAAAGATAGTAAGTGTTCAGAAATAAATTATAAATGTATTTGAGGTGCAATTCGAAAATTATTCGCAGAAACTTAAGATTGTCGTAATGGCCTTAATTTAATGGCCGGTGACTGTATTTACAAAACACGACGATTTCATCTTCCTATGTGTAATAGTTACATATTTTTGATGATTCATTTATTCATTCATTCGTGTGCGAAACAATATACAACGTAACAAAGTGAATGGGTATAAGTTAAATTACATCTCTCCATTTGTCCTTTTTCGTGCAACATCCTGCTTATTCTACGCTTCCAGTGTGTGACGTATCTTTCTTGCTTTTCTTATTGAGCCTTTCCTCTTTCTCTATTTAATTAGAACGATATTCCAAACAATTTAGATGTTCGTTCCGAATGACTTATTTTATCAGATATTAATATTAATTAAAAGTTATCCAAACCATAAATTGAAATTCATTAACGGCAATATATATTTTCACATAAGTAGATTATTGGCAAAAATAGTTTGAGCGATGTAATGCCACAGTTTAAGGATGCGTTACTAAAGCAACTTCAAGTTGTAAATGTCTAAAGAACATTTGTCCGAAACTCTATTGTAACTGAGCTACAAGCACTTGTAAGTTTAGATAACCTTATTAATGAAGGTAAGGTACCGCCGCAAAAAAAAATCTCAATGAAAATGGTTTAAAAAGAAGTCACTTTATTGAAATAGTTGCTCAAGATGTCCAGTCCGTTGCTGTATACATAGTTTACATAGGTCTTCTTGAAATTCACGAGGTAGCTTTGCTAACAGTTTTACGATTAGCATGAATAGTTTCTGCGAGGTCCATAATTTACGTAACAAGTTATTCTCTGCTTTCAAGTTCTTTTACATAAACCAAATTTTTCAGCCGTCCCCATAAAAAGTAACCTAAGGAATTTAAGTCTGGTAATGTTGACGACCAAGCAACTGCTGAACCTCTTCTAATTCGCTGGTTCGTATTTTGATTAAGAACATTCGTTACTTGTCTACCAAAGTGTGGAGGTGTGTCATTGTTCTGTATTCATGTTCGTCTTCTTATATTAAGAGGAACGTCATCCATTAATGTTGTAAGGTCATTTTACAGAAAACGTAAAGAACGAACTACTATGAGACGTTCTTGGAATATAAACGGATCAATAAGAGGATCGTCAATAATACCACACCAAACATTCACCGAAAAGCCATTCTGAAAATTGGATTTTCTAGTTTGCCATAGAAGTGCTCAGCAATGTGAATTTCTGGTGTTATTGATGCCGTTTCTGGTGAAGGTGGTTTCATCACAAAACAATATTTTCCGACAAAAGCCTCGATTTTTCACTAACTAGCAACTAAATTCAAGACTTAATGTGTAGTTGCTAAGTTTTAAGCTTGTACAGATAAGATATAAGAGGTATAAACTGAAATTGTGTAAAGTTCTCAGTTCTTTTATGCGGCTAGGTTAAATATGTTGGCTACCCTTCGGATACTAGTAGGTTCAGGGTCAACCACATTAAATATTGCTTCCTCTTGACCAAGATCTTGTTGCATGGGACATCCAAAAATATTTACTGGAAACTAGACTGTTTCTCATTCATTTATGGACATTGCCAGATCTACAAGGCACTTTACGAGTGGGAAGTTGCCGATAATATCCATTTCCATTACACGATAAACAAGTGAATATTGGTATATTCTTCATTCGAAAAAACTAATCGACTTTTAAGAGTATTTTGATGTAACACGAAAAAATAGACAGTCTAAATTAACTTAATTGACGTTTACAGTCACAATAAATAATTACGTATGAATCACAGCCACTCCGACTTTCTAACAACAACTAAATCAACAGTAGTACTTAAAACCTTTACTAGTAGGGTTATCAAAAACATCAAATGCTTGTAGCTCAGTTACGATAGAGTTTAGAGCGTAGGTTCACTAAGCATCTTTCATTTGAAATTGCATTAGTACCTAATCCTTAAGCTTTGGCAATTTTGTAGTGGGACACCTAGTATATTTAAGAGAAGTAGGTGTATATGTTACAATGCACATACGCATTTGTGCATATTCTAAAATAGCCAAAATATGAATTACATTTTGTATACCCTATCCAGCTTGCGATATGCATATCTAAATCTTAAATGAAGTTATTTACTAAGTTAAAAGCTAGTTATAAAATGAAAATTATAGTTTGTTTAAACTAAGTTGAAAAATAAGATCTCAAAGTAATTGATATTTAGTAGTATATAATAAACACGCCGGTTATTCAAATTTTCATAATAATCGTTTCGGCACACAGTGACTTTCTTAGACGTTTGAAATAAGATAAGGATAAAAATTTTATATTTCAACATACTGTTCCTAATCTATTATACATTTGTTTTAACGGTCGAATACAAATACTACTAGAAACAAAGTCTTTTAATTGTATACGCAGCCACATTTGTAAATTTCTTGAGATGAAGAAAGATGTAGCCGCAGGGTGATAAGCAGTCTGAACTATATGATGGGCTATCGCAACTGTCGACCTATTCTTGTGTTAATTGGAGAACATAGGGATGTGCAATATCATTAAGATGATCGACGTCTTTACTCAATAGTATGTATTGTTTTGTTTTTAGAGAGTCTTTAAATTTATAAAGAAATTGACCAATATTCTGCATTGACCGTGTTTTGGTCAATTAGAAAATCCATCAGAATTAAATCTTGAATATTCCAAAATACCGTAGCCAACAAGTGGTTTTGAATACTTTTGACGGTGAAGGATTTAATTGATGTCATTCTTTGCTGGTCTGTTCACCTGTATATTTTCTGGAGTGTAATAGCTCATCCAAGATTTATCTACGGTAATAATGTGACCTAAAAGATCATTGTTTTCTCTTGAAAATGTTGAACAAGTTTTTGCCAAATTTGAACTCGTTCCTGCCTTTTTTTCGTCAGACAAGTCCTTACGCATCCACTATACACTAATTTTATTCAAATTCACCTTTTCATGAATAATAACCAGAACACTGGGTATACTTATTCTCAACAGAATAGCAAAATCATGAATTTTTATTCGTCTGTATTAACAGGTAGAATGGTCTGAGCGCCGTAGAGAATCTTGAAGCGTGAGGCAAGTTTGACACAAGTTCTCAAATAAATGACTTGCACGAATCAAATATGAAGCATCTCGATGCACATTTTTTAATAAATTGTCTTTGCAAATGATGATAAATATTGGTAGCTTTCTCAAGTTTTGCACATGAAAATTAAATCCGACAATATATTCGATATAACCACCAAAACACAATCTCAGTTTTGCATTGATTACTCGAGTGTCCTATTTATTCTAAAGTACATCCAGATATAACTCATAACCAGAGCCATAAATGTGGAAGTCCAGAATAAATTTATACTCTTGTAACACACATTCTGGAAAAGATATTGAATTCCTGGTTTTCTGGTAAAGAGTTATTTTAAAAGAAAGAATCGATTTCACAACACAATTAAGGAAAATTAATACAAAATATCAAAAAATTAGAAGTGTTCTATTCGTAATGAAGTTTTATTTCATGTCTTAGTTAAGTTTTCGATATGGATACCACGACGTTTGAGGTAGTCTTGATTGTTAGGTAATGAGGAAACGTAAACTTGATCGTTTACACATTGCCTTAAGGGAAAAAAACACATGCAGTGAAATCTAGGGATCTTCCGGGATATGTACAATGAACAAGATTTTCGACTCCCTATAGGCTAATCCATCGATGGTGCGCTTCTTCATTCAAAAAAAAGTGCGAGCAGCCAGATAACAATGAAGTATCGCTCTATTGGCATCTTATTCTAGCTTTTTTGAATGCTCCACTGATGCTATATCTTGTCGAAAATAAAGTGATCTGAATTGTCTCGGACTTTGCTTAAATTTAACACGGATTCCCTCCACTTGTTCCTACGAAAGTCACTGACAAACTACCTTTTTCCTGAACACAAATATCCACTCTCTATAAGCTAATGAAACAACGTTTAGATGTATTTTGGCAAAAATACGTTGCACAATAACAACCATCGCGATTTCGAAAACGCGGAAATTGGAACTATACTATATATTTTCTTGTTATATATAAAATTTTGTATAAAATTGACCCGTATTTCTACTAGTAAAAAGACAAATACATATTGAAACTTTCCAGAATTAGCAAAGCGTTTTAAAATTTCTAAATAAATAAGAGGCAATTAGTTGAAAATAAAATGAGCAGTAGTAATTGAATCTGCGATACCATAAAAAATTTAAATTATCTCACATAAATCAATTTAAATCGACCGTAATTTAGTGTGTAACGCTCCTGATACATACATCGTACTTTTACATAACTTCCAGTAGGACATCAGGCAGGTCTCATCATTTCCCTTTGATTATTAATTTTAATTTCCATGCGATGTTCAATTTTTACAGGCAATTAAAAAGTAATAAATTTTACAATAATTTAACGGTTATTTAATATCCAGAGAGCGATGTATAATTATACCTGTTTTTCTACAAGACACTTTCAATAATTTTTTTCATGTCACACTATAAAACGTGAGATGTTAATAGTCAACTCTGATACCCATTTAGCTGTAGGCAATATGATCATCGCATTTAATTAATGCTTTTATTTTGCACCTAAAAAAATGTATTAGCTAAATGAATGTGTTGGATTTTGTATGGACTTGTTAACTTATTAATTGCCTTATCACGCATGTGCATGTTTGTATATGTACGTGAAAGGTAATTTAAAACTTAACATTAACCATAAATACAAAAACAATTCCGAAAAATTAATAATTGTTACTAGTTCTTATCTTTTAAATAAAATTTAATTATATTTTTTACAGTTTAATCACTGAAGGTTGATACACGTATAACCCCTTTCCACATTAATTTTCGTATTCTGTAGTGTGGAAAGGGTACTAGAGTACTAGGGGTACTAGGAAAGTTTTGCAATGCAGCTTTGTTTATTTAATTTTTTCAAAGTAATTTCCTCTGCATTCAATACACCTCTCCATCCTCCGAAACCGATCTTTAAACCAGTGCGGCTAAAGTCAAGAATGGACACCTGGTTCCTATACCACGACAATGCTCCAGCTCACCGCGCCAAAACCTGTACTGAATATTTGACCATGACAGGATTGAAACTTCTCGAGCACCCTCCCTACAGATCTTGCTCTCTGCGACATTGCACTGTTCCCACATGTGAAAATGAAGCAAAAATGGAGGCGGTTTTCCAGTGATGACGACCTTCTGCAGGCTTGGGACAACGAATGTGCTTTACTCCCTAAAGAAACTTGGCCGAACAGGTTTAAAAATTGGTTTTGGGGGGCGGAGAGTTGTATTGAGTGTAGAGGAAATTACTTTGAAAAAATTAAATAAACAAAGCTGTATTAAAAACATTCCTGGTAGCCTTTGTATTTGCCTTTAGCAGATAATGATATGAACCGCAAAACTCTATTTTTTCCTCAATTGTTTGTCTATATACGTTTTGCTTAATGATACAGTTGTCGGTGATGGATTTTAAGTTTTTAATATTTTAGGACCAAGTATATATATAATTATTTTTATGTTGGAAGAAGCAATTTAAGATTTTTAGCAAGAACTGTTTACATGTTTCTATCAATCGCATACCACTACAATTTATAGTTTTCTATTAAGGCATTATTTTTTATTTTGCTATCATTCCATTAAAATCTCTTAATAGAAAATATTTTTGTCTATATGCTACGGTCGTTAGGTATTCATGAAAATCTATTAACTTGTGCGTTTAGTGTATAAATACCTATGATTACTATATTATATCCATAAACGTTTAATTCTAAATTCTTTCGTCTGTAGCACTCCAGCTTTCAATCCCCTTTAATCAATATCTTTTAACTGCCAATGAGATGTATGTTTGACTGTCTTTTGGTTTTCCACATAACTATAGAAGAGTACATCTCATCGTCTCAATTTTATTTTTTCTTAATTTCACTTAGTATGGCAATGTTGATCCAACAGTATGACATTATGACAATGTTGTAGTTCATCAGTTGTTTACCTCTTTAACAACTCCGTCGTTTTTGCATTTACATGTACAACAGAATGAAAATGTGTTCCCTTTAATGCACTTTCCTATTTGGGAATAAGTAGATGTCACATGGTGCGAAATCTGGTAAATACGGAGGATGATCAAGCACAGCAATGCGTTCGTCCACTAAAAAGTACTCCACACATAGGGCAAGATTTTTGCACAAACTTGTCATGTTCAGTTCATCACGAGAAATGTGTCTTACTGTTTTTTTTTGTTAACGGCAGTCATCCGAAAGCTCAGACATCGGTCTTTCAGCAAAATTTTATTAATTTTCTGAACGTTCCCTTCAGTTCTTGCAGTCATAAGTCGATTAGAGCGCTCAGCATCTTCGATCTCTTCTCGACCTTCGAAAAACCATTTCTGCTATTCAAAAACTCGCGCACTTAACATAACATATCACTAAACACCTTCTCTAACATTTGTAAACATTCTGTTGGCGATTGTTTTAATTTATCAAGTGATTTCAGTTAATCACTTAAGGTTGATGTGTAACCCGTGTCCACATTAACATGTTGTGGCTGTAACTTCAGGTTAATTTGCTGTTCGATTTTTATGTCAATCATTATTACTCTCTACAATTAAAGCACGAAAGTAAACAAACGCAGACAGAGAGATGAAACAATGGGTTATTACTTGGGAAGCATTAAGGTGAATGACATTTCAATTACAGCCTCGCCCGTTCTGTTTGCGCTATGGAAGGAGCGTAGTCTCATTATTTAATTGCCATTCCTCGTATTCAATTCTCATTTGTTTATTATGGGTAAAGTGGAAAATCACATCGAATGAAAAATGATTGCGTGTTTTTGCACTACTGTGTAGAGATAATTTTTTTTGTTTCAAATCAAACACACTTGCTAATAACTCAGTGTTAAGTTACTGGCTAATCATGCGGATGTCTCGGGATCTAATTTGAAGGCCAGCTGTCGGAGAAGGTTTTGCAGTTTCCCTGTCCCGTTTAAGTGAATGCTGACAGTTTAAGTATTAAGTTGTATAACGCGTGTAGGTGTAATAATAACTTATGGTCTGTCAGTGCCCCCTGTAACTGTCGTTAAACTGTTGAGGGATCTAGGGGCATGAACTACTTCTATTATTTAAGGTTTTGATGGAGATATTTAGGAATTACTTTAGTTGAAAAAAGTATAATATAATTGATATAATTTCGATCTGCTTCTAATGTCAGTAGTTGTATCTCTTGTATCTCTTCAGCAAGAGGAATATACGAGGGTAGTTTGACAAGTAGTGAGAATGGAAAAGAAAAACGAAATTTTTAAATACAGTAATTTTTATTTTTCTATATATTCTCCTAAAAGAGCAATACATTTATTCCAACGGTGCTCCAATGCCCTTATGCGATCTCTAAAATGCGATTCCGGAAGGCTTACAAAATACTCATTTACGAAGATGATAAGCTCGTCGTTAGACGAAAATTTCTTTCCACCTAGTGCCGTTTTCAATTCTGGAAAAAGGTGGAAGTCGGAAGGGGCTAGATCGGGCGAATAAGGCGCATGGGGTACTAATTGGAAATGCAACTCGTGGATTTTAGACATCGCAACTGAGCTGGTATGCGAGGGAGCGTTGTCTTAGTGAAACAGAATCTTTTTCTTTGCCATTCCTGGCCGTTTAGCACGAATCTCAACATTTAATTTTTGTAGAAGTTCTGCATAATATTGTCCGTTTATAGTGGCACCTTTCTAAAGGTAATCAATGAGCAAAATGCCCTTTGAATCCCAAAAAATTGATGCCATCACCTTGTTTGCCGATAAAGTGGTTTTCGCTTTCTTTGGAGGCGCAGGATCATGTTCTAACCATTGTTTCGACTATTGTTTAGTTTTGGGGTGTACTGTAGTGTATCCAAGTTTCATCGTAAGTAACAAATCGCCTACAAAAATCAACCGGATTCCGCTTATAAAGGTCCAAACACTTATTGGAAATGCGCAAACAAGTGAACTTTTGATCAGTCGTAAGCAGTCGCGGCACCCATCTTGCCGAAAGCTTGGAAAGGTCCAATTCTTTTGTTAAAATGTGGTGTACGCGTTCTGTTGAAATGTTTACCATGTCTACTACCTCTCTCACTTTGAGTCGTCGATTTTGCGTAATAATATTATGGATTTTTATAATCATTTCCTTAGAAGTCACGATTTTGAGTGCTCCAGAGCGCGCTTCATCAACACAGCTTGTTCTACCACGTTTAAATTCATTTACCCATCTACTGATTGTGGCGGATGATGGAGCAGATTCACCTAATATTTCTCGTAACTTATCTTTTATTTCGGTAGCTTTCATACTCTTAATTACGAAGTATTTAATCACCGCACGATACTCTGTTCCATTTTAACAAACGACGTGTTGCTTCTTTTTCTTTATCTATTTCTTTATCTAAATATCGGAACGTAAACATATAAATAGGCAATCTAAATTACATTGCATTTGTTTTACCAATTAGGGCGCCACCTTTGTGTCATTCTCACTACTTGTCAAACTATCCTCGTATTTATTGCGTGTTTCTCTATATTTTCCTGAGTGCTAGATATAGAAACATCAGTTATGTATGTCTTTTAGTATTTTTGTGTTAGTGTAATGTTACAGTATAATTTAGCTTCCGAATTTTCTAAAACTGTCTGTGGTTCGTATTTATACCACGGATTATATCGATTAATTTGTATTTTTTAAGAATATCTATGTATTATTTTACAAATATTATAATGTCGCGTTATACATTCTTTTTGTACTAAATTAGTACTCGCCTCTGTGATATGTTCAATTGTTTCTGATATTTTGTGATATTGTTTGCATATACATATCTACCATATTTTCTTGTTTTAATATTTACTACAGTTTCCGGTTTTCGCGATTCGATCTCGTATGGAAATCATCTTCAATTTCTGCGTAAATACTTTTCATGTATTGGCTGCTTCCTTATCAATATTTGCATTATTTCGTGAGGATATGTTCCATGTATTACTTTGTTTTTTCAGGTTTCCATTTTATTGTTGGTGGTCATTATACAAAACAAAAACGAAACGAACATTAATATCATTTTCTTATGTAACTCTTAATAGTTAATTTACATAAAGTGAAGATAAAACTCTAATAATAATTAAACGTCGATTAGAGAACGATTAGCAAAACAGATAAATGGACGTTTTCTTAACATTCTTGCTTAATTTTAATACAAAAATATTTATGTATACATCATAAAATAGAAAAAAGCAGATAAAAGATTATTTTAAATTTAAAGGAGCATTCGAAAGTTCGCATAAATCGCGGTGATTTCATTTGATGCACAAGCTTTTAATTAAACCTTCTACGCGATTTAACCTTGCTAACTTAAATTAAAAAAAGACAGTAATAGTTGAGTAGGAAATAATATATTGTCTGACCTTGTCAAATATTTTCTCAAATAAAAACTTGCATAGAACTCTATCCAAAATATCTTCGAGAAAAAATTATTACAGTAATTGTCGCTATCGGTTAATGAGTAGCGGGCTAATTATCAGCTCGTTTGTATTTTTATTTAAACATGATCGACATAGAAACAGTTTTTTGACAAGGTCTTTCGCTATGTATATAAATATGAAATTTAATTTTGATAATTGCTGAAGTATTTAATAGATTCTTTTTTTTTTCAAATTGGTAACCTCGCCTAATTATGGAATTTGCATAATATGTGGAGCTGTGCACATATTTTATGGTCATTGGGAAAAAAATTAATAATACAATAATTAATGAAAATGTATACTGCAAGTCATCGAGAATATAGTTCAACTAGACCTAGTTTTCTATATATTTTGGAGTTTATTTTTCGCAATTGTTAATTTACTTGGTTAATATATTATAACAAGTTGCCATCGTCCATTAAATTAACACTTAAATTCAGAGTATGAATCATAATAAAAGCATTTTAAAAAGTGTAATGGTATTTTAGTATAAATCTGGGATTTTGTTGGGCAATATAAATTATTATTATGATTAATCAGATGGCATATTTGAGCTTATGATCACTAACTGCAGTTGGTACAGTCAACAGAAAGAATATTAAAATAATTAGAAATATCAGAAATATTGTAAAACAATGGGAAGAACAAAAATCACAATAAACTTAAGAACACAAGATGAAAAATGGAAATTCCAGGAAACAACAACAGACATTAAGATAAATTACGGGGTGAAAAAAGCTAGCTTAATATTTCCTAACACTATTTAATTCTGCTTTGCGGGGGTTATAAAAAGCCAAATTAATAATAATAATACTAAATTTTATTTCTAAAACAATGTGCATACAGGACATACTCGTATCAGTACATAATTATAAGAAAATAGCACTTAATACATACTACGTACACTCATACTAGAACCACGTCTCAATAAGGAAACAAGATGTTATAAATTTGGACATACAAAGTCATTTATACAATAACAATTTATCGTAAGCAGGTACCACTTAAGGTTGCTTTTAAAAATAGAGAAGTTTGTGATATTTCTAATACAAAGTGGTAATTTATTTTGTAATTTACATCCCATAAAATATGTTCCTTTTTGGAATATAGATTTTGTGTGTGAAGCAGGTAATAAATAATTATCAGTTCGTGTATCATATTTATGGTTTACATTGCCACTCGAAAAAGCGTTTCTGTTTCTAAAAACGAAGTATAGGAGATCTAACATATAAATATTATAAATGGTTAATATCGAATTACTTCGAAAATGTTCTCTGCATAGCCCAACCCAAAGATAATTCTCAGGGCCCGTTTTTGCATAAGGAACGCCCTGCCCACCTCCGGCGACACTCCCCAATGTATCACAGCATATCTCATGCAAGAATCAAAATTAGCATGATAGAAAGTAAGCAGGGTATTCAAATTACAGGATCTACGGAGCTACTTAAGGGTAAAACACACCTTAGCCAGAGTTCTGCATACTTCAGACAGGAAATCAAGGCAAATTGAACACACATAAATACTAGCAATGCAGACGATATATTAAGAATATATATAAGAGAAGAACTACTTAGAGCTAGAGAGCAACTGGATAGAGAGTCCGAATATTTGGAATCCAAATAAACGAAATAAATACAAAATACTTAAGGATGGAGGAGAGAAATGTGCTATCTCAAAATCATTTAACAACATAAAGATATAACTTTGAAGAATTCGCCTCTTTTAATTTTTTTGGGAATTATAGTGGGAGTAACTGAAAGAGACCCAGTGAGAGAATGTTTTAAAGGCATACTAGGCTTAAAGTAATATATACAACTTTGATTAGTTATTACCTATGCGATACAAACATAATGACATTGCACAGAAAAGAACAAGAAGATTTGAAAATAGTGGCAAGAATAATGATCAAAACAATATTGGAACTGAATAGAATATTGAAGAATATGAAATTGAAGAGAAACTAAAAGGTGGAAGATGAATTTAAAGGAGACAATTTACTTGCTTACGATAATATAACAAAGGATATATAGAATCTTAAATAAATATTGCCAAAATATATTTCTTTGTGTCGATTTTAATTAATACAAGTTAAATCTACATTGAATAGAAGCATAGATCGGAAAGAAATATCAAAAGAATTTTAAGAATAGAATAAATTTCAAACAAATCACTGCTGAAAGAGAAAAAGCTTATTAATTTTATAGGAAAGAATATTTGGGGACTAATACCAGCTTATTTATCAAACAAATTTAAGAAGTTATATAATTTAACGATGCACCCTTACTCTATTTTTACATCCTATACTTCCAACTTTTCATCTAACATCAACTAATTTTTGTGGGAAAATATATATCACAAATGAGATATTAAAAGGGATAAATTTTTAATAGATAATAGTATATGTAAATTAAGGAATAATAAGGAAGTTATAAATCCATAAATTTAAAAGAATTAATTTTGTTCCAAATTATGGGATGAAAAGTTGGAAGTATAGGATGTAAAAGTAGGGTAAGGGTGCATCGCTAAATTTGTATATTCAATTGCTAAAGTGTGGATTTTATTAGATTATTAAATATAACAAATTAGAAGATAAGTAGAATTCGATGATTTATAGTTGAATTTGATGGAGCCTGTGGTTGATTGACTTGATCAATAAGGTTGATATATAACCCCTTTCCACATTAATTTTTGTAAATGCTGTATACGCATTTCGACAACCAAGTTGTCATCATCAGCAGATAATTTCAAAGTGTCGCACCTGGTAAAACACGGCGAAAAACAACCGCACGAAAATCAAACTCCGTACGCGATCCACACCGTTCAAAACCAAGATGTACACTGTGTTTGTTTCACAAGATTTTTAAAAATTATTCTTACTTAAACTAACATGCACTACATTGAAAAAGGGAATTACGGTCAAGACAGTCAAGTGCCTGCCTGTAATTTATTATATTGTTCGTCCTCTGACATTAAGTAGGGAAAAAAGGGTCGATTGTACGGCGCCAGTTTCATTATTCTTCACCACATGGTTTAAATTCTTTAAGATGTGCATGCTTTCATACGTGTCTAGTTTTCGATAATTATACACGTTTTTTATCAGATGTAAACAATCCATATTAACACTGTGGTTATTTTCTAATACATGTTTCGCTAAACCCGATTTTTCCGGTCGGTTGAATTTTATGTGCGAAAGGTGTTCTTTATACCTGGTTTCGATCGATCTTTTAGTTTGGCCGATGTATTGTCTATTGCACTCTAAACATTCAATTCGATAGATTCCCGATTTTTTATTTTCTTCGATTTTGTCTTTTGCATTTCCTAAAAGCGTTTTAAGGGAATTATTGGGGCGGAAACAGACTTGAAGCCCGCGATCTTTAAAAATACTATTTAGATTTTTTGTCATGCGATGATAAGGTAAACAAACAAAATGCTTTTCCCGATTGCTCTGTGGTGATAGACATGTGGTGTCACGGATTGTTTTTCTTATGTTGGCCTTTCTAATTAATCCATTGATTATTTCCGAATCGAAACCGTTGTATATCGCGATATTCTTAATGAGGTTCAATTCTCTTTTGGGTCAGGTATGTCGATGATATTTTCGCGATTTTCAATAAACAAAAATGCAACTTAAATGATTTCGTTAAACAGTTAAATTCAAAATTCCCGACAATTAAATTTACAGTAGAAAAAGAAAACAATGACAAGTTGCCTTTTTTGGACACCTTAGTTATTAGGAATGATCTCAAAATAGAAATTGATATTTTCCGAAAAGAAACCAATGTCAACAGATTCATCACGGCGGACTCAAATCACAGCATGCAACAAAAGATGGCTTCATTCAATTTTCTGATTAATCGTTTGATCAATTTCCCACTAACAAAAGTAAGATATGAAAGAGAATTGAACCTCATTAAGTATATCGCGATATACAACGGTTTCGATTCGGAAATAATCAATGGATTAATTAGAAAGGCCAACATAAGAAAAACAATCCGTGACACCACATGTCTATCACCACAGAGCAATCGGGAAAAGCATTTTGTTTGTTTACCTTATCATCGCATGACAAAAAATCTAAATAGTATTTTTAAAGATCGCGGGCTTCAAGTCTGTTTCCGCCCCAATAATTCCCTTAAAACGCTTTTAGGAAATGCAAAAGACAAAATCGAAGAAAACAAAAAATCGGGAATCTATCGAATTGAATGTTTAGAGTGCAATAGACAATACATCGGCCAAACTAAAAGATCGATCGAAACCAGGTATAAAGAACACCTTTCGCACATAAAATTCAACCGACCGGAAAAATCGGGTTTAGCGAAACATGTATTAGAAAATAACCACAGTGTTAATATGGATTGTTTACATCTGATAAAAAACGTGTATAATTATCGAGAACTAGACACGTATGAAAGCATGCACATCTTAAAGAATTTAAACCATGTGGTGAACAATAATGAAACTGGCGCCGTACAATTGACCCTTTTTTCCCTACTTAATGTCAGAGGACGAACAATATAATAAATTACAGGCAGGCACTTGACTGTCTTGACCGTAATTCCCTTTTTCAATGTAGTGCATGTTAGTTTAAGTAAGAATAATTTTTAAAAATCTTGTGAACACAGTGTACATCTTGGTTGTGAACGGTGTGGATCGCGTACGGAGTTTGATTTTCGTGCGGTTGTTTTTCGCCGTGTTTTACCAGGTGCGACACTTCGAAATTATCTGCTGATGATGACAACTTGGTTGTCGAAATGCGTATACAGAATTTACAAAAGGTAATGTGGAAAGGGGTTATATATCAACCTTATTGATCGATGATTTATAATTAAATATTTTCAAACAATTAGTACTAAAAAAAATCGTCGCTTTTTAATTTGTTGTTAATTTTCATTGAATAAGAAGATTTTCCTTCAAAACACTGTAGATAGGAGTCCAAGTGAAAGGATTCTCTATTAGTCGATTGCTTAGTAAACACGTATAGTGTACCTATGATAAAACAAATAAGAGATGCAAGAGATAAATGAAGATGATAAAATTATAAAATACAACGATATTACAAATTAAAACAATGATACTTACTTACTTACTTAATCCTATAGACTCTTATACCTTTCGGTGTCGAGTCATGCTGGAGTCGAGTCCTCCGCTTCCCCTCTCCATATCTCCCTCCACTTTCCTCTGTTGCTCGCCAAAGCCTTTACGTTCTCCCATCCTATTCCCCTCTTCACAGCCGCCGCCCGCACTTCATCCCTCCACGTTCTTCTCGGTCTACCCCTCTTCCTCTTTCCAATTTCCCTAGCCTCAAACACCTGCCTAATCAACCTCTCCTCGCCTCTTCTCATTATATGATCCAACCACCTTAGCTGACCCTGCTCTATCGTCGTTTCTATTGGGATTATGTTTAACTTTTCCCTAAATACCTGGTTCCTAATTTTATCCATCCTCGTTTTCCCCTCTATTTTTCTCAGGAATTTCATCTCTGTGCTTGTAAGTCTACTCCTCTCCCTCTGTGTTGTTGTCCAAGATTCGCATGCGTATGTCATTGTCGGTTTTACCACTTTTCTAATTATTTCCGCTTTTACTTGTCTTGGTATTTCCTTCTTGCTTAGGAAGCTGTTCTTTATGCTGTTATATAGCCTACCGGTCTTTGCTATTCTTTCATTTATTTCGTCCTCCAGGGTTCCTTCCTTGTTTATTATCACGCCTAAGTATGTGAATCTATCCACCTGCTCTATTATGTCGCTATCTATCTGTATCCTGTGCTTCTCCTTCCGTGCTCCAATTATCATTGTTTTAGTTTTCTGTTTATTTATTTTCATATTTAGTTTCTTCAGTTCTTCATTAATAATAGTTACATTTCTTTGCAGTTGTTTCTCTGTTCTCCCTATTATCACCATGTCATCCGCATAACATAGTTCTGTCAAGCGTATACATTTTAATCTCCAGTATCCAACTGGATATCCTTCTAGTCTACCTCTGCTCTGCTTAATTGCTTCATCTAGAACCAAGTTAAAAAGTAGTGGGCTCAGAATGCATCCCTGTCTCAGTCCAATTTTGTTAGCAAATGATCTGGATTTTTCATTTCTTATTCTTATGTAACTCTCAGTTTTTTCGTAGAGACTTTGTATGTTTTGTATTAGCTCCCTTTCTATTCCTCTACTCCTTAATATTCTCCAAACATCTTCTCTTCTCACTCTGTTAAATGCCTTCTCCATGTCAATAAAACAGGCATGCATCTGTCCTCCAGATCTAACCGCCCTTTCTGACAGTAGCCTGAGCACAAATATCTGGTCGTTTGTTCCTCTTTCCTTTCTAAACCCACTTTGGCTCTCCTCCAGCTCGTTCTCTAAACTACTTCTAAGTCTATGCTCCAATATTCTGGCATATATTTTTCCGACCACGCTACCAAGCGTTATACCTCTAAAGTTTGCACAAACAATGATTAAAGTGTTTATTCTAAGAGAATAAGTAAAAAGTGATTAAACTGTCTAAAAACAATTACTATAAGTGATAAATAAAAAACTAAAGCATATGTGTCAACAATATTGTAAGTAAAATTGTTAAGGAGCATGCACGACTTTGAATAGAAGTCAAACTTAGAAGATGCAGAACTTGACGCTGAGAAGAACATCTAGGAATCAAGAGGATAGGAAGATCTTGGATGGAAAATTGTGTAGATGGACGAAATAGAAGCGATATAATTGAAGGTAGATAATTTAACTATGTTAAAGAATTAATAATCGGCCAAAGATAGAAAAGTAGAATAAAGTTATTAAAATATTTATAATGTTAACAATTATTTATATATTAATGGATATAATACCAATTTAGAGTTTTGAATATAAAATAAATTTAAATAATAAGAAATATGTTCATCGTTATATAGTAAAATATTTTATTTACAATATACAGTTATCTCAAAATTTTAATTTTTATTTAAAAAGTTTATCTAATATATAAAATTTATCTAATTGTCATTAAATATAGAGAGATTCAAAGTAACAAATATTAGTTATTGCTCAGATAACATTGAAAAGAGCCAATGTATTATACCAAAGACCTCATACAATGTTTGAAGATAGAATTGAAACATATAAAAAATTCATTTTGTATTATTCAATATATGATATTTTTATACTGTAGCCGAAAGATACTTTGACTTTTTTATGTTTACTATATCTCATTAATTTGGTACAGAATCTCATTTCCTCAATACAGAGTATAATAGAAATAAATAAATAAGCTAAAAATAAGAATAAAGTAAGTATCTATTCGTTTATACATTTTACAAATAGGTTATAGATAATTTTAAATATTCATTTATAGGAGGGTAGCCGTTTATATTTCGGCAACTGTCAACACTGTTGGTGTTGTCTCCGATCTGATGACTGCAACGTGAAGTTTGTTATTTTTGACAATATATTTACCTTGACTATTATCCGGTAGCTATTTTTATTGCTGACAGTAACTTGCAAATTTTATGTCAGTGAAAAAAAAATTAACTCGCTAACATTTACGTGCAATTATTTTTCATAACTTTCAGCGTGGATTATCTCAACAAGAAGGCATCGGTGAGCTGAATTCTTTTTATGGTAATAAAGCACTATCGAAAACTACAGTATATCGTTGGTATAGTGAATTTAAACTTGGACGGTGTTCTTTGGAAAAAACATAATTTGACAACCGCTCGAAAAAGGACTCGCGTCGATTGGTGCCAAGAAATGCACAAAAAATACAATAGCGGTGCTTCAAAGAACATTTGTAAAGTCGTCACAGGTGATGAATCTTGGATATATAGCCGATAGTAAACAGTAGTCGACTGTATGGATATTCCAAGATGAGCCAAAACCAACAAAAGTTGTTCGCGCTCAAAGCACATCAAAACAAATGGTCGCCTGTTTTTTCAGAAAAATCGGTCACGTTGCAACCGTGACTTTAGAGAGTTGTAGAACGGCTAATTCCGAATGGTACACAACTATTTGTTTGCCAAAAGTTTTTGAAGAAATAAAGAAAACAAACCAAAAACGACAGATCATTCCCCACAATGACAATGCGAGCCTCACAAGTCGGTTCAAACAATTAAATATTTGATCGGACAAAATATTGAATTGATGAGCCGTCCGCCGTACAGCCCTGATCTAGCACCCCGTAATTTCTTTTTGTTTCCACTCGTGAAGAATAAATTTCGTGGGCAACGGTTTTCTATGCCGGAGGAGGCAGCTGAGGCATTCAAAACTCATATTTTGGAGGCACCCCCTTCACAGTGGCAGCAATGATTTTCGGATTGGTTTAAACGAATTCAAAAGTGAATTAATTTTCAAGGAGAATATTTTAAAATTATCTTCGATAATAAAAATTTTTTTTGGTTGCTATTCCCGAAATATAAACGGCTACCCTTGTGCATTTAATTATACTGACAATCGTTTATAATATTTACAAATTAACATAAGCCTTAAATATTAATTCACATTGTTCACACGTTAAAAATACGTTTATTATACAGTCGAATTGAAACATATTAAATTTAATTTAATTGCAGATACGATAAAATGGCTTTAAAACTTTTATTACTCGTAAATAATAAAATTCAAGATATACATAAGTTTATTCCTCTTTTTACTTATATTATAACATTCGGTAGCCAAAGTGAGGTTCAGGTATTAATATAAATTAATAAACAAACATACGCATTTAAATATATTATAAGATAATATGTATATATATACATACACACACACATGTACATATTTTTTCTAATGTTCTGGCGCACTTCGTAGATTCTCGGCTGCATGAGATACATATATACCTCTGATAGAATATATCTGGCAATAAACATGTAATACGAGAAAGTCTTAAAAATACGAGATCATTCAATTTATCAGTTCTGAAGAGCAATAAATTGAAAATTTATTGTTACGAGTTTGACTAAATTGAAACGTTTATTTCCTTATTAAAATTTATATATGCAAATACTCTTTTTTATCACATGCAATTTATCTACGAAATATTTGCATATTTACGTCACAGAAAACAAAAAAGAAGAAAATTAAAATATATAAAAGCCTAGAGATGTATAGAAAATAATTATCAAGTAATTATAAAAATTTATTGACATCGTGGTTGACATGTTTGAATTTTTTTTTGACTTATACAGACTTCAAAATTACTTTTTTTATTACCTTACCAGATAGCCAAAAAAACGTTTTCCGTTTTGTCTTTATAAAAGTCAAAGATAACTTTGCCAATATAAAGTCACTCCTACATGTATTCAGAAAAAGAGAAGTTTACAATAATGTAATGCCACCATAGCTGAATATGTACAAATTTACAAATAATGTAATTTATCTTACCTACTTTTTATTTGATATATGCATATGTAGATGTTCTCTTTTGTAACGTTGTTTTCTCTTACTTTTTCATATGATATACAATTAAATTGGGTCTGGGAAAAAGTTCGTGGCGTTTTTTCAGTAAAATTCAACTGGTCCCCGCATGGCGCGTGGACGAATTCATTTAAACCGAATATGCTCCATTATTATCGACAATGTTTCGCCATTTTTTTGGTAGATCCATGATCCCATCGGTGAAAAACTTCTGTGGTTTTTGGTCGAAAAACTGAATCAAGTAGTTTTCACAGGCTTCTTTTGAAACCAACTTAATTCCATTGAGAGAGTTCTGCAGAGATCGAAACAGATGATAGTCAGAGGGTGCTATATCCGGACTGTAAGGTGGGTGCATCAAAACTTCCCAACCAAACTCTCTCAATTTTTGACGGGTCATCAAAGAAGTGTGTGGTCGGGCGTTGTCATGATGGAAGACAACACCTTTCCTATTAACCAATTCGGGCCGTTTTCTTTCAATCGCCTGGCGTAATCTCTCTAGTTGTCCACAGTAGAGTTGAGAATCAATCGTCTGACCAGTTGGAAGTAGCTCGTAGTGGACGATTCCCCTCCAGTCCCACCATACACACAGCATCACTTTTTTTGGCGTCAATGTTGGCTTAGCGAACGCTTGTGACGGCTCACCATCCTTTATCCACGATCTTTTACGCTTCCGATTATCGTACGTAATCCATTTTTCATCTCCGGTTATTAAACGTTTCAGAAACGGCTCGATTTCATTCCGTTTCAGCAGCGCATCGCAGATGTTAATTCGGTCCATCATGTTTTTCACGCTCAACTCATGAGGAACCCATACGTCAAGCTTTTTTTTGTAACCAGCTTTGTGTAAATGGTTCAAAACAGTTTTGTGGTCAATGCCTAGCTCCATGCCAATATCGACACTGCTGATATGCTTATCTTGTTGGACTTTTTCAAGAATTTCATCAGATTTTTCAGTGATTGGACGACCGGAGCGTGACTCATCTTTCACATTGAAATTTCCAGAACGAAAGCGAGCGAACCATTTCCGCGCAACAGATTTCGATAAAGTACCTTCACCGTATACAGCACAAATTTTATCACAAGCCTGCGCAGCGTTCTTCCCCTTATCATAATAATATTGCAGAATATAGCGAAATTTCTCATTATTCTTCTCCAGTTTCAAGTGCGAATAACTTTCCAACCACTGCACCGATTATAATGTTTCTACGCTCAAACTAACGTTCGGAAGGTCATCTAAAAAACGAGCCCTCGGTGGTGTCGCTGTGACTTGTTGTTCTTTAGTTATCGGCAACCAATGCCATCTATCGGGAAAAACGCCACGAACTTTTTCCCAGACCCAATATTTAAAAGCAAGTATATACTTTTGCTGTTATAATTACATTGGTATGCCATTAAACTGGATAATTTATCTTGTTTCTCCCAATGAGGAAAAAGAAGTTGTATGGTTTGTAATATTTACTGAAATAGTTGCTGCTCTTACTAGAAATTATGCGTTGAAAAATATCTTTCGACTATTAAATTAATTTTTAGCAAACCCGGACATCTACATAGCTGCATATCTAATTAATAAATGTGTTGGTGTCTCTGAAGTATTATGTTGGTTTGAATTGACCAGATTTTAACCCATAATAGGAAAGTGGAATGAAAGGTTCATTCTGGCATATCTCAAAAAAAAAACATGTCTTGGCATCCCGATACAATTAGACCAGAGAGTTTTGAATTTTATTAATATCAATTAATACAAGAGTTTCAGCATCGTTGTCTATTGAAAATTTCTAACCCGTAAGATATTTTGTGTATATATTATGTATTGATACTTTCAGAACACCTAAATATTGTAATTTTGTGTTCTAAGCCAAAAATATTTATATTCGACCCATGTCCTTAATTATGATTACTACACTGCTCAAAACAATTAGAGAACATTTGAAAAAATAATAATAAAATAAATAAATAGATAATATAAGACAAGCAAATACTTTTGTTAGACGATATTAAGTTATAAATTGAGGCAAGGACAAATTCATAAGGCACTGAGAGAATTTCCCTGAAATATCTTTATTAATTTTGATTCCATCTATTATTGTGATTTTCTTTTGTTGTTACATGAATTGAGGTGTTCTAGGACAGCATGGTTATTGTTTTTGCTATCATTATTGTTGTTATTAATATAACTTATTAACATATAACAGAAAACAAATTTCATTTTATGTGGTTGGGAATATTAATTACATATGAAATAAACAGTTGTTTTATTTAGTTCGAGCAATAGTTTCTCTTGAAATAATCGTGCAAAAGCAGCAGTAAATTCTATATTAAGTGAAGAAGGTGCCAAATTATTAGTGATTAGAAATTTCAAATTTTCGAGGGGATACGCTGCGACGTTTGACAAAATACAGCGGCGTTGCACTAACACAAAAAATTGCAATGCTAACCTTTATACGAGTGGAGATTCTGGAATCTGCACTTGAACATATTCATGAGCTTGATAAAACTGTAGATGGACAAGCTGTTAATAAAGGGGGTTGAGGGTGCTTTAGAAAGACTGTCCAAAATAGTTTAATAATAATCATTTGTTTATTATTAATGTATTAGGGGAAAATTGGTGTACTTAAATAAATATACATATATATGTAAATTTCTGGAAATAAAATGTTGTTTACTATCTCATTAGAGTTTTATTATAAAAAACCGCAATCATCTACTGAATGTCGATGGTACAATTAAGGGGCATAATTTAGTGTACTTGATGCCGTGTGATACAATTCGAAACTCCTGAGTTTAAATCCCTTTAATTTCTTTCTTTGAAGATATTTGAAAGCCCGAGGAACTGCAACCTAGAGTAGAACAAGGATGCCACTGAATTCGAGCCAATGTTGAGGTTATTGCAAAAGTTCGAAGATATTTGTGAAGTAAAGTAAGTATCTCTGAAGTGGAATAAACGCATTTTGAATATGCCATTTGACTTATGTGTTTGTTATTTGTTCATAAACTTCATTGTTTGTTTGTACATAAAAAAAACATGGCGTAAATACAAAATATTTCGTATCTCTCTAACCCTATGCCTATTAGGCATATTATCACTCTTTGAAGTTTGTGCATATTTTTTCGATTTACAATCAGACAGGCACATAAATCGTTTGATATGATTTATGTATTAATATTCAGATAGTATATCAATAAGTAGAACTATAAAAATTTCGCCGAGTATACATATGTACATACATACTATCGTGGCCATATGTATTAGACACACTTGGCAAAACTGGATGTTATTGTAATCGACGTATTTCTGAGAAGTGGGGCAAGTAGTAAATGTAGATAAGATCAGAATAACAATATTTTTATCTTTCAATATTAGTTATTGTTAGGGGATAGTGGTGTAATTATAAGAATGGCCTGTTTTTACATTTATTTATTGCACAAGTGGTTGCAGTAGGGTGCGGTTGTAGAGTAAAAGAAAGAGATATTTTTTCTGTGAATTTTTTCCATTATTCTGATATTATAAAATGTCAAATAATGCTTAAGACGCGCGAATTAACGGAAGCAGAACGTGGTCAGATAATTCTGCTTACAACGCAAGGAATGTCGTTCTTCGCAATCGCTAAACAAATGAAATGTTCGAGGTGCGCCATCTGAACTACAGTCGAACGTCATAGGAAAACCGGCTTAGAGAAGAATAGACTGAAGAGCGATCGAAAACACAAGACAACCACAATGGATGATCGAGCCTTAGAAAGAATGTGGCTTCGAAATAACAAGAGAACTTCGCAACAGCTTGCAGGTGACATGTTACTGGGGTGTAATGTCACTGTTTCTGCTCATACCTTCAGGAGACGTCTTACAAAATTAGGCTTAATCGGCAGGAAGCCCCGACATAAACCGTACCTCTCTCAGGAGCACAAAAGGAAGCGTTTAGCATGGGCGAAAAGATACGAGCACTGGAAAGTGGATGATTGGGCCAAGGTGATGAGGTCCGACGAATTCAACATACAGGTACGTTATGAATAATGTTGATATTTGTATTAGCGATATTGATATTAAAGGTGACGTACTTTAATGCAACAGAAATCAACTGAAACACTAAAGTAACTTTGGCGTTTTAAATACAGTTTTTCGGCAAATCTGACGCAAAGTACATACGATGCAGGAAAACGGAAGCTTATTATCTTGATTGTCCTGTACCAACGATGAAATTTGCTAGAGGCTGTGTGATAATATGAGGATCCATGTCCGCCTCAGGCATTGGAGAGGTGTTTGTGTGCCACGGCATCATGAATAGTCGGCGACACCTCAGTATGTTTGAGGAAGTTCTAGAACCGTGTGCATTATAATTATTCGATGGAGACGATCCAGTATACTACTTCCAAAAGGACAACGCACCCTGGCACGAATCACACGAAGTGATGCGTTGGTTCGTTGAAAATAACGTGCGCGTGTTAGACTGGCCGGCACAATCTCGCGAACTGTCACTCAGTGAACATTTATGGAAAGTATTGAAGGGAAGGGTGTTCATGTACAAATGTGGATCCAAATTAAATTTAAAAAGTAATATTTTGGAAGAATGGAAGAAAATTTCAACATAACTGTGCTACAATCTTGTATCCAGCATGCCACGCAGGATCCGTACTGTAATACAGACACATGGTGGATCCACAAAATATCGAAAGTGTTAATAAATTATCGTTAAAAGCTTTTTTACATATGTAGTATTTATTTATTTGCAATACTTTTCCAAAAAAAAAACCTAAAACGCCGAGTATCTAATATATGTACATATATGACCACGATAGTATATATCTTGAGACACAAATGAGTTCATTATACAAAACCATCAAGAAAATAATAAATTATTTCTCATCAACATTTGTATATGAAGTCATCAAATTGCCAAATATTAATTAGTAACTGATATCATCAGTGTGTTGGGTGATTGTGTTCAAAGTTAGGCTAGTGTTGGACGCAAGAAATGTTTTTTATAAACGCTCTTAAGTTATACCGTACTTGCTACCGTTTCGCATCTCGATTTATATCTAATAGTTTTAATTAATTAGTTATTTTATCGCTTGTCAAGGTCGGAATCAGGTGTGGGTTCGATTTGGGTCAACTTTAGCCTGTATTTTTAAACACATAAATTTAACTACACACACACACACACACACACACACATAAACAATGTTATATAAGTTACCGTACGTAGTAATGTGGCATAAATTAAAACCAAAAAATATTTTGATGATTGTCTCATTATGAAATGTGTTTAGTGTTTTTACTCATTCAGAAAAAAATATTATTTATTAGTATGTGTGCATAAATTAAAATTTTCCATAAATGGCTCGTGTCGTACTGCCAATCTAGTAAAACTTATATTTATTGCGAATTAAGCATTAATTACACAATGTCCCAAATATAATTGCATTTAATGATAATGTTCTCGATTTGTGGTCACGTAATTTTTAAAATGATGAAATAAATAAGATTTTTACAACATTAAGTTATTCAACTACTTAAGAAATATATGTAATCTCAAGAGCTTTGCGATTATTAAAAGTTTCAACAAAAATCTGGAGAAAAGAATAATTCGAAATTTAGGAAAATTTTGGCACTTCCCTACATGGAACGTGCTGATTAATAATCGGAAATTAGAATAAAGAGAATTATTTCTATTATAAGCTTCTTCTATAAATGATTTACTGAACAGCATCATTTTCCCTAGAATTTTAAACGTGCTTGTTGTTGGCGAGACCATAAAGTTTCAAACTAATGAAACTTTTAATAACTTGATGAAATTCAGGCTATACACTACTGCCCATATTAGTTTGGACACTCAAATAAACTTAAAATGAGGGAGAATAGCTGAACTAATTTATTCTTCTTGCAATATGTTTCACAAGTGACTTGTTGAGGTAGGACATACTTTTCGAACCCTCCTGACCAATTCATCCCATAACAATTCTATAGGGTTTAGATCGGGGCTTTGCGGCGGCCATATCATTATTTGTAAGGTATTATTGTTTTGTTCGATATTTAAGAAATTATTCTTACATATTACTGCTGAGTGTTTGGAGTCGTTGTCTTGAATAAACACAAAATTTTTGTCGAATAAACATAGCCCCGATGGTATTGCACTTTCTTGCAATATTTCTATAAAACCCTACTTTCGCAAAATGCTCTCGATTCGCTTCAAGTTCTCTGTGCCGGCGTAGCGAAAACAACCCCGAACACGAATATAACTTCTTTCTTATTTGATAGTTGGTACTTACAATCCCGCAACATTCTTTGACCACTCGCTTTCTTACAAAAACACGTCTTGATTGTTTAGAACTTCAAACTTTTGTACATCAGTCTATAAGACCCTTTTCCAGTCATCCTGTGCCCAATCTCTGTGTGTTTCCGCCCACCCATTGTTATCATTTTTGTCTGTTTCCCTGTTGAAGTAAGGGTTTTCTTACAGCAATGCGGCCGTGAAGATTTGCAGCTTTCAATCTTCTTTTCACCGTAGTAACAGAAATTTTCCTTGGACGGCCGGGATTTATTTCTACTGTGCTGTCAGCTTCCTATTTCGTTTACTCATCAATTTTGTACACTCATCGCCGGCGTGAGATATTCGCTTACGACCTGAACGTGCCGGATCTCTTAAACTGCCCATGCGTTGATGTCGCCGAATGATATCACTAACGGTGGATTTATCAACACGTGTCTTTTCGGAAATTTGACGCACTGAATAACTTTCTTAATGAAAAGCAATAATTACAGAACGTTCTTCTAAACTCGTTGGTTTTTCTTTCGGCATTTTAAGAAATTCACATAAAAATACGGTCTTGTCAGTGATGCGCACTCTAGCAAGTTTTTTTGAAAACTAATACATATTTCGGTACACATTCTGGGGTGAGAGTAGGTAAGTTTCGAAAGTTTTTTGCTAACAATATTATATCAAAAATAATGGTATTTATGGCGGTACGGATTATTCCAGGAATTACCACAGTGAGTCATGAAATATAATAGTTATTTGTAGATGTTAGAAATATTTGCCTGCAATTGGTTATAAATCTCGTAAAGGACCTAATGTAAATATATTATTTATATTATATTTAAACGCAATTATATTATTTTTTAGAAGAGTTTACTAAATTTCACTAGCTGTCCGAACTAATATGGACGGTAGTGTATGTAGTAGACTACAAACGTCCATATTAATTGATTGCTTCTTCTTAAATATAGATAAAGGGAGCGACAATTCAAAAAGGTTTGTAAAATATAAATTCTTGGGAAACTTAAAGCTACCAGGAAATGCTCGCAGGCGCAGTAAGGTTAATTTTTGGTTGCTCTTGAATGAAATACATATTCACAAAAGAAACTATAAACATTTTGCAAAAAAAATCAGATTTTTATAATTTTTCAATTTCCATCACAAACTGTACCCTTCCAATCTTCGAAAGCAGTAATCAAACAAACTTTACAAAGTTTCTTCCAAAATCTCATCATCTCAAGCTCTAAGAAGATTCTCTCTTTCTTTTTCCAACATTTTTCTGCACCTGGAGAAATACCAGTTCTATAACGCCGTTTTCATTTTAGCACATCGATATTTCCGAACAGACACGTACGCGTGTATTTAAAAAGTCAACCTTTGTTCTGTGCTTTAGTGAGTAGATGTTAGTAGCAATGCTTGGTTTCGTCACTTGTCAACCTGCTGTTAATATAAGAAGACGTTATATTTTCAAACTGTTCAAGTATTTTGCGATGTTGTGGTATCTGCTCATCTGTTAGGGCATGGGACGTCCCAAGAAAACAAGTTCTCTGTACTAGTAAACGTTCATGCAAAATGGTAGAAAATGCCGGTTGATGAGCTTAGACATTGTTCTAGCTGGTTTATATAACTTCCAGACTCGAGTATCTTCTTGATAGCAAAAATGTTCTCCTCGGTAAAGGATGAGCATGGTGTCCTGCCTCGAAGCATTTTCTACGATAAAAATTCCCATCCAGATGTGAATGATCGTCCTATAGCACATGAGCCATTTTCTCTAAAGACCAAATAATATTCAATCCACGGCTCCATGTTGCAACTTAATTTTGAGCGGTACTTCATCTTTGGCCAAGAAAATACTGATTTGTTTATACTGCTATACTTCACGAGCAATCAACAAGGAGAGATCAAGTCGCCGGCTACACTGAAGGCTTGAACAGTTGTCAACCTACACTAAACTTGAAACGACGCGCAATCATTGATTGTGCCACATTTTACAAACGTTTTTTTAGTGCTTGGTGTAACTAGGGTAGTCATGAAAAATTACAGTAAACAAAATATTGACTGCTACTGCTACTATCACTACAGGTAATTTTTAAAATGTTTTATATTTGAGAGGATCAAATATTGCCCCGCATATGCCCATATATGGCAGCAGTAGTGGCACGAGTATTTAATAAATTTCCTAATTACTTTATCGAGTATAATAAAATAATTTTGAGACTAAAATATATATAATTGTGGCTTAAAATTGAAAATAATATGTAGAAATAAGAAATAAGTTAAATTAATGTGGTTTTCGAGTACTGGAATTAGTAAATATTACAAGAAATGAGGTACTAGTCTTGTCACTTAAAGACATGGGTTCTTATAGTACAAGTTTCAGCTAATTTTATGAAACATAGTTCAGTTAATAATTAAAAAATGTTAGTAGCAAACATGAGACGAAAAGCTGAGGATGCTTCTCCAAATCACCACATGATGTTCTGAATTTTTTATATATAAGAGTTGTATTATATTAATTAAAACATCGCAGACATAAAAGAATCATAGCTAAAATATATTGCACTTAAAATGATTAAGGATATGTATGAATGGTGTACTAAAGGACGATAACTTTTTACTACAAACTTTGACATATTGGTGTATCTTTCTCACTAAGATTAATTTTCTTCAGACATGTAATTTTGATTTTCTGCTTTATATTATGTCAATGAACTATACTTTCATTTCTATGGAAGTTTTAAATAAACTGTATTGAGGGTTACATAAACTTCATTTTCTAATGTAATAACCGGCAATTATTATCTATTTCTAGAATTCAAAAAACATGTACACAGACCGGCATCTTATATTTCGAGTGGTATTAAAAGAGATGCAATCCAGGGAATAAAAATGTGACGAAAAATACTTTCGCGCTGATATAAATGACAGTTTCTGGAAAATTACGAGGATAGTTTGACAAGTAGTGAGAATGACATATATGTGGCGCTTCAATTGGTAAAACAAATGCACCGTAATTTAAGCTGGCTAGTTATATGTTTACATTCCGATATTTAGATAAATCGGTTGATTAGTTTATTTTTGACAGCTGATTGAAAAAGAAGTAACACGTCGTTCTGTTAAAATGGAAAAAGCAGAGTATCGTGCGGTGATTAAATACTTTGTAATTAAGGGTATGAAACCTACCGAAATAAAAGATGAGTTACGGGAAACATTAGGTGAATCTGCTCCATCATCCGCCACAATAAGTAGCTGGGTAAATGAATTTTAACGTGGTAGAAGAAGCTGTGTTGATGAAGCGCCCTCTGGAGCACACAAAATCGTGACTTCTAAGGAAATGATTATAAAAATCCATAATATTATTACGCAAGATCGACGACTCAAAATGAGAGAGATAGCAGACATGGTAAACATTTCAACAGAACGCGTACACCACATTTTAACAAAAGAATTGGGCCTTTCCAAGCTTTCGGCAAGATGGGTGCCGCGACTGCTTACTACCGATCAAAAGTTCACTCGTTTGCGCATTTCCAATGAGTGTTTGGACCTTTATAAGCGGAATCCGGTTGATTTTTGTAGGCGATTTGTTACTTACGATGAAACTTGGATACACTACAGTACACCCCAAAACTAAACAATAGTCGAAACAATGGTTAGAACATGATCCTGCGCCTCCAAAGAAAGCGAAAACCACTTTATCGGCAAACAAGGTGATGGCATCAATTTTTTGGGATTGAAAGGGCATTTTGCTCATTGATTACCTTCAGAAAGGTGCCACTATAAACGGACAATATTATGCAGAACTTCTACAAAAATTAAATGTTGAGATTCGTGCTAAACGGCCAGGAATGGCAAAGAAAAGGATTCTATTTCACCAAGACAACGCTCCCTCACATACCAGCGCAGTTGCGATGTCCAAAATCCACGAGTTGCATTTCCAATTAGTATCGCATGCGCCCTATTCGCCGGATCTAGCCCCTTCCGACTTCCACCTTCTTCCAAAATTGAAAACGTCACTAGGTGGAAAGAAATTTTCGTCTAACGACGAGCTTATCTTCGTAAATGAGTATTTTGCAAGCCTTTCGGAATCGCATTTTAGAGATGGCATAAGGGCATTAGAGCACCGTTAGAGTAAGTGTATTGCTCTTTTAGGAGAATATATTGAAAAATAAAAATTATTTTGTATATAAAAAATTTGTTTTTCTTTTCCATTCTCACTACTTGTCAAACTACCCTCGTACAATACATTATATACGAAATTTTATAAATTAAGAAGTATATATAACGTGTTTCTTAATGTATACATTAAGTTCTAGTTGCTAAATAATTAAATTTTCTGCAATTCTTATTCTAAGTAATTATCACGGTACCATAATAATTGTGAGTAAATTGCTTGACGGGTTTGGCATTTCATGTACTACTGTTGTGGACGGTAGTCGTGCTGTAATTTATATACAAGATTACTGCTTGTCATTGTATTATCTACTTGTTTCTGTTATTGAACAGTAACGCTAGACATATAAATTATAATAAACAAGCTTGTGAACTGCTATCTTAAAAGCATATTCATGCATGTTTAAACGTATATAAATACATCCTTCATAAATTCATAAACTATCAACAGAACGAATATATTCGTTATTAGCGTGTGCATAAAGCTGCCAATAACGATGCTAATTCTCGAGAGGGCGATTTAAAGAATTTTTGTGCTTAGATCATTGGTTTACTGCAACCTATCAATGCAGAAATGATGTGCCGGTACAGCTGCAATTTAATAGCTAAATTATTATAAGTTATAAGCTATGTTCAGTTTTTCCATATAGATAGTCTTAAGAGACATAATTTGTCATAACAGATATGCAAGTAATAGTAATATTGATTTCCATATATATAGGAAAGTTTTGTTGTACTCTTGTATCTTTCAAAAGAAGGAATATGTATTAGTTGTTAAAATGATTAAAGTTACCGGACTCTATACTTACACAATACTTAAAAAAATTCATAACATAGCTGTCGGCATATATCATATAACACATGGATCAATAAGTCCCGAGACTAACCCATAGATGGCGCTCGTAGTAAACCAGTAACCACGTCTTTCTAGAGTACTAACCTTTGCTTGAAACGTGTCAAAATTTTAAGTCGATCGGACCAGGAACAGCTGAGTTATCGAGGTTGGAGTAAAGTCGTTTTGTAGTTTGTTTAAACAATGGAAAAAAACCGAGTTTCGTGTTCTGATAAAACATTGTTTTTTAATGGGTAAAAACACCACGCAAGCAAAACAATGGATTGAAAAATGTTACCCGGACTCTTGTCCATCAAAAGCAATGATTTGTCGGTGGTTTGCCGAGTTTAAACGTGGTCGTACCGACACAAATGACGCGGAACGCTCGGGTAGACCTGTGGAAGCCGTTACACCGGAAAATGTGAGTGAAGTGACAAAAATTATAATGAAAGATCGTAAACTGAAGCTCCGTGAGATTGCTGAGATGACACAGATATCATATGGAAGTGTATTTACTATCCTTCATGAAAAATTGAGCATGAAAAAGGTTTTTTCCAAGTGGGTGCCGCGATTGATTTCGATGGAACAAAAACAGCAACGAGTCGATGATTCAGAAAGCTGTTTATCGCTATTTACTCGCAACAAAAAAGATTTCTTGCGTCGTTACGTGACCATGGACGAAACATGGATACATCACTACACTCCAGAGTCGAAGCGGCAGTCATCTGAGTGGCGCACAGTTGGCGAAAGCCGTCCGAAACGTCCGAAAACGCAGCAGTCAGCTGGCAAAGTCCTGGCGTCAGTTTTTTGGGCTACACATGGCGTGATTTTCATTGACTACCTCGAAAAAGGTAAATCGATCAACAGTGATTATTATATTGACTTACTGGTGCGTTTGAAGGAGGAAATCGCAAAAAAAAACGACCGCACACGCAGAGAAAAAAAATCCTTTTTCACCAAGACAATGCACCCTGCCACAAGTCGATGAAAACAATGGCAAAATTGAACGAATTGGGTTTTGATCTGCTTCCCCACCCCCCATATTCGCCAGATTTACCCCCCAGTGACTACTGGCTCTTTGCTGATCTTAAAAAAATGCTCCAGGGAAAAAGATTTGGCTCAAATGAGGAGGTCATCGCTGAAACTGAAGCTTATTTTGAAGCGAAAGATAAATTTTTTTATAAACATGGTATTGAAAAATTGGAAAAGCGTTGGAACCATTGTATCACCCTAAAAGGTGATTATGCTGATGATTAAAAAAAATATTGCAAAAAAAATGTTGTTTTCATTGTTAGTCTCGGGACTTATTGATCCATGTGTTATATCTATCTATATACTGTTTTTGCAGCGAACGTTATAACATTGGCTACGTATAATAATAGGAATAATAATAATAAATATGACAAGGATTTTTGTAAAGTGGTCAAACATATGCAAACGTCTTTCCAGTATTACTTTTTCTGAACGCACGATAAACGTGTCTATGTTAATTCCAAAAAAACTCTCACTTGAGAGTTGATATAGAGCATATCATTGTTCAGAACAGCCATGCTTGCTTACATAGAAATGGCAGAACTAATACGATGTGATTGTGCCGTTATTATCGAGGTAGTTTGCAAACATAAATATCTAGGAGTGATTCTCAAACAACCCTGACTACGTTTCTTGGTCAATTATGTCTATTATTTATACTTTTCCATGCCTGTTGGTTCTATTGTATGGTGTAACTATTTACGGTTTAGCATCTCAGAATCATTTAAATAGACTAGAACCAGTGCAGAATCGATTTATAAAGTTTATATTCTCGGAGTACTGTGCCTAGGTAGATACTTAGAACTATTTATTTGGCTCTTGTATTGTATAGTTGGTTCTATTGTATGGTGTAACTATTTACGGTTTAGCATCTCAGAATCATTTAAATAGACTAGAACCAGTGCAGAATCGATTTATAAAGTTTATATTCTCGGAGTACTATGCCTTCCCACGGGGTATCGTCGAATGAGTTTTGCCAGTGAAGCAACTACATCAACGGTTGATAATAGTTACATATTTCTTTGATAATTCCCAATGAATGGAGATTTTGCAAGTGCTCAAGGAGGTAGAAGATATCTAGAAACAGAATTCAACAATAAATATAGTAAGAAAAAGCTAAGCAATTACTTGAAGTGATTGTTCAATAGCGTTCTATCTGACTTATTGAACCTGTCATCCCTGGTAGTAGTTAAATTTCGAATTAAGGATTCCAAATTTTTCCAACTTGATTTGATTCAAATAATTTTATAAGTATGCAGAAATTAGAAAATAGGAACGCTATCGTCGGGTTTATTGTTGTACATATGTTAGTACCGCATCGGATACATCACAAATCAAACTGTTCTCAAGTTTTTGACTTGGTAGTATATTTGTGACGCGTTTGTCCCTATTAAAAATTATAATAATTATTGATTAAGTAGTATTGTACAATGCTCTAATGACATGATGATAAAGGGCCGAATTATATTATAATAAAATAACAATGTTAATAAAAATGCTTTTTGTCATTAAATATACATATATATTCATGAAATACAATTACATTACAAATATATATTAAATAATGCTAAAGAATCTATATCCGTTAAAACACATCTACTGATGCGTAGATGGTGTATGATTTTGCAGTTATATATGACTTTTGTATCTCGTTTCACATTCACAAACATCCAAATAGTTCTATTTGTGTACATGCAACATAATATTTTATATACAAATACGTACAATGCTGGAATTGCCATTAGTTTCAGTTCCTTAAAGGAACGCTTTTAAGCGCTAAGAATCCCTCGATTCAAGCAAAATAAAGTACATACTGTAGCCAATTTAAAGCAGTCTATATGAGGATGCCACGATAGACTTCTATCAGACGGTAGTTTTTTATGAGACATAATCCACCGATTTTCATGTTATTCAAAGAAAAATGAATTTATTTCCAATCGGTTTTCTAAGATTATCAAATACAGCAGAGATTATCATCACTTAAACTGAGAAGAAGAGGCTAAATTATGAACATGCGAGTCCAACATGTTTTCACATGATATTCTTCTGTAAACATTGAATATGGAGCCAGGAAAATGTCACTACAATTGATCGAATCATTTTCCACAGCTTGAGTGTAGAGTATAGGTTTCAGGCATGGGAGAGATAAGAGCAGGAGTACCAAAAGGATCAGTCTTGGGATCTCTCGTGCCTAAAATTAGTCTCGTAGAATTCCGCGGTCTTCATCTTGGTTTCCGAGCCGGAACCGTTTCAGATAATTCAGCTACCAACGTGTTGTCACCACTTGTACATATGAGATATCTGCAGGGAAACTGCTTCTACTGGTTTCGTCGTCGGGCTGAAGCTAGTGTAAGTATATCGAGGATGGGTTTATATAGGGATATTGCTCACGGGACAATGGAGTGTTACAGTTACGGTTGAGTTGCTCTGAGTTACAGGATTATCAGGCGTTGTATAGGAGATAATCATCATCATGATTAAGGTTATTTTGCTATTTAGAAATCTCAATAGATTTACGGGTTTTTCGGTCATAATAATGACTAGTGCGGAACAGGATTTTATTAGAATTAACCTGGATATCGTGCCCGGTTTTAAGCCTATGTTCAGTAAGTGCAGAACAGGCTAGTACAAAGCTTATGCCCTGAAACGCGAGTCGCGAGAGATCGCTTTGTTTCACAAATATATACAACTGTTTCACGATCGAGGAATCCTGTACACACCAGGTAATCCTAGAGAGAAGTCTAAATTGATGTCAAAGTTGTGAATGGTATTTAAAGATAGCTTTAATGTTGTTCATAAGAAGTATTCTACTGACGTGATCAAAGATATCTTGTACATAGAGTAGATGGGACTTAGAGAGGGAGGGGCATCATGTATGCTGAGTTTGGGTTGTGGAACTCAAGGACTAAGATGTTGATCTATGGTTATTGAATATCATGTTTGAAAAAATTCTTGTTTATAAGGCCATTTGCGACTTAATTCCTTTAGTACAGAATATTGGTCAGATATGCTGAAAGCTCTTTGGAATAAGGAGTTGATGACCTATTTTTGGGCGGAATGATGATGGATAGGTCGTTAAGATACAATGTTGGTTTGGAGTAAACTGAATTTCCTAGTGAATCGTCCAGACGGTGATTCACCAAGACGTCTAGGAAAGGAAGAGAACCTTCTGATTCAAACCCCATCATAAAACTTACAGACTTGTGCTGAGAATGTAGGAAAGTTAGTAATTCCAACCGTCTGGCCAAATAACGAAGGTGTCATATACGTACCTGAACCAACATTTTGGTTTTAGATCGCGGGAGTAAGGATTTGTTGTTTGAATGCCTCCATAAAAATGTCGACGACAATAGGAGAGAGAGAATACTCCATTACTGCACCTGATATTTGTTCATAGTAACTGCCGCGGAATTAGAAATAGGTAGAGGTTAAGAAAGTTTTTAGCAGAAAACGTTATTCTTTAGCTTTGTTGTCAGCAAACTAGAATATGCTCGGTCGTATGGTCGCCGCACTATTATAATTGATGATATCTATTGCGAATGTAATATTGATTACAGTTCGTTGTGAAGAAGCCTTGCAGTCCTGCAATCCCTACATGATCGTCGACAGATTCATGAAGTACGTTTTTTATAGAAATTTATTCACGGCTTTACTCACTGCCCTTAATGACTTTTCTTTATTAAATTTTTTGTACCTCCTTTATCCTCTTGTTCTTGTTATACTTTTACCTTACCATTTCTAGTTGAAAGTGATCAAAGGAAAGAAATTTATACTAGAAATATTAAGTTTTACAATATGTTAAAGAAATGCGCGTCTTTGATCCACCGACTTGAATTATTGAGAACTAGGAAATTTTAAAAGTATAGTCTAAGTGCATCGTAAACTGATAGAAATTTTGGACCGTCAGAAACACACAAACAACTTTTGACAATGAACGGTAAAAATTGTAATAACAACAATTTACAGACCAAAAGGTTTTGCTGAAGAATAAAAATATGTACGATATATCGCAAAATATATAGTAGATAAATATTCAGGTCTCCTAAACCACTGCAATTAGTTAATTTTTAGCTTTTCTTTTCTATAATTTTTAAAAAAAATTATTTGATTACATTTTATTTAATTTGTTTCATTTGTATTTGTCCGGTAATATTAAATATATATATATCCTTATTTTTTTCTAAAAAGGCTTTTATACTGCGAAAATAGTGATCCATTAACAAGTAAGCAACTGAAAGGAGCTATTTTTCAGCTTTTTTTAATAATTATTTTCAAAATTTGATTTGATTACATTTTATTTAATTTGTTTCATTTCTGTTTGTCCAGTAATATTATATATATAATCAAAATAAATAATAATAAAAGTATTATTGTTGTTATTAAAACAAAACCTTGGGTCCTTCATATACTCGTACTTATGTTGTAAAATTTAGCTTCTATTTTTCAGTAGTGGTAGTAAACTCATTAAGTTATTTATTTAACTCTAATGATTTGACGAGAGCAAGATAATTATTTATGGTTTAACTATCTCTGCAGCATTAGAACCTTTTTAGAAAGAAAATAAGGAATCTTTCGTTTCACATGACTTGCATTTGTTGAAGACATAATCTGTTGTCTGCACCATAGATTATTTTGAAACTTGTAGAGTTTCTATATTTAGATTATCAAAATTTTATCGTTTTACGAAGGGTACTACGAAAGTTTTGCAATATGACGCAACAATGAATCGTAGGAAGCTGCTTGTTGCAGCATATTGGGACCTGTTCATACGTGCATAGTAGCCAGCGCGCCATGTCAATGGGCTCCGTTATTCATTAGCAGTGAGAGTGTAAAGTGATCACGAAATGAGATAAGGGCAGTTTTGCGTTATAATTTCGTGCGTGCTTTAAACATAGACCAGTGGTTCGAAGAAATTACTCTTGCACTAGGTGATGTTTGTCCACATCGCACAACGATATTCAGGTGGTATAGAGAATTCCAAAGGGGAAATTTAAATGTGGAGGATGCTGAGAGGCCGGGAAGGCCACGAACGTCAGTTACGGAGGAAAACGTTACTACCGTGAGGAAAATGCTTGGTGATTACAGGCGAGTGACCTACCAACAGATAGAGGTTACTTCAGGCCTAAATGCACCAGCAATTCGTTCGATTCTGCATGATCATTTGCACGTGAAGAAACTTTGTTCTCTCTGTGTGCCGCATCGACTGACTGAAGAGCACATGACACGACGTGTAACTTGGTGCCGGGAGATTCTAAAAAAGTTTCATAAGGGACAATCTCAGTATGTGAACATCGTGTCAGGTGAAGAGACTTGGCTGTACTATTACGATGAGCCGACCAAAGCTCAAAACAAAGTTTGGGTCTTTGATGATGAGGACACACCCGCAGTTGTCAGAAAATTCCTATCCGTAAAGAGAAAAATGATAAATAATAGCTGTATTTTTCAAATCGACTGGAATTTTGGAACGCGTCGTTTTGGCCACAGAGAAGATAGTCACAGCTTAGTGGTATACTGAACAGTACCTGCCTAAAGTCATTGGATCTATGAAGAACCTGCGGCTAAAGTCGAGAATGGACACCTGGTTCCTCCATTACGACAATGCTCTAGCTCACCGCGCCAAATCCTGCACCGAATATTTGACCACGACAGGATTGAAACTTCTCGAGCACACTCCCTACCGTCCAGATCTTGCTCCCTGCGCCTTTACACTGTTTCCGCTTGTGAAAATGAAGCTAAAAGGAAGGCTGTTTTCGATTGATGAGGATCTTCTGCGGGCATGGGACAACGAGTGTGCTTTACTCCCTAGTGAAACTTGGCAGAACTGGTTTAAAGATTGGTTTCGGAGGATGGAGAGGTGTATTGAATATAGAGGAAATTATTTTGAAAAAATTAAATAAACAAAGCTGCATTGCAAAATTTTCCTTGTACCCTTTGTAATTACACAATTATAAATCATAAATATATAAATCTAAAATAATCAATAATTTCAAAAAATACTGAATAGTAACTTCTACATAGACACAGCATCAACAAAACGCTAAACACTTTCATTGAGTAAGACTATATTTTGATATTTGCCACAATTTTAGTTAGTATTTTTTAATTTATGTATGTTTTATAAATGCTTGTTAGCTTACGTTTTTTGCACTTCAAATGTTGTACACCGAAGAGAAATATTAACTTAAATATTTCATTTTCTGATCAAGTGTCTGACTTGGCACATTAAAACATACATAGAAATTTCTAATGAAATACAAATTGTTGTAAAATGTATGTCTACTAAAGAAATAATGATATATGTATATATGTGACTTGAAACTTGTAACATTAGTGCATACATATTTAGGTATCAATAGAATCGCTTGATATGCATAATCCTATTTCTTATTTCCAAATACTTGTTCGCCAATAAATTTTCAAGTAATATATACGTGTATTAGTCGTAGCACATAAGAAAATTCTAGTGAATATTGCCACAATATAAGAGCATTAACGTGTATTAACGTTACAGAAATGTTTCTTATTTCATATGTCCCCCTTGTTCAGTCCGTCGCGGTCCGAGCACGGCATGCTTAATTAAAAATACATTTTAGTGTCAGCTGTCAACAGGTATCAAGATTTATGAAACCGGACATGGGTGACTTACTACCGCCGCGTACCGAGCGAAACATGTCTTGACAATCTGGGCCCCTAAAGACTCGAAACCGTCCTTGATCTATCGAGTTTGTCCCGTGTGTTTGTATGAGTGTGTGTTAACTGTGTTACTGCTGCGTTTACACCGCGGGCGATCCAATTCAAGGAATTCATTTGGAAAATCGTGATTTATTCAGTGTCATCGGCGTGCTGCTCAGTACACAAATGGTATTATCAATTGTGTAAGCGGACAAAACGCCAGCAAATATATATGTATATAGATAGATACAGATACTTTTATACGTTCGATACAGTTGAGACGTTCATGGCGATTTATTACAATTAACATCGACAGTCGGTTTATTTACGATCAATAAGACTCAATCATCAACACACAATTACATTCGAATTGTTGATAATTTCTTCTATTAAGGGTATATTAAAGTCAACTTGAGCATGTTCACTACGAATGACTAGTTGAAAGAATTTATCTTTTAAAATCTATGTTGCTATTACACTTAAATGCCTTTGTAAAATATGGCAGGCAGTCGAAGCTTTAAAATATTACCGAATGCTATTTGTGTAAATTTTATGTCAGATAAATATAAATTTCGCGCTGAATCAATGTTGTATTAGAATATATGTATGTGTATGTATGCATGTAAATATATACGAGTTTGGACTGAAAAATCTGTGGAATGAAAATAAAGAACAGAATAAAAGAACTGTTACTTCGATACATTTGGACAAGCGATGAATAAAAGTTCCTATGTCTTCATAAAATTCAGAACTCTCAAGTTCGCTAAAATAAAGGGTGTTTCAAATTTTACGGTTTCTTAAAGAATAAATAAAATACATAATTTGCATTCACTTTCAAAAACTTTTTATTGGTAATTGAAGTATCAGTTATGACATTTACATACGAAAAATAATATCTGCCAAATGACCTCCTCTTGAAGTTTCACAGACGCCAAATGCACACCAAATAGTAACTCGTTTAGGATGCATGGGTTTCTCACGAATAATTCGTGGATTTTCTTCACCTCAGATACTGCAATTTTGTTTACTAACATAGCCACCAAGTTTAAAATGTGCCTCATCGGAAAACATTATTTTTTGAGAAAAATCAGCTTGTCGTTCATTGATGAAATTGACAAATGAACGACGTTTTAAATGATCTAATGGCTTCAGTTCCTGTGTTATTTGAACCTTATATGACTTCAGAGCTAAATCGTTTTGTAAAATACGCCATGTTGTTGATCTACTAAGTCTAAGTTGTTGCGAACGTCGTCTAATGGACATTTCAGGACCTTCAGCAACACTCACGAATCAAACCAATATTTTCTTGTGAACGATAACTACGACTATATTTTTCCCTTTTTTGATCTTCCAGGAACCGGTCTCTTGAAATTTTTTAATAATTCGACCAATAGTGCTTTCAGATGGACGATTATGTAAACCATAAAATTCACGGAATTTTCTAAAAACTGTTTTCACAGAACGCTGACTTTCATAAAATAATTCAACAATTTGAAAGCGTTGTTGTCACAATGTACGAAGCCATGTTTATAAATGTCATACATCACACTTTTTAAATGTCCATATACCCAGACAAATTCAGTGTGCCATCTATATTTTATTTATTCTTAAAGAAAACCGCGCAATTTGAAACATCCTTTACGTTTAATGTTAATTATTTTATGAAGTTAAATATTGTAATGTTTCGTTCGAATTGTATATATAGAATTAAATACGTTAATAATTATTACTCCCTAGTGTATAGTATAAGTTTATTACAAAAACGCGTATTTAAACTGGTGTTAAACAGTTGTGTTTACTTTAAATATTTGTCATTTACATTGATTAGTCGGCACATCCAATTTCATTTACACAATGGCCGACATTTAATATAACCAAAGGTCTAAAACTATATAAATTAATTTCAAACATATGCAATAATTATAAAAAACGAGCAAAAGGAAAGCACTCTTATAATTTCTAATTTAATTTAGTAAACTTGCATTCGCTAGACTAAAATTAAATGATTATTATAATTACATTTCTAAGTCCATTCGCTATTTACGCTGTTGAAATAATTTCTACATATAATTTAGTTGATGGATTGCAATTACGAAATAATAGTTATATTTAAGCACGCTAATGAATAGTAATATCCAATATATGTATATATACATAGCAAGTAATATCTAGCTTTAGATAGAAAAAGCGTATACATTATCGTTCATAAGTATTTGGTCACTCGCATTTAACCCGCAAATTCTAACATTAATCAAAATTGAAATACTAATATCTTTTTATTATTTACATATATGAAAAACATATGTTTTTACATGTACAATAAATTGTTGCATAATATATTTATCTAAATTTTAGACATGTCTACATGCCCTCCTTTATTTTTAATCACTGCAGCACACAATCGAGGGATTCTTTCGATTAGTTTTCGTAATGTTTCAAGTTGTATTTTACCCCATGCCTCTTGCAGGTTGTTCCACATATTAACACCAGATGTGGGGGCCGATTTTCTCACCTTTCGGTTAAGTTCTTCCTACAGCAGCTCGATGGGATTTAAATCGGGATTCCGAGGAAGCAACGCCATAATTTTTATGGTTCCTTCGTTCTCCAATTTCTTCAAATACTCCCGGCATTGTTTAGAAGTGTGTTTCGCGTCATTATCTTGTTGGAAGATCAACTTCTGACCCGAAGTTAAAATTCCAGAGGGAATTGCGTTTTCCTCTAATACACGCTTATATTGGTCTTTTTTTAGTATACCCCGATTTTTACGAGGTCGCCCACATTTGATCCAGAAAAGCAACCCCATATGATGACTGAACCTCCACCGTGCTCAATAGTAGGAGCTATGCATTCTTCCCGGGCACGCTCACCCATAAACCTACTCACGAAAACACGTCTTCGTGAACTGAGAATCTCGAATTTGGATTCATCGATCCACAATACCTTATTCCAGTCTTATATGGTCTAATTTTGGTGATTGCGTGCCCACTTTAAACGTTTTTGCTTGTCTTGCTTGCGTAGAAGCGGCTTCCGCATTGCAATTCGTCCATGAAGACCGGCTTCTTTTAATCGCCGTTTAGCCGTGGAAACATTTATGGGTTTTCGACAAACAGCATTCATTTCTGTTGTGCTTTCTGGGGCTGTTTTTCGTCTATTTCTCTTGCTTGTTACCACCATTGCAAGATCTTCTGCTGAGGTTGTTGCCCTCGGTCTGCCTTTTCGTGTTCTGCTCAACACACTTCCACGTTCGTGGAGATGTTTGATGATATAACCCACGGTGGACTGATTTAATTTAAGTTCTGTGGCAATTTCGCGGTTGCTTTTGCCAGTCTTATGGTATGCGATTATAAACGATCGTATTTCTATACCCAATTCTTTCCGTGTAGGCATTTCTAACCTATTGAACTTCTTCAAACAGACGATGTTATCACTATAACCAACTCACAAAAACTAACTGCAATTTTGCCAAGATACCCAAGTGTAAATACTTATTAGTTTACCATAACACCTCACCTTAAAATAAAATCATAACAATTGAAAATTTCAAAGAATTGAGAGATCAAATCCCTTAAGTGCAATAATTCTACCGGGAGTTTTATTAAGGCATCATTCATTGTGAATAATAGGGTAATCGCATAATTATTTTTGAATAAGCTATTATAGATTTTAATGTTTGCTATGGAACTATTTGTTACTGCAGAAGTAAATTTTATAATTACAACTTTTCTAGAGAAACTGTAATGAAAAGAGGGTGATCAAATACTTATGAGCGATAGTGTATATATCAAACATGCGGTTTTGCTCATTACGTTGCTTACACAAATATCTCTCTGTAAATATAGAGCATTTGTTTTTACAATATTTGGTTTGTTTCGCTGACGTTTGAACTACGTTATATTGCGCTTTATAGCACCGATTATTTTGATTTTTCTGAATTTTTTCAATAACTTGTTAGATGGTAAAATGCTTTAAATGCACAGAAATAAACTACGCATACGGATTTTAACAAAAAAATGAACAAGTTTTCATTGAAAGCAACTGACTGCAATGTGTTTAGAATAAGTGTTGAGCCGGATGTTTCTAGTCAATTTAATTAAATTATTTTGTAGTAATCTCCGAAATTTCGTACAATTATAATTTACTTTTTTGAATCAAGATACATTTCGTAAAATATGGTGTCATAAGAAGTTCTTTCTGTACAAATTTTATTACATTAAATTATGTTCTTATGTGTACTCGTACAATGAGGATGCCAAACTATATTATGAGCGCAATCTAATTTAGTATTAGCGAAATCAAAATTTTTTTAATATAACTAATATCCAACAGAATATGAAGCAATTGCCTGACGGTATTTCTGGTTCACTTGTTAAAAAGAGTGTTGTTTAAGTTAATTTATAAATAGATATGCAAGTAAAATACATGGAAGGCAACAATGGTCTTAATACTTCGTTCCATATGCATCCTATTCTACGTTTTTAAATGTGAATCTCGGAAATTATATTGTTACATTTCATACATACATATATATATATATATATATATATATATATATATATATATACTACTGTGGGTAAAAAATAGTAAGACTTTGTTCATAATTTTTAAATTCTTAATTTATTCTTCCAAATCTATTTCATCCCCCTCAAAGTAATCCCCTCTGGCCCCAATACACTGTGCCAACGTTTCTTCCAATTCTCGAAACAGTTGTTAAAGTCAATTTCAGGAATAGCCTTCAATGCACGTAGCGATTCACGTTTAATGTCTTCAATTGACTCAAAACTGTTTCCCCGGAGAGGTCGTTTGACTTTGCTGAATAGCCAGAAGTCACACGGAGCTAAATCAGGCGAATACGGTGGTTGCGGCACGATATTGGTTGAAAATTTGGCGAAAAACTCACGAAGAATTAATGCAGTATGCGACGGTGCATTATCGTGGTGCAAAAACCAAGAGTTGTCGGCCCATAATTCTGGCCTCCTTTTACGAATAGCATTGTGCAAACGACGCATAACACTCAAATAGTATTCTTTGTTGACAGTTTGGTCGGTCGGAAGGAATTCGGAGTGCACCACACCTCGATAATCGAAGAAAACTGTCAACATAACCTTGATTTTTGACTTGCTTTGACGTGGTTTTTTGGGCTTCGGCTCACCTTTGATACGATATTCGGCCGATTAATCGTCTGTTTCCAGGTCATAAGCGTAGATCCAAGTCTCATCTCCAGTTATGATGCCTTTCAGTTTGTCTTGATAGTCGGAAAGCATTGTTTCACAGACGTCAGCGCGACGCCGTTTTTCGAAAAAATTGAGTGATTTTGGAACGAATCGTGCTTTCACTTTTCTTAGGCCCAAATGATCTTTCAAAATGGTTTTCACTGATCCTTCCGATATTCCAACGATCCCAGTAAGGTCTCTGACTGTTAATCGTCGATTTTCAAGTACCAATTCCTTGATTCTATTGACGTGTTAATCATCAGTTGATGATGATGGCCGTCATGGACTTGGTCCGTCATCAACGCGTTCTCGACCCTCTTTGAACAATTTGTACCAATCAAAAACACTTGCTCGCGACAAACAATTATCACCGAAGGCTCTTTGCAACATTCTGAACGATTCGGCACCAGAAATTTGATTCCGTACACAAAATTTAATGGAACTTCTTTGTTGAATAATGTCACTTATTGTAAAAATCGCCGAATGCACTTTTTGTACTTCAGAAAGACAAGCGTATACTAAACACTAATGGTTATTTTGATGTGACATTTGGCACAGATGTCACTGACAGTCATACCAACCTAGAAAAAAAATATTTCGACGAATGGGTTTTCGTGCGAAATTTAAATTAAAAAGTCTTACTATTTTTTGCCCACAGTGGCATATACGCGTTTCTCACATACGAGTGTATGAGTGATATAATCGATTTAAAGACGGTCGTAGGGACATAAATGACGATGAACATCCCGGTGCAAAAGTGGTTATGGAAAGTAACGATATGTGGGAATGGAATTAAATATTTCCAAAGATTCAGTTCATCGCATTTTGATACAGTATTTGCGACTGAGAAAGATTTGTACAGGGTTTGTACCACACAAGCTAACTGAATTCAACACTGTACAGACTTGATTAAACACTCAAAAAAGGACGAAAACTTCAGATATTCTATTGTAACTAGCAATGAAACGTGGTGTTTTCAATATGATCTAGAGGCCAAGCGTCAAAGCTCTGAATGGAAGCATCCAAGCAAAGAAAGACCGAAAAAAAGCCGTTTGGAGAAGTGAAAAGTGAAGATAATGTTGATTTCTTTTATGATTCGAAAGGTATAGTGCATAAATAATTTGTACACCTTGTCAAACAGTCAATGCTGTATATTATCTTGGTGTTATGTAGAGTCCTTTTGCGCGTATTTTTCGTGTGCGCCCTCAATATCGTGAAAATGGTAGCTGGCGTTTGTTACATGGTACTGTACACCATCTCATCGCTCTACCCTTATCACTGGTTTTCTAACTACAAATAGCATTTTAACTATCATCCATTACCGTAGTCATCGAATTTGGCCCCCTTTCTATGTATTCTCCAGTTACATTTGTCGATGAAAGGACAGCGTTGTGCCGACTACGCAGCCATTAAATATTCATTCGACATGTTAATTAACCGTGCAAAACGTTGTACTGAAGGCGAAGGCGATTGCTTTGAATAAAATAAATGAATTTTAACAAAATAAAAAGCTTTTGTTTTCATTTTAAAAAAGTTCGATTTTCTTTGCGACCGACTGTATATATATATATATATATATACAGTATATATATATACATATATATATATATGTACGTTTTCTATACAAATCTAAGACCAGATGTACATATCGCGTACAGGCTGAGATCTGCCTGAAAGACTTTACATTTGAGTTTACATTTTGAGAAAACTTGAAAAATTCGTTCTTATTAAAGATTTAAAGTGATGAGACACTATTTTTTAATTTTATAAATGTATACGGAATATGCATAGCAAGTAGAAATCATTTGACAAATACAATATTTCAAGGCTGAGATCCTAAAGCTGTATAATGTTTCAATATCTGTCTACAAGCGAGAACCCGTAGTGTTGCTAATATTTATAGAACAGATAGTAATTTATTTACACAAAAAAGTACGACTTATTACTTTTCAAGGTATAGGGATGAATAAAGTTTTAAGTATGACCAAATATATTTTGGTTCGAAAACCTATTTAAATCTGTTTTTTGTGTTTAATCGCAAGTATAATGCAAAGGAAAAATGAATGTTTTTCTTATGAAAGAATGTAGTATATTTCAACGTTTTAATATTTAATAGTTAATATATTAATATTTATAATAATAATTATGATATACTATAAGCCTCGAAATATAAAACTCATTTTGCTGTTATTCTCTATCTACAGTAAGTTCACAGTCGTAAGTCACTCAGACATATGGGTTTTGATACAGAGGCCAAAATAAAAAAAAAATAATTTTTTTAAAAAATTGTGTTATGTAAAAATATTAAAGAATAAAGTATTTTATGAACTCATTCGTATTTGAGAAATTTTATTGATTTCTCGAATCTGCAATTATAGTTTTAATTAAAGGCGCTTTCACAAAAAGATGAACATGTAGATGCGTGATTATTTACATTATATGCTCAAGGAGTAGAGATTTGCATATATATGTAATTGCTTGATGCAAATACCATGTATCAGAAATGTTAGCAGTGGTAGCTAATGCTAACCGTTAATGTAAGTAGCAATATATATTTTCATAAATAACAATATAAGACTTAAACAGACATTAAAATAAATATACACTTATGCAAATATTATGAAATCAGATAATTGAAACTCAGCCTATATAAAATATCGATAATAATGCGCCACTACAATTTCGAACTTAAAAAAATTAAAGTTTTTATTGCTTCTTACATCGCATATAGCATACAGGATTTAAAAAAAAATTCCTACTCTCTATTGAGATTGAACCTCACGATCTCATATTTACTGGGCATGTGTCTTACCAATAATCATAGTCGGTTCGAGTCTATTAATATTCCATATATAGCATTATCGATAGAGATATTAAAAATTAATTAAAAATTAGAATTTTTCAATTTTACATAGTAAAAGCCCATAAATATATGCAATTAAAAATTTATTGTGGGTTTTATTTAGTACGTTTCCCAAACTGAAAATTATGGCATGTCTGTAGACTAGAATATCACTGTTCTCTGTGGTCGAATGGTAATGCTCTATGTGATCGTGAGTCTGCGTCTCACCAGAGAGCAAGAAACTTTTTCAAAATTGCCGCCTTGTAGAAAGCGATAAAGATTTGAATAAATCACTTGTTCATCATTAATAGAGTAACAAACTTTCGTTATGAATTATAGAATCTAGAAATGTCTTCTTAAACTGATTTTTACACAGAAATAATTAGTTTTTTGAAGCGAAAGATGTTCTTGACGAGAAAAAAATGGTTAAAATAAAGAATAGTCCTTTATGAAATAAATAACTTAAAAATTTTAAATTAATTAAAACACATTTCGCAAAACGGGGCAGAAATGTCTTATTAGTTTTACAATATGAACACAAAACAATTCATATTTATCAAAACTTTTATGCAAACTAAAACGTACTGAATGATGGTTTGCTATGGCTATTCTGGAGACAATCGCTGTTAATATGTGGGGTAAGAAATAGGCTTAACAATCGAATAAGTGTATATAATGTCGCCTATGACCCGCTTATTAACTAACGACTAGTATATTATCAGGTATGGAAAAGTACCTACGTACAATCGAAGAAGAATTTTATTAAATCAACCTCTATAAAAATGAGAAAAATTATTACAAATAGTGGACGCCATTTTATATAATAAACAATTGAACGGAAAAAAATTAAGTGATTATTTATTTTTAAAAAAATATAAGATAGAATAAATAAAATGGGGTACTAGAGTTATTATTGTATATTTTAATTATTACTTTCTTGAACTGATACATTTTATAGAAACAAAGTTTTTATATTTAATAAAGAAAAATATTTGTATTGCATTCTGTATGACGCTATTATGAATTTAAGTTTGTTTTTAGTACTTTGCAAATATTATTTTTTAACATCAATGAAAGTGCTGACTTTGAATGGTGAATGTCAATATAAATATTTCTTTTTCAATTCAAAGAACTGTTGTTGGTTTTTGATGATATTTCAAGTATTTACTCGTTCACAAATTGCAAAATATGAAACTTTTCTTATTGCATCATAAGTAGGACATGAAAATTGAATTAAAAGCATTTATATATATATATATATATATATATATATATATATATATATATATATATAGGGTTTTCCAATAGGGACTTGACAACTTTTAATTCAATTTGTGAACGCACCCTTTCACTAATCATCAAACTGTCACTGTCAATTTATTCAGTAAACTTAACATTTTCATCATGGTAAAGTACACGAACGAACAACGTCTGCAAATTATAAAAATTTACTACAGAAATTCGGAGTCGGTGACCGCTACTTTAAGAGCGTTAACTCCGATTTTCGGTCGTAATTCTCGCCCTAGTAGACAGGCAGTAACAAGTTTAGTGCAAAAATTTGAGTCTACATATTCGTTGTGTGATGTTGCCGTGCCAGTGAGACAACGGGTTGGTCGAAGTGTCGAAAATATCGCTGTCGTTGAAACGTCCGTAGCAAATGATCCAAATCAGTCAATTCCACGGCGTTCTCAAGAGTTGGGCATCGCCCAGACCACTTTATGGCGAATTTTGCGTAAGGATCTTGGTTTACACCCATACAAGATCAAGCTGACTCAAGAATTGAAGCCGATGGACCATTTGAAGCGACGTACGTTCTCCGATTGGGCTCTGGAAAAGATGCGCCAAGATGATCAATTTCATCGCAAAATCATTTTCAGTGACGAAGCTCATTTTTGGCTCAATGGGTTCGTCAATAAGCAAAATATGCGTTACTGGTCGGGTGAAAATCCACATGTGCTTCCTGAAACACCACTTCATCCACAAAAAATAACTGTTTGGTGCGGTTTGCATGCCGGCGGCGTCATGGGGCCATACTTTTTCGTCGACGATAATGATCGTCACGTTACTGTGAATGGTAATCGTTATCGCGCCATGATTACCGATTATTTTTAGCCCGAATTGGAAGATATGGACTTGGACAACATGTGGTTTCAGCAGGACCGTGGCACAAGCCACACAGCACACGTTACAATTGATTTATTGAAGAGTAAGTTTGATGAGCGTGTTATCTCAAGAAATGGACCAGTCGATTGGCCGCCTCGTTCGTGCGATTTAACGCCTCTAGACTTTTTTCTTTGGGGCTACGTCAAGTCATTAGTCTATGCCAAAAAGCCGACAACGTTGGAAGAGCTCAGAGCCAACATTGAACGCGAAATAGCAGCCGTTTCAGCCGAATTGTGTGGCCGAGTCATCGAAAATTGGGTCCAACGAATCGACCGCTGCAAACGTGCCCGTGGTGGCCATATGAACGAAGTCGAGTTCCATTCATAAATGTTTTGATTGTACTTCAATCCGATAATAAAGTTATTGAAATATCTCAAATGGTCTGCATTTTATTTTGAAAAAAAGTTGTCAAGTCCTTATTGGAAAACCCTTTATATATATATATATATTCCAAAGGTTCGAACACTAACATTTTATAATATCTGAACATGTATCAAATATACTATAATTATCATTTTGCGAAAAGTGTCCGTACAAATGTCTAAACTTAAAAAAGTGGTTAGCAATTAAATCTATTAATAAAAATATAACTATTAACTTTCAGATTTATTTTAAATGTTACTTGATGCATTTAAATTATTTTGCTCTTTTGCTTTATTATACAGAGAAAAAATGTATATTTTATTAAGAATTTATTTATAAACTATTATTGCTAACGAAATCATTATATATGTCAGAGGTCCCCAAACTACAACCCACCATGGTTCATTTTGATTACATTATAAAATCTACAACGAAAGTCAATCATACACTTAAGAGACGTAATCACTGACATATATAATGAAATTGAACATTGTAACTGTAATTAATGATATGAGATTTATCATTTATTGTGACATAAATAGGTAACTTACATAATAAAATTAAACAATATAGTTATAATTAATGGTATTTATGTAGCTGTAATTTTCCATTAACCATTCGCAATTTTGGATTAAGTTTACTAATGGAAATTGTCAGTAGTGATTTCAAATGCACATCAGTTAATTTAGATTTTACTTGCAGGCTAGTGCCAACACTAATATTTGGGCATAATTCAAACTTTGGTATGTGGTATTATTAGTTAGCTACATATTAGCTATTGGGATTTAGTGGAGGAGTCAGTGTGGTTTTTAAGCTAAAAAGTTTGATGCCCCTGATGTATACTATACATAAAAAAATAACCTACTAAAAGTATACATTTTTTACATCAAATTTTATATAATAGCTTACTGTATTGAGAGCAATAAACGATGAAAAAGAGAAAGAAAGCAATGAATCTTTGTGTCGTTTTTCGCCGAAAACTTAACCAATAAATTTGTTTTTCTTTCTTTAATTGTGGATCAGTAAGTTTGGTTATTCGGTTGTATTTGTTTATAGTTGTGAATTAGTGCACTAAATATCAAGACTTAGAAGAAATCTAAATTATCGCCCGATAAGCGATTTTGAAATGGCTCGTATCGATGCACTACGAGATAGGTATTATGTTCCGTAAAATCTCTAGGCGAATGCAAAGAAATATTTCTACAATTGCTCGTTGTTGGAGAGATTGGTTTCAAAAAAGTAGGCAACACCATAGAAGAGGCGTTGGACTATGTCAACCACCGAGCGGAAAGAATATCGACTAAGATCTCTTGCCTTTAGAAATAGGCACAGTGCCTTAAGGTGAGTGAGAAACGTTTTTTTGATAGAGATTTACCATAGAAAAATGATGCGTTAATATAATTAACTAATCGACATAGTGTCCTTAGAATGGTGTAATGTATGGCGAGATTAGTACGAAGGGTGAAACGATATCGCTTTTTTGGGCGAATATAATTTTTATTTGCAGTCCCATGATGGTCACAGACGAGTTTAACATAAAAAAGGGGAAAGGCAGTTTTTGAGTTTTTTCGTAAAACGTTAGACTGTACTAATCAGAAGACCGATGATTTGGGGTGGAATTAGCATAGGAAGTAAGACTCCTATAGCATCTTTTCGAAAATATTTAGATGTTCAAAGTTACATTTATGAAGTTCCGGAACCATCCATATTATCAAATACTCAGGTGCTTATAAATTCCACATTCCAGCAAGACAATGACCATCCTCATATTGTAGGCGTTATATTATATTCCCTATAGGAGGCTAACATCAAAACGTCCATGTGGCCTGCACAGTCTCCAACCCTATTACCCGTAGAACTTGTCTGGGATATTATAGATCGAAGAGTTGGGTTAGTGTGGTTCCGAACCCTCTATTGAACTGGCAGTATCAGCATGATGCCCTATAAGTTACTTCGAATGAATTTATAGGACATCGTATTAGGAGCATGCCCGGGCGAATATCAGAATGTATTCGTTCATGTGGAATAGCAATTCATAGTCACATAGCCTGTGTATGTATACGTTTACAATTTTAGTAACTAGTAGTACTTTATAAATACTAGTTCCTGTATCACCTGTAGAGATATCATACTCCAAATTTTAAGAAAACACCAATATATATTTAAATACTAAGAGTTTAAATCTGTCATCTTATTATACAACATTATAATTTGCGAAATTACACAATAAAGTAGGCATTTTGCCAATAATTATTTTCTGAATTATTACTTTATAGAGCATTTCTTAATTTCTTGTTCTGCTAATATTTCTTTAGTAAAATAATTTTTTTTGTTAAAGTCGAGTTATTTCTTATATTGAATTGTGCCAATTATTTCTGACAATTATAATTTTTGCAATTAATGCATTTGTTTGTTCACTGTACTGAAATTTATGTTGTATTGTTTTTCTTCCTGGTAGTTTCCATACAATTTTGTAGTTGTCAAGAAATAATATATTATTATTGAAGAATATGGTCGGCGCATGACAGCGTGTGCTTCATAGTAGGTAAATAAAATAAAATAGAATAAATAGTTATATACAATTTATGTAATATAAAAGGCGTTTTCAGTGCAGTCATAAACAAGACAATATCGGTTAAATATTTGCAACATCAGATATGTTTCCACAGTTGTTTTAGCAAATCCAGTTCGCCGTGAGCAAAAATGCTCCTATATAAAAACCGTAGGACCTTTTGTGAGGTAATAATTGCATAATTAGTGTTATAATTTTAACACTACGAATTTGCTTTAATGCGATTAAATTTGTATTTTCTTTAGCACACTATCTACTTTGGCTCTAACACTAATAATTTTGTCGTCGTTGATACCGTTTAACTCTTATTTACAGTAAATTTACTAAAGGAAACAAAGGATTTTTTAATTAATTAGTAACTTCTCTACCACTGCAATTACTTCTTTCGGACCGAATTGTAAAATTACACTTAATTTTTTGGAAATGCAGAAAATGATAAAATTCTGCTTTTAACCATGTTCCCCAGCGTGAAAGAATCGGCTGTGAAGGTTCGGAGGTGTCAGGTCATTGCTTGTAGAATTCTCGAATTCGTTTATAGGATTCGTAGAATATTGCTTTCGTGTGCGGTATAAAACCTCTGTATAATTACATTGAATCGTTTCTGCTGCAAAAGGTAAAAGACATAGATTTTACACAAAACATGTAAGAAGTTATTACAGTCGTTTTTAAGAGATCACCATGCAAGATGCATAATTACGGCGGTATCAGTAAGAAAACATTAACAGTTGGTCTCCCAAAAGTTAAAATTTTTCCAATGTAGTTGACACCACTCTTGAAATGATTTCAGCTGTACATTCTTGTACTCTTTTGGAAGCTAGTAAGATAAAAGATTACGGTTTAAGTGGTTCTATTGTAGAAACTAGAATATTAACAATTTTTTTTACGATCTGTCTTTTCGTACACACAACCAGATTTTTTTTTATTTTGCACTTTCGATGTAATTCTAATATGTTCGCGAGTAAACGAACAAAATTTCGTAAAGTTTTCGAACTAGATAATTTACGGTTCGCGTATTTATTCCAGAAATAGTACAATAATGCGTTATCTAATAAACGAAACGGTAGATTGCACATCATCGGTGTTGAACGTAAATCGAATGGAATTTACTCTTCCCTTCGTATGTCAGGGTTTTTTGTACTGTCCATTATCCATGTATTTTCTGCAGTCATATTTTGTCGAACATAGTGGTCTAACGCGAACTAAAATTTACATAACCGCCACATAATTCTATACAACATACAAAACTCCGTAATATAAGTGAACACATCTGAACAAAGACGTACACTGCGTTACATACATACATATCAGTGACAAAACTCCTTCTACGTCCTCTGCACATGCCTAATCCGACAGAATTTACGTACTCTAATTATTATTTTGAAAATATTTTACATAAGTAATAAAGAACTATTTACGGATATTTCCTTATTGGAAAATTATTATTTAACAAGATTAAAGCACAACTCAAAAAAGGAAAAAATTGGTAGATTACAAAGGAAAAATAAAAAATTCTCAATTTCTATGTGGGTAAATAGAATTTATATTACTCGTCTTCTCTATATATGAGGGTAGTTTGACAAGTAGTGAGAATCGAAAAGAAAAACGAATTTTTTTAATACAAAATAATTTTTATTTTTTAGTATATTCTCCTAAAAGAGCAATACATTTATTCCAACGGTGTTCCAATGCCCTTATGCCATCTCTAAAATGCGCTTCCGGAAGGCTTGTAAAATACTCATTTACGAAGATGATAAGCTCGTCGTTAAACGAAAACTTCTTTCCACCTAGTGCCGCTTTCAATTTTGGAAAGAGGTGGAAGTCGGAAGGGGCTAGATCTGGCGAATAAGACGCATGCGGTACTAATTGGAAATGCAACTCGTGGATTTTGGACATAGCAACTGTGCTGGTATGTGAGGGAGCGTTGTCTTGGTGAAACAGAATCTTTTTCTTTGCCATTCCTGGCCGTTCAGCACGAATCTCAACATTTAGTTGCGTTTATTGTGCCACCTTTCTGAAGGCATCAATGAGCAAAATGCCCTTTGAATCCCAAAAAATTGATGTCATCAGCTTGTTTGTCGATAAAGTGGTTTTCGCTTTCTTTGGAGGTGCAGAATCACGTTCTCACCATTGTTTCGACTGTTGTTTAGTTTCGGGTGTACTGTAGTGTATCCAAGTTTCATCGCAAGTAACAAATCGCCTACAAAAATCAACCGGATTCCGCTTATAAAGGTCCATACGCTCATTGGAAATGTGCAAACGAGTGAACTTTTGATCAGTTGTAAGCAATCGCGGCACCCATCTTGCCGAAAGCTTGGAAAGGCCCAATTTTTTCGTTAAAATGTGGTGTACGCGTTCTATTGAAATGTTTACCATGTCTGCTATCTCTCTCACTTTGAGTCGTCGATCTTGCGTAATAATATTATTGATTTTTATAATCATTTCCTTAGAAGTCACGATTTTGGATGCTCCAGAGCGCGCTTCATCAACACAGCTTGTTCTACCACGTTTAAATTCATTTACCCATCTACTTATTGTGGCGGATGATGGAGCAGATTCACCTAATGTTTCCCGTAACTCACCTTTTATTTCGGTAGCTTTCATATCCTTAATTACGAAGTATTTAATCACCGCACGATACTTTGCTTTTTCCATTTTAAGAAAACGACGTGTTGCTTCTTTTTCAATCACCTGTCAAAAATAAACTAATTAACCGATTTATCTAAATATCGGAATGTATACATATAAATAGCCAACCTAAATTACAGTGCATTTGTTTTACCAATTAGAGCGCCACCTATGTGTCAATCTCACTACTTGTCAATCTATCCTCGTATTTTCTTAATAACATGAACGGTACAATAGTTTTTTAAAAGTTTTTTACATATACCATATCGTAAATATTAAAAAGAAATGCAAAAATGTTTTCTAAAACATAAAATATTTATCTCATATAGAGTACAATGTTATTACTTGTAGGATCTCGTCTTTGTGAAAACTCATACTGACTTGTATTATCTTAGGTACTCTCTAGGGTTAAGTATAAGTACAAATAATGATATATGAAATCTGACAAAATGTGTGATGATAAACTCCAACTAAAATTCCTATATTCGTGTTTATTAACTCCAACATCTAATAAATTAGCGATATACAAACAAAATAAGTCGAGCTCCGAATTCGGATGTAGCCTTGAAAAAGAGATCATGAAATATAGGAAAAAACTCTCGACTTGTAGGAATATGCATTTACCATACACATATATATTTACATATGTACATTAATGTATTTATACATGCTCATATCCATATATTTGTTACAAAATCAAACGACAAGATTTATTTATAGCGTAATTAATACAAAGATAGAACATGTAACGGAAGAATACAATAATGGTTATGGTTAACGTGGGTGCGGAGCATAAGATAGCAGATCTAGACTGGGACTTCAAGAGGCGACTGTACGAAGGCCGCACAAGCACATTCACTTCGATATCACGCAGATTATGCAAAATTCCCTGCTGCAACTTTTTATACTGAATTACATTGGTGGGATGGATAGGGCGCGTGAAACCATTACATTAATATCGTACTATATAATTTACTCTATTGCCTACGGAAAACTATATAATTAGATGATCCTTCCATGCTGTGAGGTCAATAGATATTTTTGTGAGATTCATCTCCGTAAAGTCTGCAGTATTACGTTTAGAAATTGACATCTATATTTACGTCTGTAATTTGGGAATTAAAATTCTGCAAATACTATTAATTGCTTTGAAAATGTTCACTTAATATGAATGCAGTTCACGAAATATATTATCTCCCCATGTTTCTACAAGTTTAAATTGGTATTTGTTTTACGAGTATAATCTATTTCTTTTCGGAATAACCAGTAAAATTTGTTTCTAAACTACAAAATAATATGCAATAATCTATCCAACGAGAAAATTAACAATGTCTATTATTTATTATTATTTAAGGAGTGTAATATAGCTATCCTGACAGGATGAAACTTAACTAAACCTTGTCATAATGTCATTTGGCTTGAATCGTTTCTTATTCTATTGATATGGAGTTGAAAGTTTGTACAACAATTTTTTTTATTAAAAATTACTTGAATTTATTATGCATTGACAATTTCGATGAATGATCTTTTTACATTTTTTTGATAATTTTATAATTCCACTTTTGTAGAAGTTGTTTTCTTATTAAAAAGTCGATCCAAGTCATTTTGCAGAAGTCCCAAACTAACAAATTGAGGTAGTATCGCAAAGACCGAAATTCCATTACAGAATAAGTATGTTTTGCTGCTTTTGAAAAGAAACATGTGGTCTAGCATCGTTGTGTCGAAAGACTATTCCTTCCCGATTTGTTATTTCCGGGCCCTTACTAGTTATGTTTGTCTTCAATTTTTCTAAGAATACTTGTTTAAACCCACGCTTTGGTTATGGGGCAATAGCTCATAATTAAAAAATTTCTTTCAAGTCTCGTCAAATAAAAAGCATAACATTTGGATGATAATTTTGAGTTGATACAGATTGATGTGGTTCACCAGACTTATTACACGATCTTTTTCATTACACATTATATATACAGTCATATGCACGAAAATAGTAGTCCTAAATTAATACTTATAAATAACATTTACAAGAGATTATTCTCATGGAGTTATATTGAAATTATTTAAAATCCTTGAATACATGTGTATATATATGGTTTCCGGTAAAACACCGAATATGATGAGGAATTATTGAGTTTAATAGTCGTGCGCTGTTATTTGTCTATGCATTAAAATAGCAGTACCATAGCATTTCTGTTGTAATATGGACCGAGCAAAACATTTTTAGTCCGAAGAAAGAGCAATTATACGTGATTTACTTAATAGCAAAAGCTACAAGTTTATACAAAATATCTTCTCATGTTCACCGAAAATAATTGCAAAGGTTAATAACAGAAGAAAAGTGAAAGAAAATCATGGTGGAAGAAGGAAAACTAGCACTAGAAAAGACAGAAACATTATAACTTGCGCAAAGAAGAAACCGTTCATAAGTTCAACTGCATTAAAAAATGAGTTACACCTTTGTACAAGCACCTCTACTATTAGACGAAGATGCGTGCAAAAAAGCCTACGAATACATATTTATTACTTTAATTTAATAACTTTTATTCCATTTAACCATTATGTATGATTTTCTGCTATCAAAAATATACTGCGCCTTCCTTTATTTCTTTGTTTTCTCTAGGACTTATATAACTTTTGCAATAAACTTAATGTATAATATAAGATCTAGTAAAAAGAAATCCATTATTTTTGCATTAAATTGAAGGTTTTATTTAGCATAGTTGGAATGATCCAACTTAGGTCAAATATACACCGTTTTGTTCGATAACTTGTTGCCATTTTGAAGGTAATTTCATAATGCCTCTCTCATAGAAACCCTCGTCCCTATTGGCAAAAAACTGGAACAGTCGATTTTCACAAGCTTCTCTTGAGGCGAATTTTTCACCAGCAAAATCATTCGCCATAGATAGGAACAGGTAGTAATCACTTGGTGCTAGGTCCGTACTATAAGGTGGATACATAAGAACCTCCCAACCAAACTCCCGGAACTCCTGGCGAGTCACTATCGATGTGTGTGGCCTGGCGTTGTCCTGATAGAACACAATTCCTCTCCTATTGGCCAAAGCTGGCCGCTTCTGGGAGATTGCTTCCTTCAAACGGTCCAATTGTTGATAGTACAGGTCCGAATTAAGAGTTTGGCCGTAGGGAAGCAGCTCATAGTAGATAATTCCTTGCCAATCCCACCAAACACAGCAAAACCTTCCTGACCGTCAAGCCTGGCTTGGCCACCATTTGCGCCGGCTTACTACGATTCGACCACGACCGTTTTCGCTTGACGTTGTCGTGATCCATTTTTCATCACCAGTAACCATCCGCTTCAGAAACGGATCGATTTTGTTGCGATTCAACAGCGATTCGCAGATGTAAATTCGGTCTATGAGGTTCTTTTGCGTTAACTCGTGTGGCACCCATACGTCAAGCTTCTTTTTGTATCCAACCTTATTTAAATGGTTCCAAACGGTTTTTTGTGCAATGTTTAGCTCCTGGGCAATCGAAACAGTGCTTACATGACGGTCGGACTCGACGATTTCCATTATTTTATCGATATTTTCGACAATTGGCCTTCCAGAGCGTGGTGCATTTTTGACATCAAGATTACCGGAACGTAATCGACGAAACTAAAATTGCGCATGATTGACTATTACAGTATCAGGACCATAAACACTATTCACATTTTTAGCCGCCTGGCTTGCGTTTTCGCCTTTATCGAAGAAAAACTGTAAAATATGGCGTATTTTAACTTTGCTGGTGTCCATCTTTGACGCGCGCTCAAACAATATTAAGTCAAGTAATCACAAAACTGTCTAAGAAGTTCGTTTAGTACGAAACCTTATCTTTCGAGCGCCATCTAGCGGAACGCGATCGCACTTATACAACGCGAGATACAGATTACTAAAGCCATCTATTGGAAAAATAATGGATTTCTTTTTACTAGACCTTATATTTGTGATTTAACAACTAGTTGACACCTATTAATTTCCTAGTCTTTCTTATAGTTTTTGTATAAGGGTTTTATGAAAGTTATTAATATATGAGGTGGTAATAATATCTAAATATTATTACCACCTTGTGAAATATATTTTAAATTCTCTTATTTATAACTGTAAGATATAATGTTAAAAAGGAATCATTCTATTATTAATAACACCCTATCAACTACATATGTTTCATCGAATGCACGAATCGTCAGGTTGATTTGTGTTATTAATGAACGATTCCTTCAGAGTGTTTATCATATCATTTCGATACAGAAAATAATGAATAATATCATATCTCCCTCTCTCGACCAATACATAAATGTATTGACCGACAAAGCAAGAACGCTTCTATCTCACATAGATCGGAGACTATGTTTCCAGTGTGTAATAGACAGAAACTTACGTCTAGGCTTTATGCCAATTAAAGAATGTTAAAAAGGAATCATTCTATTATTAATAACACCCTATCAACTGATGATCAATTGATAGGGTGTTATTAATAATAGAATGATTCCTTTTTAACATTCTTTAATTGGCATAAAGCCTAGACGTAAGTTTCTGTCTATTACACACTGGAAACATAGTCTCCGATCTATGTGAGATAGAAGCGTTCTTGCTTTGTCGGTCAATACATTTATGTATTGGTCGAGAGAGGGAGATATGATATTATTCATTATTTTCTGTATCGAAATGATACATATGTAGTTGATAGGGTGTTATTAATAATAGAATGATTCCTTTTTAACATTCTTTAATTGGCATAAAGCCTAGACGTAAGTTTCTGTCTATTACACACTGGAAACATAGTCTCCGATCTATGTGAGATAGAAGCGTTCTTGCTTTGTCGGTCAATACATTTATGTATTGGTCGAGAGAGGGAGATATGATATTATTCATTGTAAGATATAACCTTATATCGTATTTACTCATTTAATATATGTAAGTCACTTAACCAAGTTTTTGTTTGTATAAACATTCGCGATATCTGTTTTATAAAAATTGTGTCTTCAAATCATCTATAAATAAAATCCCTTCTTAATATCTCTCATCAATATATCCACAATTAACCTATTATAAATGCGCATTATGCACCTTTCCTACAATGACGTTGAATATAACAGTTATTTACAGACATTATACAATATTTCCATTAATATTTACAAATTTTGATGTGTTAATTATACGTACACCACTTTTACAATTTAAGTATATAGATTCATTACTCATATACTTCTTTTGATTTAATTGTAGGAACTATGATATTAACAATTTCTTTTTACAATCTGTCGTTTCAATTCTAATACGTTCGCGAGTAAATGAACAAAATTTCGTAAAGTTTTCGAACTAGGTAATTTACAGTTCGCGTATTTATTCCAGAAGTAGTACAATGATTCGTTATCTAATAAACGAAACGCTAGATTGCACATCATCGTTGTTCAACTTAAATCGAATAGAATTTGCTCATCCGATCGTAGTATGTCGGTGTTTTTTGTGCTGTCGTTTATCCACGTATTTTTTGCCGTCATATTTCGTCGAGCACATAAGTGGTCTATCGCGAACTAAGAATTTTATTTTTGCACCATCATATATTAAATTCAGAAATTGACAAATAAACTTATTTACTATACCAGATAATAGTGGCTTTTTCAATTTATATAACCGCGACATAATTCTATACAACGTACAAAACTACGTAATATTTATAAGTGAACACATCTGAACAAAGACGTACACTGCGTTACATCCAAAGGATACTAGGAAAGTTTTGCAATACAGCTTTGTTTATTTAATTTTTTCAAAGTAATTTCCTCTACACTTAATACACCTTTCCATCTTCCGAAACCAATCTTTAAACTAGTTCTGCCAAGTTTAACTAGGGGGTAAAGCACAGTCGTTGTCCCAAGCCCGCAGAAGGTTTCAATTTTGTATTTCTCCCGTCTTTAATATCCTTATTGTTGCCAACTAATGATGTTCCTTCTCCTTTAATCTGTATCAGGTTTGTATATATTGATATATAAACAATATGCAATATAATTTAATTATCCAGTTTTTACCATATAAATTTATTAATATGGTTTATAAATGTGGTTACTATATTCTATCTTATTATTAAATGTTTATTACTTTAATTTAATAACTTTTATTCCATTTATGTATGATTTTCTGCTATCAAAAATATACTGTACCTTGCTTTATTTCTTTGTTTTCTCTAGCACTTATACAATATAACTTTTGCAATAAACTTAATGTATAGTATTTGTGATTTAACAACCAGTTGACACCTATTAATTTCCTAGTCTTTCTTATAATTTTTGTATAAAGGTTTTATAAAAGTTACTATTAGGTGCGCAACTAAGTTCTCGCTGTTTTTTTTTTGATGAAAATGCAACTTTATTGTGAAAAAATATTTATAAATGAATCATTCAAAATATTGCCCATCGCTAGCGACAACTTTTTCCCATCTTTCTGGCAGAGCTCGAATACCGTCACGGTAGAAGTGTTCGTCTTTTGAGGCTATCCACGAATCAAGCCATTTTGAGATGTCTTCATATGAGCGGAACTGCTGATTAGCCACACCATGAGCCATCGAACAGAACAAGTAATAATTGGACGGTGCAATATCTGGGGAATATGGCGGGTGGGGTAGGATCTCCCATTTGAACGTTTCTAAGTAGGTTTTAACGGGTTTGGCAACGTGAGGCCGAGCGTTGTCATGCCGTAGAATCACTTATTCGTGCCTCTGCTCGTATTGTTGCCGCTTTTCGCACAGTGCTCGGCTCAATCGCATCAATTGAGTTCGATACCGTTCCCCAGTGATGATTTCGTTCGGTTTCAACAGCTTATAATAAATAACACCGCCCTGGTCCCACCAAATACACAGCAACACTTTCGCAGCGTGAATATTCGGCCGAACCGACGACGTAGAAGCATGACCAGGCAGTCCTCATGATTTTGTTGTCTTTGGGTTGCTGTAATGAATCCATTTTTCATCACCCGTAACGATGCGATGAAGAAAACCCTTCCTTTTTTGCCGCTGGAGCAGTTGTTCACATGCAAAAAAACGACGCTCAACGTCTCTTGGCTTCAAATCATAAGGAAACCAAGTTCCTTGTTTTTGAATCATTCCCAACGCATGAAATCGCTGGGAAATGACTTGGCGGGTAACTTCTAATGCTGAAGCAAGCTCTTTTCGCGTTTGGCACGGATCCTCATCGAGCAATGCCTCCAATTCAGCGTCTTCGAAGGTTTTTGGTCTTCCTTCACGCGAACGGTCGTCAACATGGAAATCACCGTTTTTGAAGCGACAGAACCAATCACGGCACGTTGTTCCACTTAGAGCGGCATCTCCGTAAACTTTTCGGAGTTCTCGATGTGCTTCAGCCGCCGTTTTTTTCGAATGAAAGAAGAAAAGCAGCACTTCCCGAAAATGACGATTATTTGGCACAAAATCACACAACCAAAAGTATATGACGCAAAAATAAAATCACTAATGTGTCAAAGTGGTTTGTTTACCATGTGTCTAAGCTTGGTTCATGACGTTTTTTCATTTTGTGAAATATATTTTAAGTTCTCTTATTTATAACTATTACATATAACCTTATATCGTATTTACTAATTTTATATATATAAGTCACTTAACCAAGTTTTTGTTTGTATAAACATTCGCAATATCTGTTTTATGAAAATTATGTCTTCAAATCATCTATAAATAAAACCCCCCCACAATTAAGAGAGATTCATATTAGGGTTTACATTATCATTATATCGAATATGGGATAAAAGCATAAAGAATATCACTAAAGTACAGGACAACTAAGAAAGTAGCGAGATATAAACAAAAATACGTCCACAATCCACATTGAAAGGTATGTATATACGTAAATAAAACATGGTACAACATTATTTACAAGTGGAGGCCATGGACTCGCAAAAAAAGCACAGAACACTTACAGATGAGATGGAAGGACATTAGAAGAATTGTGAAACGACTATCAAAAAAACAGAGAAACAACGAAATCTAAAAGAGGCTTATGTTCAATATTGGAAAATTGGCTACATGTTCTACCAATATTTTAATTTTTTTATTTAAAAAAAATGCATACTATGTTACAAAAGAATTTGTTGTTTCTACTTCGTAGAGCGAATGGGATTTAGACCTGAAAATTTGCAGAACGAACATCACCTACTAACACCATCCTCAAAGTCCATCAAAACAGCTAAGACAAAGTTATTACGGTAGCAGCAGGCATTGCAAAATCTTAGTCTTGATTACTATAAAGGAAAAATTTGAGCAACAGAATGATAAAGTTTATTTTCTAAACTCTCTAGAGGACTGGAAAATAATGAACTTTACATGTATATACGCGACAAATACTGTGGCACATATTCATGCAAGAATTACATGGAACCCAATGCGCAAACAAGCAATTTTATTTTGTGAAATGAACATCATATTTCATTCAGAAAACTTTAATAATATTAGACAAGCTTTATATATGAAGACTTAAACGAGAAATAGACACAATCTCTCAACACCAAACTTGAAAACCATTAGAATTGAAAGAGCGAAAAAATTTTTAAGTCGTTATATTATAGTGGGTACCGTAAAGTCTTATCGTTTGTTTGAAGGTTGCAGCATCGCCTTAGCGGAGTCACCATCGGACTTCATTAATGATTTGGATGCTAATTTCTTATAAACGTATTATTTCAATTCATTTGTGGAAGATTGAGGTGAAAAATCGGTCCGAGTATACCAAGAAACTATGCCTAAAAGTGTGCAAAGTCTCTTATTTGGGGGGAAGATATACGTGTTTTAAGAAGATTTGGCACCCGCCCACAAAGCGAAAACGGTTCAAACATGGTTGAAGAACAATTTGCCCGAGTTTATTAAAGCTTTTACGTAGCCCTGACTTGTACCTTTTGACTATGAATTATGCAATATTCTCTAATGTATTTCCTGTTAGAAACGCTATTTAAATTTGAAGTCTTTAAAACAAAATATTCTTGAGGCTTCAGCAAAAATATCATTAGAAACAGTGCGGCGATTTACCTCATTTTCAACTATCTGTGAACCCAGAAGAAATAAATTATACATTAAGATAGTGAAAATAAATTACACTTCCATTTTTAGAGCAGAAAAGAAACCAAGCGAAGGGAGGAAACGTACAGTGGGATACACTTTATATTGCAATGAATTAACTGAATAAGTGTAAATTTTCGCTTGAAAGTTCATTCTCCCTACTTTTCCAGTAAATTATTATTTGTACGATGAGTTATTTTTTCTTATAGTTACATACATCATTAAAATATTGCTAGTATTTATATGTAGACTGCGTATTTGCTTCGAATCACTTCGAAGTAAAGCATTATGAGATGACATCAAGATCATGACAATTTACATTTCTGCAGCAACAGATGAATATGCTAATATATACATTCATATATTTATAATAAAATCACTTAAAGCTGACATAAACGTTGTATGAATTTAAATTATAAATTAAGTACTAACATTTTTATTATTAAATGTTACACATATAGGTAATTGCATGAATTACTACACTTTGTAACGAATCGCAGTGTGTGTGAAAATTATATTTTCTGTTTTGACATTTAGAACTCAGGCCAATTTATATACGATGCAGAAGATATTATATTTCCAGTAAAAATAGTAACAGTAATATAATTGTAAATTATTATTAGCATTTATAATATCCGCTCTCTGTAATTTGTGGCTCTAAATATAAATGTTACTGAAATATGTTAATTATATGAAATTGCCAATGTCCTTGTTACACTTCCATGTTTCCAGTGTTTGAAACATAAATTCTAATTTAGTAAGGAAAACAGTGTAATTGCGCGATTTTGTAATTTGCTCGATTCATAATTCCGATAAACTATTTCGAAAAACAATAATTCCGATAAACTATTTCGAAAAATAATAATTCCAGAAGTTAATATTTATTTCAAACATGATCCATGTATCAAGGAATAGCATATAGTTAATTATACTTTAATATTTTATTTAAGGATAAAATTGTTTCTAATGCCTAATTGTAGTGAAATCTGTTCCTGATATTTTGAAGATTTTAATAATAGTTTTTAATATTGTAATAGATTAAGATCTAGATATGTTTATATTATACATTGCGGCCAGAAAAATGTGAACAAACGCCAGATAGAGCGATTCTGTTACCCTAAGTCGACTAACCTAATTTAGAAAGTTGGTTTACATTTAAGTCGCACGAGTTGTTTAAAAGAAGTGTAAATTTGGCAACACTGAATCAAACGTTACGAATATTATGAATTGGTTAACGCAAATGAATTTTATGCAAATTTAGAAATAACTAACAAGGAAAAAATTATATTAAATATTTGAAATGGTAGTCATCAGTTTCCAATCTTGGAGGAAGCAAATTCAAGATACGTTCCAACATATTCGTGGTATCTAACTGAATGCTGCGCCAATTGTATTAATTAACCAGAATGTACAGTGTACATTCTGGTTCTCAACGGTGCGGATCGCGTACGGAGCTTGTTTTCGTATGGGTATTTTTCGCCATAGTTTTCCAGGTGCGACACTTTTTAATTATCTGCTGATAATGACAACTTAGTTGTCGAAATACGTATACAGAATACGAAAATTAATGTGGCAAGGAGTTATATATCAACCTTCAGTGATCATTCTTCTTCTGTTGTCTGGAACACGTGTACTGAAATTGCGTGATGAAAACTTATCAGCATCCCATCACATCTTTTTGTGGTGATAATGCTCCAATTAATCAAATATCTAGGGGATTGAGCTCTCTAGCCAATGACATGATATATTATTGATATATCATCACATGCACTAAGTTCACGTGAGATAAACTCGAGAAATTACGATATTTTGCACATTTATTTATTTTATTTATTTATAATATGCTTACATCTAGTTGAGCTTAGATCGTTTATGTTTCGGTTGTGTTTTCTAGATTTAATTAATAATTTTTGTTTATATGGGTATATGAATATATTTTTGTAGTTTAACTTAAGGATTTTCATTATTACGATATATTTTAATTATATATATATATATATATATATATATATATATATATATATATATATACGAGTATATGAGTAATATTAGATTCTCCGGCTCTCCACGATATTGTTTCGTAGTGAAGATCATGATTGAGATGTCATCGAAACGTGGACGCGCCGTTTCTTTCGTAAACTTCTGTCCAACATCGCGAAGAGTGTACGGCAAATGATAATCCTTTATTTTCTTTTTTGTAATCATATTCTACTTTTGTTTGTTTGCTGGTTGGAACTCAAAAAAAGCTAAAATTAGTATTAACATAGGTTTCCAAAAACGAAAATACAGGTGGTTACGTAACGGCAAAGTTAATCTAACGAAATACTTTAAAAGGACATAGAAGTAACAAGATTTTTTTAATACAGTGAAACCCGTTTATTGGAAACCCTCTTAATAGAATATATCGGTTAAAGGAATTAAAATCTCAAGAACAAAACCATTTCCCTTTAAGTATGTACATACATGTAATGTAAAAAGACGTGAAGAATAAATTGGATCAAGAAATTAACAAATATGAGGGTACTGAAGGAAAGTTAAGCAGATTAGGGTAACTACATAATGGGTATTACTATTAAGTTTATGGTTTGCTTTGTGTATATAAATATACACACAGATTATATATATATATATATATATATATATATATATATATATATATATATATATATACGAATAATATTCTACTAAACACGCGGTTATATAAAATTTAGGAAAATCATAAATATTTATATTTCATTTTTAATGTTCTCTTGAAAGTAACGGTAATTAATTGCATATGCATTAAATTGACTCGTTATTCGTGCTTCAAGAGCATCACATGTATTAGTCGATATTGTTTCTGATTCAAGGTTGGGCACGAAGTTTTACAATACTTCAAAAGGCTGTTTAAATCCGCTCATTGACAAAAAAAGACCTTTTGTGCGTCAATACCAGAAGGTTTTGGAGCATTATAAAGACTTGTTTGTATACTTTTTTTGCAGCTTACGCAGTTCCTGATATTAATCAAGCGCTAATGAATAACTGCTATACCGGTTTTATATGCATTTATTTCTTAAATTTATAACTGCAGTGAAGCTATACCATAAGGATCCTCTTATCAATTAGTTCATTATACGAGGTGTGGTAATGAAATAACGAGACTGGTGTGAGAAATGTTATTTATTGCAAATCAACTTATATTTAACTATAATATTATGCACTTCAACATACTCTCCTCCCGTATCTATACACCGCTGTATACGTGCCTTCCACTGTTCAAAACAATGTTTATCAAATTCAAGGAAATAGGATGTTACAATTTACATTTAGTTTAATTTCACACACACACACATATATATATATCTATATATATTCTCATCTTTATTTAAATCACAGCTAAAATGTCAATATATATATATTAGTCCCATACGTATCTGCATAATGCAGTGACTTGAACGTTACCATACTTGTGTCCGTCGATAAAATACTATCAATTCGAACATGTATAATCTACTCATTGATGCTGCTTATTCAAATTTGACGCTAGCGTGACTATGTAACTAGTCCATACCCCGATAATAGTATTTCGTCCGGTCGCGTACATCATCACAATACACCATGGCAGCTGGAGCAATTAATAAAAGGCAAATAGGACTGACATTTTTAGCGAACGATTTGGGAGATCGTGAGTCGAGCGATATTTGTCAAGGCTAAGACTGTTCTTAATTTCGCTGTTTTTGCCCTACCCTATCGTTCATGCTCTAATCGCTTATTGAACTATTTGAAAGAGGAGGATTTATAATTCGCAATTACGTGGAAATAGATCCTCAATTAAATTAAATACTTGTTTTAGTGGTAGATATATAAAATTGGTTTCTGGATATATTATCATATTATAACTGGATTTGCATATAAACTACATACGAGTTAATCATTTAAAAGTTCTAATAATTTAATTATCTTACAGATTAATATTTCTAGTCTATTACAGCTTCTATTTAAATGATGAATTGTTAATAAATAATCATCACCAAACTCCATATTTATTAATCACATTATTATATTATACAATTATAACGGGTGTTTTTTTAAAAGCTTGACAACTTTAAATGGTAATACAAGACATAAATATTATTTGAATGAAATTTTTTTTATTATAATCTGGTAGATAATTTCATGGCATTTATTTTTTAAATATGATATCCGGCATACAATCCGCCGCGGCTACGAGTTACATAGTCCATTCGACCAGTCCAATTTTTGATTACTTTTTCCAATAAATCTGGCCCTATGGCGTCAATGGTGGCTTGAATATTGGCTTTCAATGCTTCGGGAGTAGCTGATTTTGCTTATTGACGTAGCCATTTAACCAGAAATGAGCTTCATCACTAAACACAAATCTTTGATAAAAATTCCGTACACGATTTTTACCGTCAGAAGCTGAAACACACACTGTGCGTTTTGGCTTTCAACGGCACAGAAAGGGGTTACACGTCAACCTTCAGTGGTTAAAACATATATTGGACCGGAACTTACTTAAGCCTCTTACGAAATATTATTCACAAGCGGTTAATGCTTGGACATTAAGAAACAAAGACAGGGCAATAACCACACTACAAGTTAGAACATTGATAGAACAAGTTCGGACAAAAGCAACTACTGTTAGAAACGCAACATCAATCTTTGAAACTTGTGTAATTTTCTCCCCGAATCAGAATATTATTCCTAGCCACTTCTTTGCTATATCTTCCATTGCAGCCGACACCTCACCATGTTCTCTGTTTGAAAAACTCAATCTCCAGCATCTGGATTTACACGTTTAGTCATGCTAGGGAATAATAGAAGCGAGACGAAAATTCTCGAGATAACGCAACTAATTCCAAAACTCTCAACAGTAAGACACAAACAAGGAGCATTTGTATTAACATCTCCTGAAAGTTTGAAGCAAAAGAAAACTTAAACAATTATCTTCACCATACGATGTTAGTTTAATTGTTTCTAATTTAGTACTGGTTCAGTATTTGGTTTTGTATAATTATCAAAAAATTATTGATTTATAAAAGGAAATTCATTTTACAGCTATTTGTATGTTTAGTAGAAGTCTAATCGTTATCACTTACTCTTAATCTGTGCTACGATGTTAGTTTTCCATAAAGACATTTTTAGGTCCTAATTATCTTTCTTCCAAAACCCAAGTCTCCCTTATGACTCATAAAAGTGAACCTTTTAACTCCAGAACTAAGATCATCCCTACAATTTCCTTTCTGAATAACCAGTTTTAACCAGTATTCATAGTTTTAGAATGTCTGTTATTTATAACACGCAAAATAAATATTGTGTAAGGACGATTATATATTGCATGTTAATTGTTTAGCTCTGTTTCAATTTCGTTAATAGAAATTGATTTTTATTTTCCTGATTTAGTTGGAATCCAAGAGCCTTGTCAATTTTATTTTGATTTGCATTATCTATCGCCCTTACTTTGCCTTTTCCTAGACTAACGCTTGTAATTTGATATTTTGTATTTCATATATTTATGTTCTTTATTAGCCTAATTTGTCCATTTATTTGGGATGTGTCTTTGCATCTGTCGTTAGTTCTTAGGTGTGTTTTCTTTATAGTGCTTTGTTTTTTAAGATTGTATTTTAATTACTTTTTATTTATTACTTAAACGAAGACCCATGTGTGAACTTTCTGAACTGTTTAGAATGTGTGTTTTATTATCTGTGCATGCGCTCTCTATCTTTTCTTTGTAGTGTGTAAACCGTTATGTAATAAAATACTGGTTGAATATGCGACACGCTTTAGATATTGTCGAGTCTGTTAAGGGAGTCTAGTTTTGTATCTGTTAATATTTGCTTATTATTACTATTCTACTTCTTCATTGTCCACCTCCGTTGATCCCATCTACTACAGTTTAATTTAAATATCGGAAATATTGTAATAGGTTGAATGTACGAATTATTATTTTAATTACTTTTTGTATTTATTAGCTTTTTACTATGATATTACAACAATGGCATATTGTATTATATTCAGGCTCTACTACATGCGATCATGTTGAAAGACGGGTTTAGATGATGAACCTCGTAAGCACATGACGCCACCGATGAATGTTGTCAGTGTTTCCAACGAAGAAAAATTGAGTTACAGGCAACCTAAATATACTCCTCAAAACAATTAAGAATTAATCTATATCCCTAACTGATAATAAAAAGTAGGGTCAACATAATAATACCCGCAAATGCTTATAATTACGCGCTTTTATGATGCTAAAGAGAAAAATTTTAAGTTTAACCGCTTTTTATACCCTACATGTAATGCAGAAATTTTTGAAATGAGGAAATAACGAAATATTCAATTTTATAGTTTCGTTTCAATAAGTTTTACAAAAAATACAGATATTAATAGTGTGTATAATCTGCACGAACGTCTAAAGATGTCTTAATGGCATACAATAGATTAGCATGTCGAACATTCATAACTGACAGAAATTCGTGATGCTTGAAGCGATTTTGGTGGCATTTTCGTGCAGAAATATGTCCTCCGACAACATTTTACCCTTATTCTATTGGCTTACTATATGGGAAACACTCTATACCAACTACATCAATCCAGTTGTTCACGATGTTTGCTCGATGGCGATGAGTATAATCGTCCATAGAGATACAATTTTTCTCCACTACTACTCCATGCAGAAGAATATTGAGTTCCAAAATCTCATCCAGATATCTCTGGGTAATAAGAGAATCATTTTCTATGAAATAAAGCGTTCTCTTGCATTTACCCCTAAGCATACAATTGCGCCACCACAAACATATTGAAGTCTTTTTCGGAAAAATTATGGGTTATCGGTTATTAGTATTATGATTTGTGGTGAACTAGGCATAACAAATCAGAATACTCCTATTATCTGACTATGACATAAATCTCGATTCGTCACTAAGTAATAGACGCCCCCATTCATTATGACATCAATTGATATGCTCATTTGTCTAATTAGGCTCTTTTACGCTCCCCAAGAGGAATGCAAACCAACTTATCCAGATATCTTTGGCAAGTAAGAGCTTTGTCTTCAGTGCAATGGCATCGCCCTCATATTAAAACTTCTCCCGAAAAAATTGTGGATTTTTGTGTGTCGGCTTCACGTCATATTAAAATAGGCTTAATATCCGTCTGCGACGTAAATTGGGTTCGTCAGTAATACCAACTCCCTATTATTAAGACATCCATTGATATGACCATATTCTACGGGCTACGGATGTTTAAACCAAACGACGGTAACGATTTATTATTACTTGCGCTGATAATAACCTACTAGTAGCAGCGGTTTACATTTTAAATATGCATCGAATTAAGCACTATTTCTACTCGCCAATTGCGTCAGGTATCAATCGTCTCTTGATGTTAGTAATGTTGGCAGACCATACCCTTACGTTTGTCGAGTATTTCAAGTTTCCAAAAAGTCTATTCCAAAGAATAATGCTTTGATGCTCACTGCAAATACTTCAGAAGCCCTTCACTTTGCTGACTTATGGCTTTCCAAGCATCTATTCCTAACAGATCGTGATGACTATTCTTTTCGGAGTACATTCAAATTATAAATCTTCACTACTAATCGTAAAGGAGTGACGATCGCTTTAACGCATGCCCATGTACATATGTTAAAAAAACCTTTGTGTATTTGTTTTCTTATTTAAAAAGTTGAAACTAGTTTATAGAATTTAATAACTGAAGGTTAATATATAACCCCTTTCCATATTAATTTTCGTATTCTGTATACGTATTTCGACAATTAAGTTGTCATCATCAGCAGATAATTAAACAGTGTTGCATCTGGAAAGACACGGCAAAATATCCGTACGAAAACAAATTCCGCACACAATCTGTACGCACACTGTGCGTTTTGGCTTTCGTACGGGTATTTTGCCGTAGTTTTCCAGGTACGACACTGTTTGATTATCTGCTGATGATGACAACTTAGTTGTCGAAATACGTATACAGAATACGAAAATTAATGTGAAAAGGGGTTATATATCAACCTTCAGTGACTAAATTAATCTATCACAGGCTCCATGAAAATTATCCTAGTTTATAGAACTATTTGTAGGTGTTGAAAAATTATAATTTTAAGCCCCGCTTATATCGTGTATGTAAAGCAGAAATTTTTGAAATAATTTTCGTTTTCCGCGCGGGGCTCCAAACCACTGTCTCATTTATTCCTGGAATGTGTCATCACTATTAAACTACGGAGATAGTGAATTAGAGTCCTTATAATGTGCTATACACTGGAAGGAATTGAATATTTCGATATTTTCCTAGACTGTGGAACATTTTGTACTTCCCTAAAAGGATCGCATTTGAAATTAAAATACAATAATGTGCTCAGATATTTATTCATAGATTTGCTGAAACTATCGGTATTATGTTAAATTAACCTTTTTTTAATTTATTAAAATTCTTATGAAATATCCTTTAATTGTTTCTAGCAGTGTATCTTTTATCTAAATGTGCAGAGAGATCCAAGGACGATGTATGTTTGCGTCTTTCCTCTAAATATTTTTAATTTTTTTCGACTATAACTAAAATATTTTAAAACAATATAAAAATCATAAAAATATAATTTACGTGCTATAATAGCAATAACTTATGTATTCAGTTTTATGTTAATCTTCTATATTTATAAGTATATATATATATATATATATATATATATATATATATATTTTAAAATTTTATACAACCATAAAAATCTTTTTCAAATTGAAAGTTATTGCACATTAGCCTTGGACGATCTAAAGAATGTCATTATACATACATATTACGAAGAAGCTACTTTATACATTTCATGTATGATCGGGTTTTGGCAACATTCTATTTTATTCGCGATTTACATATACATCACTATTTCCTTTTCAGTATTTTGCGTTCCTCTGAACGTTCGTTTTTTTTACTTGCTTGAGGATGAAATGGACCTTGGAATAATAACGGAACTTTTCTCACGTGAAATGAGAAGAACCAGTTATTAAATTCGTTATTCGAAAAAATGCAAGGTTATTTACATTATCATTTAATAACACATTTCTAGATGTTTTCTCGTTTTTTCTATTTTATTTATATGTTTTTAATTAAAATAATTTTAATGTTTTTTCTTACGTGTAAGCACACACACACACGCACACACACACACACACACACATATATATATATATATATATATATATATATATATATATTGCTGTTATGCATTATGCAAGAGATGAGAATCTATTAAAAGGTAAACGAATATATATTATATATTCAAATATGTATTAAAATGTATTTTACTTTAGAATAATAAATAACAAGATAAACTTATAAGTATAATATTATTGACAGTTAAGGTGCATATATAAATTAACTTGTAAATGCATCTATAAAGATATATGACACTTATGTATATCTTGTTTATAATAGAGTTGTAATTATTGAATTTCGAAGAGATTTTTCATATAGCTATTATCTAAGAATAAAAAAAGAGATTAATAGGTGACATTATAATGCATAAAATCATTTCCATTCAAAATACTGGTGGTATAATTTGCGTTATTTGAAATTATAATTAATTATTAAAGTACTTAAAAGTTCAGCATTTGTGTGTATTATTTAATATTTATATTACAGTAAAATTTTGACCAAGCATATCTATTTATTTTATTACAGTTTAAATGTTTTAATGTTAAGGGTTACATATATTAAAAGCTAATTAATTTTTTTATTGTTTATCAATTGGAAGTATACACAAAGATAATGAATTAATGATTTATAACATAATAGAATTATTATTATAATTAACTTCAGTCGCGAAATTATTATCTATTAACAAAAGATATTAAATCCTTGAAGGAAAAGAATTTAAACTTATACAAATATATAATAAATTTTCTTTATTAACTTAACAGAAATACATAGTCATTAACGCGTAATAATAGTTGGGGAAAAATTATTCATTTTAAATGCATGATTCGCTAATTCAATGTCAAGAGTAGCCTAAATGACCATATCTTGAGGCAGGAGAGTTAAATTAAAGACAGTAAAGTAAGTATAATTTTTGTATTATTAGAATTTTGGTTTGTCAGTTGATTATTATTAGTTGATTATTTTTTAAATACGTTTACACATTTTGGCATTTAAAGATTTTGTACACATTTACATGTGCAACTTTGAATATTTATTTCTTGTATGTTTTTTACTCCAGTAAAATGGTCTTTTATACATTATATTGTAGTTAATAATGAACCTCCCATTTAATAACAATATATATATATATATATAGTGCGGCAATTAAATACTTCAACATACTCTCCCCCCTATCTATACGCCGCTATATACGCATCTTCCATTATTCGAAACAATGCTGTAGTTCATCAGCTTCAGCCTCTTTAACAATTCTGCTGTTTTTGCTTTTACATATTCAACAGACTGAAAATGTGTTTCCTTTAAGGCACTTTCCACTTTTAGGAACAGATAGAAGTCACATGGTGCGAGATCTGGGGAATACGGAGGATAATCAAGCACAGCAATGTGTCTGTCCGCTAAAAACTGCTTGTGAGCTGATGCGTTGTTATGGTGCAGAATCTACGAGTCGTCCTTCTACAAATCCTAATCTTTTCTTCCTTAGTCTTTCCCTCAGCTTGATTAAGATTTCTTTGTAGTATGCTTGATTAACAGGTTGACTCTCAGGCATCCAGCCAGTCATGATAACACCCTTGATATCGAAAAAAACGATCAGCATTGCCTTTAATTTCGACTTACTTATTCGTGCTTTTTTCTATCTTGGTGATCCAGCGGTCTTCCAGTGCATTGATTGACGCTTTATTTCCAGGTAATACAGAAAAATTCAAGTTTTACCACATGCGATGATTTTTGTGAGCAAGTCTAGCTCTTCTGTGGGTCGTTCCATTATGTCAGAGCAAATGTTCACTCGACTGTCTTTTTGTTTCTGGGTGAGGTGTTGCGGCACCATTTTGGCATAAAATTTTATCATGACACACAAAATGTGTTTTACTATTTCTTTGTAAATGTTTACCGTATCTATAATCATCCGAATGCCCAGATGTCGCAAGTCGACTAGAACGTTCAACTTCGATCTCTTCTCGATCTTCAAAAAGCTATTAGTGCTATTCAAAAACCCACGCACGTAACATAACATTATCACTAAACACCTCCTTTAACATTTGTAAACATTCTGTTGGCGATTGTTTTAATTTAACAAGTAATTTTAGTTAAACACTTAAGGTAGATATGTAACCCGTTTCCACATTAATATGTTTGGCTGTAACTTCAGGTTAATTCGCTGCTCGATCTTTATGTTAACCATTATTACGACACTGTTAAGTAACAGTGTCCTCTACAATTCTGAACGTTCCTTTTAGTTCTTGCAGTCACATGTCGACCAGGACGTTCATCATTTTCGACCTCTTCCCGACCTTCAGAATACCGTTTGTGTCATTCAAAAACTCGCGCACGTGGCATATCATTATCGTTAAAGACCTCCTCTAATAATTGTATACATTCAAATGGCGATTCTTTTAATTTGACAAGGAATTTCAAGTTCATTCGCTGCTTGATTTTTATACCAACCATTATCACGGCACTACTAAGTAACAGTGTTCTCTACAATTAAAGCTGGAAAATAAATTATAGCAGACAGAGAGACGAAATTACAGTCTATTGCTTGGAAGGTATCAAGGTCAGTGAAATTTCAATTACGGCCTCGACCGATGCGGCTGCGCGATAGAAGGAGCACAGTCTCATTATCTAATTGCCATACCTCGTATATATATATATATATATATATATATATATATATATATATATATATATATGATATGTAGTGATTAACTTATAAACACTAAATATAGTGATATCTGAAAATCTTGTTATAATTGATGCTCATGTTGGCTACCAAAATGTTGTACTGTATCGAGTGTACAAAGGGTACTAGGAAAGTTCTGTTTCACTAGGGAGTAAAGCACACTCGTTGTCCCAAGCCCGCAGAATGTCCTCATCACTGGAAAATCACCTCCTTTTTAGCTTCATTTTTCGCATGCCGGAACAGTATAAAGTCGCAGGGAGCAAGATGTGGACTGTAGGGACGGTGATCGCGAAGTTCCAATCCTGTCGTAGTGAAATATTCGGTGCAGGTTTTGGCCCGGTGAGCTGGAGCATTAACGTGATGGAGGAATCAGGTGTCCATTTTTTACTTTGGCCGCAAGCTCTTCATAGATCCAATGACATTAGCTTAGGCAGGCATTGTTCAGTATACCACTTAGCAGCGACTGTTTTCTATGTGTCTAAAACGACGCTTGCCACAATTTCACTAGATTTGAAAAATACAGCATTTTCTTCTTTACAGATCGGGATTTTCTGATAACTACGGGTGTGTCCTCATCATCAAAAACCCAAACTTTTTTCTGAGCTTTGGTCGGCACATCGTAATAGTACAGCCAAGTCTCGTCACCTGTCACGAGGTTGTTCGCATACCGAGATTGTCCCTTATTAAACTTTTTTAGCATCTCCCGGCATCAAGTCACATGTCGCGGCATCTGCTCTTCAGTCAGTCGATGCGGCACCCAGAGAGAACGAAGTTTCTTCACGTGCAAATCTTGATGCAGAATCGAACGGATTGCTGGCGCATTTAGGCCTGAAATACCCTCTAACTGTTGGTAGGTCACTCGCCTGTCCTCGCCAAGCATTTTACTTGCAGTAGTAACATATTCCTCCGTAACTGACGTTCGTGGCCTTCCCGGTCTCTCAGCATCCTCCTTAGTTAAATTTTTCCTTTGGAATTCTCTATACCACCTGAATATCGTTGTGCAATATGGACAAACATCACCTAGTGCAAGAGTAATTTCTTCAAAGCACTGGTCTATGTTTAAACGATGCACGAAATTATAACGCAAAACTGCCCTTATCTCATTTCGTGACCACGATGCTATCGTAAGCACTTTACACTATCACTGCTAATGAATAACTGAGCCCATCGGGATGGCGCGGCGTATACTTTTCACGTATGAACATGTCTCAACATGCAGCAACAAGCAGCTTCCTACGATTCATTGTTGCGTCATATTGCAAAACTTTCCTAGTACCCTTTGTATTTTTAAGTTGAGCATGTTATAATAAATAAAGACGTTTGTACTCCACATTGGATGTCAAAATGTTATAATATAGCGGATAATTGAATTTCAATTAAATATAATACTTATATTAAACTTACTTGTGCTCATATATAAAAGTGACTATATTATTTATTAAGAGCAGAGCATTGGATACGACTAAGCTTGGTATATACATAGGAGGATGGTTCGCATGTATATCTTATGATAGTCAGATTTTTTTATGAAAGTCTTATAACTTATTAATTGTGTTCCAATTAAAATAATTTAATGGCAAATAATTGCAATATATCAGTAGAAGTGAGGCGAATTAAGTTATAATGAATTAATGTTAATTCTTACTAAGTTTACTTGTTCACTTTAAATTAATATTAAAATTAATGAGATAAATTCTTCTACATTTTAAAATTTATGCAAATAGTTTCTTATCAAACATAATTGTTATAAAATTAAAACGAATTGATTAAATCGTCCGAGCTCCACGGTGGATTGTAAAAGTTATCAATGTGTTGTAATGGATTAAAATTTTTCGAAACATAAAAATAAAGGAATGTAATTGCTTTATTTATGTTTGAAATAAATAAACTGAAATGTAATTTTTACCTGCGTTCAGCATACTTATGTTCATGTATAAGAGTGATTAACATATTTTTTTAATATTAATATTAATATACTCTAAAGCTTTGTGTATTTTAAAAGAAAACAATGAGAGCCTGTCTACAGGGCATTAGATACGGGTAAACTCGATGTGTGTGATGACGGTCCACATGCGATTCTAGATCGAAAATTAAATCCTACTCACTATTTACTTATGTATATCATATTTATTTACGAAAGTATTATAATTTAAGAACTAAATTCAAATCAAGCTAGTTTATTTGCAAATAAATGAAATCAATAAAGAGAGCCACATTACGTTATTATAAACTGAAGTTAAATTCTTATTAATATTATGTTTTTAGCAAATTATGTTAAGTTGAGATAAAAAAGATTAATGAGATAATTTACCGATTTTAACTTTCTTTTAATTCAAAGTTGATGCAAATATAGTGTCTTAACTATATATCTATCTAGCTACCAAAATAAAGTTAATCCAATTCATTAATAACTGTATTGAAAACAAATAAACAAAAATTAAATAACAAGTTAATTTATATATGAAAGAAATAATTACATCTTATACTAATTTAAATATGTATAAATGTGATCGTCATCATAGATTATCGATATTTATGAAATCTTTACTTGGACTGTAATCTCTAATAAAGTCCATTGAATTGTAGACCTTCTTTAATCAAAGTAAATAATCTTATATATTAAATAAAACGCAAATTCGTTTTATCATAAACAATAACAATAAACTAAGCGACTTGGATCAATGCTTAATCTAAGTATATAATTTATCTTGTATTAGAACCATAAAATTCGTTGAGTCCTCGTTGTCATATATTTCCATCATCTTATTTTTCCTATTCATAGGTGATGCGTCCTCAAAGCGATTCTTACTCATATCGGCACTATCTCTTACACTATTTGTTCAGAATACTTTATCTATCACTTGTAACACTTTTAACTATTACGAAGTTATATTATTTACTTAGGTATGTATTAAATGTAACATTGCCTTAAAATTTTTAAGTATTATACATTTAGTACTAAGTTCACAGGTATTTTTCTGGGTGAATTATGTACATGTACCTTGGACAATTACTAATGAGTGAATGCCATGGTTCCAAACGTTACCAGTATATACAAGAATGAAGCAAAAAACGATCGTGTACCAATAATCTGAGTGGAAATAAACAAAAAACTAATGATTAAATTAAATATCAAAATAGACATTTTATTTATTTTTAAATAACAAAATATCATTTTAGTAATCTCCCTACAAAAAGCACTTCTCAAAATAGAACTAAAAATCTTAATAATTATAAAACATAAGCAAAATTATTTACGATAACTATCTAGAATTTTATTATGGAACTTATATGCGTATGAAAAATATTACCTTTAAATTTCTTTAAAAATTGAAAGTATGTTTGATTTGTTTTTATGTTCTTATTAATACTGATATATGTATTTCTTTGAAACCAATCTATTCCCATAACAATGTGTTTTTCCTATTTATTCTGATACTTTTTTCTGAAATTTATCCATATTTGGATATATTCTCCAAATAATATGATAAAAACAATTTTATCTAATAATAACTACCTAACCTGATACTGCACCTCAATAGCATTGTACGATAATACCAGCTATATATAATCAGGATTAGTGGTACGGTCATTAGAAGGGACTAAAGTCTAGATTGGCGAAAAATTATAAGTGAAAAAATCGACAATGAATCTCACAATTCATTGGTTTCAAGAAACTAGTAGTCTGGAAGACCGTAATCGGCCGGGACCATCGAGAGGTACTTCCAAAGCTGACGACGACGGAATTAAATTAATTAGCAAAAGAAATAGAAAATTAATGGCACCTGAAATAACAGCCAAATTTAATCAGGGCCGTGCTAAAAAAAATTCTGTGAGTACAGTGAAACGATGACTAGTGGAAGCAAATTTACACGGCCGCGTTGCTTCACGGAAACCATTATTACAACGTGAAAATAAGCAGAAACGACTTCAATCGGCAATGTTACACCGCAATTGGACAATCGATGAGTGGAAGAACGAATTGTGGAGTGACGAATCGAAATTTGAAGTGAAGATCGGCGCCAGAAAAAAATGTTGCTAAATTGCATAGCTCCAACGGTGAAACATGGGGGGGGGGGTTCTGTTGTAGTCTGGGGCTGTTTTTCATTAGCCGGAATGGGAGATTTGATGAAAATAGACGGTATTATGAGAAAGGAGAATTATCGAGAAATTTTGGATAATCACGTTTTACCGGCAGGCCTGCCATTAATCGGTAATAATTTTGAATTTATGCATAATAATGACCCCAAACACACGTCGCTGTTGTGTAAAAATTACTTCGAGGTGGAGAAAAACGAAGATATTTTGAAAGTAACGACACAGCCGCCAATGAAAATATTTTGAAAGTAATGACATAGCCGCCTCAGAGTCTGGACCTCAACCCCATTGAATTACTATGGGATGAATTCGATAGAAGAGTTAGAAAGGAATGTTCAACATCGAAGGAAAAACTTTGGAATATTTTACAAAAAGAATGGAATAACATTACACTAGAAAGAAGAAAATTAATAGAAAGGATGTCCTGAATAACTAAAGCTGTAATCGCCACGAACGGTTGTTCCTTCGATGTAAAGAAAGTATAATTAATATATTATAATATATAAGTATATTAGGAATAAGTTTAATGAATTGTTTAATGTTAATTTTAATTATATAAAGAATCAATAAATATTAATTTTTATTCAATTTCGTTGTTATTTTTTATTTTTTTTCTTGTTGTTGCTTGATATAGTTGTAGTCCATACTTCCATGAGCGGTAGTGTATATAAATTAATCCTAAATAAATATTCGATTTTATTCTTCTACTACACTTATTATAATACCTAAGAATAAATTAGAAAAGCTTATACAGTATTTTTTAATATTTACACAACAAACATGACAAAAAATGGTTTTTGCATATATATCTTTACATACATCACTATTTAAGATTGTAATATAATTTTTCAGTGCCTAGTAATAAATTAAGTTTAGTGCAATGCACGTATCATGAAACATTATCAAGTATGACATTCAAGTCCGTATTCATTGTTAAGAATGTCCTTTGGTGAGAGATATTATTACATAGCAAATAGTATGTGGCTAGTTCCGTAACTGCCCGAGCATTGATATTTTTCTGCATAAATATCGCGCTCATAATAAGCTTCAAACTCATTTAAATTATGTAGTCTATTCTTAAGCACTGTATCTTTCAAATGTCCAAGGAGGTAATAATCTTAATGTGCTATTTGTGGTAAATTGGTTGGTTATAAATTTATACAAATTACTTGTTATCGAAAATTCGTCAAAATCACGTATAATAGTTTGACCAGTAGTCCCGTTCTGTTGACGATATCCATAACTTATCTCATTATTAAGTGGGCTCCAATATTGAATCACCATAACAATCTGTATTTATTGAAAAAATTGTTCATAAAATCCGTCTTTTTGCAATTAATCAATCATCAATTTTAACAGAATGAATATCTGCTTCTGGTAATTGAGGAAACGATTAACACTGGAGTGGTAATTATTCGCACAAATCCACAACTAGGTAACGCGAAATTCTTAACCTATTTAGTTGTTAGAAAAGTTGGAATTTTTTGTTTTTCATGGGTTATTAATTTAAAACAAGACCAATCAAATACATATTGCCCTTTCGATAACCTAATCCCTTGTTCATAGAAAGGCTTATCTTCATTAGCGAAAAACTTTATAAGGCGCCGATTCACAGACTTATATGAGTCAGATGTACACCATTAAAGTTGTTTTCAAGAAAACGTGAGAAGTAGAATTCTGAAAGTGCAAAGACCAGTGAGTATGATGTGTGAACCATCTCTTCGCTCAGTGGTAAGTTACTGCCTCATTATGCCAGGAGTTTGTTTTTCTCGTTTGACTGAGAAATTTTCTAACTACTGCTGTTGTTTCTATAAAAAAATGTTTTGTTGTAATATCTGTTACTGACATTACAATCGGTAATAGTGCTTCTTGATTCCAAAGCTTTCTTAGTTTGATTGCATGTAGTGTATATTTTACTATTCTCTTTTGTTCTTTTCGGGTAATATTTCATTTGATATCGAAATGTTTATTATATAAATTTTCTTTTGTTTGTTAACATTAAGTGCCTGTTACTAGTAATCTGTCTGTCTCTGTGCATTGTTCTATTCCAGTGTAGTTTGTAATCATTATCTTCAAGGGTACTGCTAGGGGTTTATTTTTAATATATATTATATATATATATATATATATATATATATATATATATATATATATATATTATTACTTTTCAAGTTGATTGTTGACGATGACCGTATATACGTTAGATATTATGCTTATCTACTCCTTACAGTTAAGCAGACTAAAATCTATATTAAGTTGTTATTGAGTTCATATTGAACCGTACATGTACTTTAGTTTTGTACTTTTTATACCATTACAGGCGGAATTTATAACTAGACAGAGTTGCGTTAAGTTTGATTTACCCAGTATATTAAATATAAACTTAATATAAAATATATAAATCATTTTAATTATGTTTGCTTATAGATTACGTCTAGTTTATTTTGCTTATTCTAAAACGTAATCAAAGTTTTTGTTCTTTTGATATGACTTTAACATGAGTAATCACCATTAATTATTAAATGCGTGATCATAAATATCTAGGTGTGATTCTTTTCTTTTAAAACGTACATATTTCACCTTGCTTGATCATCCGCATTGTCAATTCAATACAGCGTAATAACCGAATTATTACGTTAGACATGCTGTAATTTTGAAATAATAGTGTTAACATTAGATATGTTAGAGCTTCATTTAATAATCTATGAAAGGGAAAGGTAAATCTATGACATTATTTTTAGTATAATCATAACAGTCTTCTAACTCTGTTGTATATATATGTATATATACACACACAAACGAGAGTCGATTTGTCGAAATCATCTTATGCATCTTATTGTTTGATCTGTTATGAAAGATCCAATACAGGGCTATTGTTAAGACCACACCTGAATCAAGCTGTGCGAAAATAATGCAAAAATATGTTTCTATCGAACTATTATTGTAACAAGATACATTAATACTAATCGACCGTGGTGCGCCGTTTACAAAAAAAGATGACTAGGCATATTATTGCCGCTATACAAACTCTTTGTCCTGTAGTAAATATAATCTACTTTAATAACCTAATTATAAAGCTCTCCAATTCGTGCTGTTTAACAATAAAATTCCATATATTCAGATTTATTATTTTCTTAAAGAGCAATTTTATTCATTATTTTAAACAGCATTTAACATGATTACACGTCTACATTATATTTGTACAAGGAAAGTGAATAACGTGTTAATCATTTCAGGTCTTCCTCTGTAGATACAGCAATTATGTTATCATCGCATTCGGTATGTCAGTTGAATAATTTGAAAATTAACATACCGTCTTCATTTACCTTACAAGCACTATTATATATTACATACAAACATATTTTCTTTTAATATCAAAGAAGATTAAAGAAGATTAGAAAACGTTACGATATATTCAGTTACAAATATTCGAACTCTATATCTTACATGGTAGTGAAGGAACGTCCAATAATCGATATTTCCTGCAGCGACAACTTACATATAAATAATAATAAAAAAATAACAAAAACAAATTTGCTTCTAAATAGTATTTTCCTAATATTAGAAATACAACAAAAATAATTGCTGATAAATATTTATAATAAATATACAAAAAAAAATAGCAAAGTTATGCAATATGGCGCAACAATGAATCGTAGGAAGCTGCTTGTTGCTGCACGTTGAGACATGTTCATACGTGCATAGCAGCCGCCGCGCCATGTCGATGGGCTCAGTTATTCATTAGATGTGAGAGTGTAAAGTGCTTGCGATGGCATCGAATAAATTACTCTTGCACTGGGTGATGTTTGTCCACATCGCACGATATTCAGGTGGTATAAAGAATTCCAAAGGGAATATTTAATTGTGGAGAATGCTGAGAGGCCGGGAAGGACACGAACGTCAGTTACGGAAGAAACCGTTACTACTGTGAGGAAAATGCTTGGCCAGGACAGGCGAGTGACCTACTAACAGATACAGGGTACTTCAGGTCGAAATGTCAGCAATTCATTCGATTCTGCATGATCATTTGGACATGAAGAAACTTTGTTCTCTCTGGGTGCCGCATAGACTAACTGAAGAGCAGATGACACGACGTGTAACTTGCTGCCAGGAGATGCTAAAAAACTTCAATAAGGGACAATCTCGATATGTGAACAACATCGTGACAGTTGACGAGACTTGGTTGTACTATTACGATGTGCCGACCAAAGCTTAAAACAAGATTTGGGTCTTTGATGATGAGGACCCCGTAGGTCCCGATCTGTAAACAAAAAAATGATAGCTGTATTTTTCAAATCGAGTGGAATTGTGGAACGCGTCGTTTTGGACACACAGAAGACAGTCACAGCTAAATGGCATACTGAACAGTGCCTGCCTGAAGTCATTGGATCTATGAAGAACGTGCGGCCAAGTCAAGAACGGACACCTGGTTCTTCCATCACGATAATGCTCCAGCACATCGCACCAAAGCATGCACCGAATATTTGACCACGACAGGATTGAAACTTCTTGAGCACCCTCCCTACAGTCCAGATCTTGCTCCCTGCAACTTTGCACTGTTCCAGCATGTAAAAATGCAGATAAAAGGGAGGCAGTTTTCCAGTGATGAGGACCTTCTGCGGGCTTGGGACAACGAATGTGCTTTACTCCCTAGAGAAACTTAGCAGAACTGGTTCAAAGATTGGTTCGGAGGACGGAGAGGTGTATTGAGTACAGAGGAAATTACTTTGAAAAAATTAAATAAACAAAGTTGTATTGCAAAACTTTTCTAGTACCCTTTGTAATAATACTGCTACTTAATATAACTAATTTTAGTAGACACTACACTTCTCACATGTTTGGGAAACTGTCGAACAGTTTTGTCAAATATACTTCTGGAATGTTATTTCATTCTTCCAGAAGTATATCAAAAAGTTGTTGTTCATTAGTTGGCGATCTAATATTGTTGTCAGGACTTTGTAGTGGCCAGACGAACGTTTGTCTCATTGCTGCTCAATTTCATTTGAATTTAACGATCCTAGCAGTATGCCTCGGTATACCTAGATTCGTTATCGTACTGGAAAATGTAATTATTTCCAATTAATTGTATTCCTGTTGTTATGTTTAATGTTGCTGCAGAATCTCTAAATGTCTCACTGACGCTCATTTTCCAGCAATTTTTAATTAATGGGTCAACTCCTTGTACAGATATGCAACCCTATAGACCCACTTCTATGTTTTCTTGTTAATGGTAGACGTTCTTCCGACTCTTTTGGGAACATACTAACATAACATCACGTACAAATGATAAAATTGTTTTGTTAAAATGGGTGTTCTGTTCGGGTATCGCTCCGCGCGCTTCGCCTAGTTTCGGTCGCCATAATCGCCCTACAGAGAGGATTATTCGTACCGTGGTGGCTAAATTTGAGTCAACTGGTTCAATAAACAATGAACCAATATCCGAACGACGACGAAACGCAAAATCTGCCGAAAACATCGTTACTGTCCGTGAGAGTGTGCAGGAGAATCCAAGGCAGTCGATTTCGCGTCACTCACAAGAACTTTTCCTTTCTTTAGGCCTCAATTGGCTGATATGGACACTAACGACATCTGGTTTCAACAGGACAGCGCTACATGCCACATTGGACATTCTGCCAGGCCATGGTCATCTCACGTGGAACTGGCCAGCGAGATCGTGCGATTTGCCCCCGTTAGACTTTTTCTCGTGGGGTTTTCTTAAGTCGCAGGTCTATGCGAATAAGCCATAAACCACAGCGGCCCTCAAAGTCAACATAACCCATGCCATCGGTAAAATTCAGCCTGATTTATGCACCAGAGTCATGGAAAATTGGATATGTCGAATGCGCGCTACCCAGCGAAGCCGCGGCGAATATTTGCACGATGTTATTTATATTCCATACATAATGGCATCGATAGGCCTTTCAAACGAATAAAAAATTTCGATATCTTTACTGTATTTTATTTAAATTTATAGATAGGAAGCGCATAATGAAAGGCCCGTTAAAAAGAGTTCCGCACTCCTATTCAGGGACGAGATTAAGTTTATTTATATCATAAATATTCGAAATAATAAACAATTATATATTTTTTTTCAATATTTCGCTTTTTTTGTTTTGTTTTTTATGTTATAATATAGAACTTGACAATTTAGGTTGAACTAGAAAACCGCATTTTTTCGTATAAATGTAAAATTTGTAAATATTTAAATACGTTACTTCTGTTCATTATGTAATTATTATAGATACTTAGATACATAAACAAATAAAAATATATTATTATTAATAGGGTCTCGCCGGCACACTACATTTTCAATTATTAAAACGATAATGTAAAAATCAATTTGTAATAAATTTCTGACCGGCCAAACTTATTTGACGACCTAAATGTTATAACTGAATATAAATTCCATATACTTAAAGCGTATATTTAAAGTTGTAATAAATTTCAATAAAATATCTTTTACTGTTCGTATTATTAAATATTACATAAGTAGATTTCAGGAATTTACAGTTTAGACAGCGTAATATAATAAACACTTCGTCAGCTTTAAAGCTATAATTTTCAATAGAAAATTAATTTACACTTCTTTCTTATCTGATTTAAGGCTATTACTAAACGCGTGTGTATGTGTTTGTGACTGTATTAGATTGTTCGCGATATATATAATTTATAAGCCGTTAGGTGCTGTGGTCTTTTGGTGATGCAATAGTTGTAATAAAAGTATTTGATAATGAGTGAAGATTTTAAATATCAACCTGGCATAAAGACGACATTTATGTATTATACAATATATACATTTGACTGCGTTGGCAAATGGCAACTTTTGGAAATTTAATATTCTAATTTATAAAACGTGAATATTTTACATTTCGTTGCTCTCCTATATAGTTTATACTACCATATATAATTATTTATCCATTTTTATGTTCTATAATTTTCTATTATATACTCTATGCAGTCATGGGCTTCGTTGAAACATAAAATAGGTGAGATACAGTCTATTTTATCCTGTCTGGTTTACTGTAAATATTGTCAAATGTATTCTAGTTTAATAAACACACACACACACACACACAAAGAATTCTCTGTTTATTCAATTACAACAGGTTTATAACTTAAGTCCATAGGGAAGTTCGATGGAGCTAACCTATACTTGTCATGTGTAGCTTATTGCCTATGGGCAGATTGCTGAATAAAGGAATCAAAAAAAAATGTATTCAGCTTATAAGAAATTTAAAACCGATTACTACTTATTTAAATTTCAACAAGAGGGACAAAAGTGTAAGTATTTGCTAAAAATAAGTGTAATATTACAAAACTAAAATTTTATTGTACTGGGTGCCCCATGGCATGATTACCAACGGCTTAATGATATGCTACTGATTCTAGTAATTTCGCCAGAGTTTCTGGCTCTATTTTTGATAATCTTGTTGTATCCATAGTGTTTTTGTGGATATTGTAACTTATTGTACTTGTATGTCTAACTCATTCCACAACAACACTATAAGATTCAAGCCGGGACTCTGATGAGGCCATTTCATAATAGCAATTATTCTTTCGCGTTCTAATTCTAAATATCTCCGACACAATTTAGAGGTGTGTTTGAGATCATTGTCTTGTTGGAACACAAAGCCTACTCCAATTAGTCGTATTACAGAGCAAACGTGTTGAAAAATTTCTCTGTATCGCTTTTTTCTTAGAATACCGTCTACTTTTAATAAGATCGTGCACAGATGTCCCAGCAAAACAACACCAAACTATTACTGATTCTCCTCCATGCTTGGTATTAGATGCAATACATGACTCGAGAACTCCTTCTCACAGTGATCTTCGGACAAACGTTCTTCTTTGAATCGAATATCTCGCATTTGGATTTATCGCTCCACAGCACCTTTGTCCAGTCATTTAGCATCCAATCCTTGTATTGTCTTGCTCAAGCTAACCACTTTATTTTATTTTGTTTAAGTAATAAAAACACATAGAAACTTTCCTGAACAATTTTTCCTTGAGTAAATACATTTTCACCGTTATGACGCTAACTGGTTTATTACAATTAATGTTTGCCTCTACTGCAATGTCCGGTGCAGTTTTTCGTCTATTTCTTTTAGTTAATAAAGCTGGTGTTATTTTAGTTGGCCTGATCGCTTTTTATTCAATAAACTACCAGTTTCTTCAAATTTTTTTGGTATTATAGTTCATAGTTCTCCGGTTTAAGTTCACTAATATCGCGATTTATTATTACTTTTGCCAATAGCATGGTAAAACACTATAAGGACACCTATTTGAGTCTATAGATCTATTCTAGGTGGCATTGTTCAAAATGTCGACTTTATTTTAAAATAATACACAAACACTTCAACACGAGTTTTTTACACTTCGAAACTTGAAGGCAAACTAAAATATTTATACAAATGCGATACCTTTCTTTACTTGATTTATGGCCAAATATAATCGTATTTGAAATTTCCGAAAACAAAAGGATTTTATTTAATTCCTTTATCTGGGTTGTAAAATGATCGTTATCGATAATTTAGTTTTAAAGTTCTTAAATACTTAAATACCGAAGCATATGCATGCGTTATGTTTATTTTTTAATTAAAATTTAAAAACATATTCATATCAGTTGGGCTATAATATTGTTTATTCGAATATTACGAAAATATGCACGTGGACAAAACTTATGGTCAGTATTTTATATGAAGCTTAAATAAGTTCTACTGGGGAATCTCTTCAGAATAATTCTTCTTGGTTTACGTACAGTAACGAAAGGCTGAAATTCGAATTCCAGGACGTATGACGTGTGGAGATCAAATAAAATTATTTAATATCATTACGGTGAAATGTACTTGTCCATCGACATAGAAGATGGCGTACATATGTTCTAGACTTAAGAAGAATGAGGTTCATAGAACAGTAAAACTATCGTCATTTCAATTTTATGTAACTCCTAGTATTTGAGCCCATCCTACATAAAAACATTTACTTGATTATTGCGCCGTACATTTTTTCGAAACCCCATAGTTTTTTTTCTTTCAGATGTTATTGATGGCAAAGGACGAAATGATCTTCTATATCTTGACCACTTTTTTCATGATATAATGGGTTCGGTTGAACGCCAATTTTTTGATTTGCAGGTGATCTGAAGGTTTATTCCTCTATCAACTGTGTAGAGAACTGCAAATTACTACAAAAAGGCAGATTCGATTTCTTTGTGTTGTAGTAGGAATGAGTTAATCTTCGGCCTAGTAAATGTCAAATAGCTTCTTATTCTCGTAAGACCGTTATTATTGATTTTTCTTATTCCATAGATGGAGTTGTTGTGGGGAGAGGAATGTCTGCAAATGAACTGGTACAACATTTATATTTAATAAATATGTGGCTGATATTGTAAGAAGGACTTTTAGGACACGTGTATTTACATCCAAGAATTGCAAGGGATTCAAAAGTAAGCACCTAAAACATCTATTTATATCAGTAAGATCAAGTGTAGAGCTTGACATGGTGTCCAATCTATGTAAATTCTGTAGTCGGGTCAAAGAAGATATTCGAAGTTTCTAAAATTCAAAGCTGATCTATCCGGAGAGAGTGATCGAACAAAGTCGTTTATTATACCGCTTTATTCTATAATTATTGCATACATACATAGATGCATAGATACGTTTCTTATACCAATTGGTGAATAGTCTGTTGAATCACCAAATGTTGAAAAGTGCATGTTATGAAGTTAAAAAACTGTCGTTTGAATATGATTGAAATAGGAGAAATTTTAAACATCTCTAAAGAATGCGCAGTACACTTCTTGAAGGAAGAGTTGACTACGATGAAGCTGTCGGCGAGATTGGCGGTGCGATTGCTCAGTGTTGATAAAAAATTAATGCCAACAAAAAATTCAGATTGAAGAGATCTCGAAAAAAAGATGGAATTTATGTGCCCATTTATTACTATAAATGAAACTTGGATTTATTATCGACAATGGCAAGAAAGTAGTTCTTCTCCCCCAAAGAAGGCAAGATGATGGCTGTTTCAACCGCAAAAAATATAATGGTGTTCAATCTTTGGGATGCAAATGTATTCTTCTTGTTAATTACTTTTAAAAGATCAACCATCATCAGCGTATATTACGCTGTGATGGTTATTGTTAGTCTTTTAGATAAATTAAAGCAAAATATTAATGAAAAGCGTTCTGTTTTAGTAAAAAAAGTAATAATAATTTTGTATCAAAACAATGCATGATCATTTGCTACTACGGCAAAAATTAACCTATTAGACTTCGATTTGTTGCACACCAGCTTTACTTACCGGATTTAACATCGTCGAATTATCACATTTTTCCAGGCCTAAAAAATAGAAGGCAAGTCAGAAATGCTGAACAGGTAACAATGTTAAAACTTGTGTAGCTGCTTATTCTAACAAACTTGAAAGTTCTGGATATTATCAAGGTATAGAGACTTTGCATGATCGTTGGTCCAAATGTATCGAGGTGGAATTTATTTTTATTTCACGAGCTTTTCAGCTCACCCTCGTAATACTCTAAAACGTAATTGAATTTAACTTCGTCAAAGTATTGTGATTCACTTTAATATAATATGAACAAAAAATACTGTTTTCTCGATATTTAAATATAAATTGCTATGGATAACAGTTCTTTAAAATAAATAATTGTTGCTTATGTATTATTTGTGTCAGTATTACAAATGATCAAAAACATATCATCCGAAAACATTATAAAATTGATTAATGGAAAGCCTTTCATGCATATACAATAGCAGGGCACTGGGCCTAAGACACTGCCGTTTCGCTTGCCTTTATTAATATATTTCTACCTATGTTATTGCTTAATTGCTTAAACTGCTCAAAAAACCACTAACATCGTAGCATTTTATTTTCCGAAATATCGTTATTAATAAATTGGGGATATTTAGACACCATTCATGGGCGGCGAGCGAAGTTGACTTCCACAGTCAAGGCCGTCACTGCCATATATCGAACGTTGCGATGTCAAAAGCGTATACATTGTGAAATATACATATATTTGTACCTACGAGAGAAGTATTGGCAATCAGAATATGCTCGACTAAACATCTGCAAGAAAGTGTAAGCCTTCAGAGTTTTCTCGTAAAAAAGATGTTCGTCGCATTGTAAAAATATTCTTCTATAAAAAGAATGATCGGTGTCTAATGATGTAATATTTGCATAGTTAAGAAGTTCTTTGAATTGAGTTAAACATATTTTGGAAGAAGTTTACACTAATTACCTGTTAATATGAAAAAATTCGAATCTTTTCGTAATACACCATTAAGTTTTTAAATACACGAACACTTGTCTCGTCATTTATATATTATTAGATTTTATCTAGCTTTCTTTGAAGGCTATTGATTCTTTTGGTTTGAACTGTAATACTAAAGGTCTTATTGTGCCAAATTTTTTTTTTGAATAATAACTAACTGCTTCTAGTCTCGTGTCCCAGCGTGTAAGAATTGGTTGGGATTGTTTCCATATGGCAGGATGGTGTTTGTGAAATTCGCGTATCAATTCTGGAAATTTCAGGAAAACCTTTTTGGTGCCGTCTATTAAATCATCTTTAACTGGGCCTTTTTCGAATAGAGTCTGTGATCGCATGTAATGCATGTAATAGTACGTGCCTGTTACATGCATTACATCCAAACACATGTAGTGATGTAGTGAAGTAGAACACTGATGTTTGAGGAAACGTCCTATAGGAAGCACTGACGAACAGGCGTCAGTTACAGACATTCGTACTTGGTTTATTCTGAATCCAGAATCTTATAGTATACTTAGTATAACACTGTGAATAGCTCGACGGTACACTTTGGCAATCTTTTATTAGCTAATAAAAATGAAGATACGTACAATGATATTCAGAATCCATTTCTTTTACAATCTGCAGTCTCATTCACAGTTTTTCATTTTTTAAAGCAGATTTAATACTGACTTCCATTTTTTCACGCGCAGAAGGTACAAAGTTTTTTAATATTTGGGTGCTTGGCAATACATAGCCTGCATTGTATATACTCCTACTTCCTTCTCCACAATCCTAAATCGCAGATTACAAGCCGTCACATATAAAGTATATGTAACGCAAATTTCTTCTGAGATGTCGGATGATATTTTGTATTAATCATAGAAGGTTGATATATAACCTCCTGTCACATTAATTTTCGAATTCTGTATACGTATTTCGACAACTAAGTTGTCATCATCAGCCGATAATTAAAAAGTGTCGCGCATAGTAAACTACGGCGAAAAATACCCATACGAAAACAAACTCCGTATACATTTTGGTTCGCAACGGTACGGATAGCGTACGGAGTTTGTTTTCGTACGGGTATTTTTCGCCGTAGTTCACCAGGTGCGATACTTTTTAATTATTTGCTGATAATGACAACTTAGTTGTCGAAATACGTATACAGAATTCGAAAATTAATGTGGCAAGGGGTTATATATCAACCTTTAGTGATTAAGTGAATCAACCACAGGCTCCATCAAAATTACCTTCAATATTTTATATGATTGTGTTTTTAACGTGTTTACGTGTCTAAAGCAATCTCTCTTTTACCGACAGAGGAATCATGTGTGACACACTAAATAAATTGTTTTAGCGTCGCCATCGTATATTAGGATTGGGAATTGTCCCATAAATTTATTTACACTGTTTACATACAGGCGCCTTTTATTATTCTGTTTTGCGTTCACAATTACGCTACAATGCAGTATTGAATATCGATTGTTGTTAACGCAATAAAAAGTCGTAAGTAACTAAACCTAGCATATTTTATAACACGCCCGATATACGCCGGCGACGGCCTAGACTAGGACTAGAAGAAGTTATCAGTATTAGCCGCTACCTGATGTCTAAATAATCCCACGTTAGTTATGTGTATATACAAATAAATAACGAAAAAGTAACGGAAGTGAAAGATATATTACTTTCAGTCTATGTACATTTTGGGAAACTAGAGTGTGATGTTAAAAATAAAGGATAACCGTACAATATTTTCGTTTACTTAAAATCCGTTTATAGAGCTTATACCAAATCTTGACTATATTTACAGGTAATTACAAAAATCGGTAACATCTGGGATTAAATTATCACATTCTATGAATTTTTCTTTCTCGCTTATTTTCTGGTAATATCCGCAAATAGCCTTGGTGAGTTTAAATATTTCCTGCGACAGGAAGGTAAGGATTTTCTTTCGACGACTTTACGAACAATAAGGAAATAAACGTCTAATTTGTTTTCTGTCACCACATTCCAGTTGCCAAGATGTTTTATACAAAATAAGTGTACTCTTTATTATTATTAATTGCTTATGAATAAACGACTTGTAATCTTCACTCTGTAAAATGAAAATTAAGTAATTAATTCCCTGCTTTCTCGTACTTTTAAAATCATACCTAGACATTAGAATTAATGAAGGTTTTATTTTCTATGAAATTGTCGCGAACTATGGAGTACCGCAGCGATCAAAGTCGAGACCACTTCTGTTTGTCTTGTTTATTAATGATTAATTGTCTACTTTTTCATGTGAAATATTAGCATATGTGCGTAAGTTGTAAAGAGATTTTGTCAATTCTTGTCATCATTAGGAACTAGATAAAAATGCTATTGATATCCTTCATATATTTTGCGAAACTAAAGACCAAGATTTTATCGCAGATCGAACAAAATTGGGGAAAGAGATATTCGAGGGGAGCGACATTGCTGTTGACCTTTCATTGTTGATCAGGATGCCGTTTTCACAAACTGGGAAGCTAAACAGAGGCTACAGAGAAATGTTTTATTTACTGACGGCAGAACACGTAGAGTGACGAATGCAAATCTGTAATCAACTTCTTGCCAACTGAGAGGAATTCCATTTCTATCGACGAACTTTAATGTATGACGAAAAGCGAGTCTACTTTTATTATCCGAGCAAATTAAATCAGTGACTATGCTGCGTGTTTGGTGGAATTACAAAAGTGCCGAATTTGATGGAGCCTGTGGTTGATTAACTTAATCACTAAGGTTGATATATAACCAACCAAGATGTACACTGAGTATACATCTTGGTTCTCAGTGGTATAGATCGCGTAAGGAGTTTGTTTTCGTACAGGTATTTTTCGCCGTGTTTTTCCAGGTGCGACACTTTGCAGTTGACTGCTGATAATGACAACTTAGTTGTCGAAATGCGTATACAGAATTACAAAAGTTAATGTGGAAAGGGGTTATATATTAACCTTAGTGATTAAAAGAAATACAAAAGTGTTATTCTATTTGAATTGGTACCAGGATGTAAGAATTTCCGTTTCTAACTGCAGTGTGAACAAATGGCTGGAATGTGTGCAGATTTAAGAAAAAGATATCCCGCATTAGTTAATAAAATTGCCTACTATTCTATCAATGTAATGCTAGGTAGCATACCGCCCAAAGAACTCTTCAGAAACAGATTTGGATGGGGTTTAATTTAATTGCTACCATGTGTAGCTTATAGCCTGGATTTAGCACCGTCTGGTTACTACCTTTCTAGGTCAATGGCACACTTTCTTGCAAGGCGTGATTTTTCTAATTTCGTGGAGGTGAAGGAGCCGCGATTTCTTCGCCTCTAAACTAGCGGAATGGTATAGTCGTAGAATCGAAAAGCAGAGAACCATTGATCATAATGGAATATACATATTTTGAATATTAATGATCTTTGTAATATAATACAATAATATAATGAAGTGCTCTGTCGTTACTACCCATAAACTGCATCCACTTCATGTTCTTACAGAATAAAAGTAATACAATTGCTCGAAGATTACTGCGAACAGTTAAGGATCTAGGAGTCCTATTCTCTAGTGACCTTAATTTTGCTAAACATACTTCTAGTATTTGTGATAGGAAGTAAGATGCTTGGTTTCATAATGCGAATATATCGTTTGACAACATATATTCATTGAAGATCTTTTATTAGGCAAATATGTCAATTGGAATACGCACTTGTGATTTGGTATTCGTATCACGACTAACGCTATATGAAATTGGATCAAATACGCTTTCTGAGATACTGTTTCGATTAGAAGGTAATTATTCGGTCAAATGATGTAGTCAGAACTCTTTACTCGAGCGGTATGATTTGCCTTGGTTAGCATCCAGACGCGACCTGTGTAGTGCTCAGTAAGTTACGGATTTTATTGCATAAAATCGCATGGTACTGGTGCACTATACTTACTGTCGCGCGTTGGTTTCCACGTACCAACGCTCACCTCCGGGTATGCATCGACTGTTTATCCGTTTGTGACTCCTGCCGATGTGTTACGATATGTTCTGATCCGTGATGCGCAGGAATGTTGACCTTACATAAAACGAAATATTCAATTAGTTAAAAGTATATATTTAAGCATGTTTTTTATATTTGTGTTTTGTTACGCTGTATCCGTTAAACAGGTTCTTAATTAATTAAGAAAGAAAATAAACGCAATGACAGATGTAATAGTATAATATGTATTGATTGGAAACAAATTCTCCAATACGAAACATTAACTAAATGATTAGTAGTACTATAATATATCAACATACATATGTACAACATATAAAAAAAGAATGACTACTCTTTAAGATTGATTCGAATAAATAAGTATGACTACATCAGAGCTATGTTAATTTAGTAAGTTTAAACTCACTTTACATTACGTTGTTACGCTCTTACTAATATTTAATCTAAGATCTAAGATTTAAGATTTAAAATAAAAATGATCAAATTAACATAAAAAAAAAACGAAACTACTGAATCGGTATGATTACATTAATAATATTGCGTACTGGACTTGGGTGGGGTACTAGTTGAAACATGAATAGAAGTACCAAAATAAAAACCAAAATGTAAATGCTGAAATCTTAAAGCAATAAGTAACGATGAAACACAATGCAATAAGCAGACCATAGTTGTTGGGTGGGTTTTGTAGTTTCAAGTACGTGCAGTTGCGATAAATCGTATCAAGGACCAACGACTAATTTAAAAATAATAATCTCACAAGTATAGGCTTTCTTTATTATAATCCTCCATGGAGAAGTTTTATAACGTAAAGAAGGAATCGTACCTCAACGGCAATGATTGCTTGTGCGAAACTCATTGAATGAAACTTAAAGTCAATGAGTAAAAAGTGGAAAGGAAGAAAAGAAACATTCGTGAATGATTTCGATGATCACTCAGTGCAAAGATAATACGAGGACTCCCAAGTGAACACGTGTACTCACACTGGTCGTAGGGCAGCTAGATCATTCGATATAAGCCCGACATTACAAAAAACTGAGACGAAGAAGTGATAAGGTTTACTTTCCCGTGGTTTTATAAATACGAAGACAACTTTCGAATTTGAACACTGAATATCAACTAAATGAAATGTTTTGCAAAGGAAAATGCGAGTGCATGAAAATAAGCTAAAGTGATCGGAATAAAATGTTAGAATAAATATATGCGAATATACATAAATAGACTGAATACACATATTATGGAGGATTTTCGAAATTGAAAGAAACGATGAAATAAAACATACCTAAGCTGAAAAGTTAATTGTAACAACCGCGTGTATAATCTTCTGCATTATTTGTTAATGTAAACGCTCATCCTGTTATTGGCAGCCATTGTTCGGTGATAAGTAGAGCGACCAATTTTTACCAGCGCGACAGAATAGGACTCGTTGTACTAACTATGTATACACTACCGGTCATATTTATTTGCCCACCCCAATTTTATGTATTTCCTGAAATACGGATTATCTTTCGAAAAACCTGTATTATAATTATTTAACAATATTATTAGTGGAAGTAATTTCATATGAATTTCTAGGAAAATCTTAAATTGTTTATGATATATCGTAAAGGTGTCATAAATTGGAAGAATACTATAAATATTATATAGGCTAATCCCTACAGTATTTCAGTTTTACCTGCATTTCCGAAATGTGTTATTGTACTAACTTTACAATATTAGGATGTGTTATTCAAAAGGAAAATACATTTTATGTCAGTCATGGTTCATCTTTTGTTGCGAAAACAGTGAAATAGAGAGTTATTGTGAATATTTTAATGCAATGCCGAAGACGAAGGAATTATCTGTTGAAGTGCGTGCTATGATAATTGCTTATTTTCGTACGTGTAAAAGTAATCGCGAAATTGCAAAAGAATTACGATTAAATCGCAGAACCGTTGATTATAACGTTAAAAAATTTGAAGAAAGTGGTACATTTTCCAACAAAAGATGATCTAGACGACGCAAAACGACGACATCTGCAGATGACTGGCATCTAATACGGATAAGTAGACGCGATAGACGAAAAACAGCACCAAAAACGTCAACTAGAAGAGCAAGGGCAAATCTCTATAATGGTATGGCCAGCTCAAAGTCCTGATCTGAACCCAATAGAGCTTCTTTGGGAAGAATTGGACCGCAAGGTTCGATGCTCTATCATCCACCACTGTACTGTGGGAACAACTTCAAGAAGCCTGGGCACAAATTACAGAAGATACACTACAAAAATTAATTGAAAGGATGCCGCGGTTATGTGCCACAATTATCAAAAATAAAGGTGGGCACATTGATGAGAGCAAAATTTAATAATAATTAATGATAAAGTTTTTTATATAAGAAAAATGTAACTATTTTATGTTTATTTTACACTATTGTATTGGCACAATAAATAAATTTTCAGTACACATTTGATAGTTTAGTAATTTTGGCTAAAACTAAGGGTGGGCAAATAAATATGACTGGTAGTGTATACTAACAAATATATAATCGAGTGGAGCGATAGAATCTATATAAGTCACCGTAAATATTCAGTAGATACTTATTATTAACCTGGTGTACTGACAAATGTGACAGCTTTTGTGACAGTAGTAGTATATTTAACTATTAACTATTCAACAATAAATATGAATTTTTGATTGATAGGGGTCGATTGATACCAAGCAACACTACTGTGCAATAAATGTTGAAAGTTATATTTGTAATAGTAATAACTAGAGCACGGAATTATATATATTTGCATGTTCGATAATATCGATATGCCAAGAAATTTTTGTCGTATCTACACGAATTAAACAAAAACAAATGTAAAAAACCGATTTTCATTTTGCATATTTTTCATATTTTCAGAAGTTGATGCATAAATCAGAATAAAATGCATATATGTACGTGCATATTTGTATAATTTAAATTTTTTGTTAAATTAAATAAAGCAAATATTGCCCACACTGCATTTTGAGAACTGGGGTTCCCCTACATTTTACAAACCGCCCGGTATCGCATCGGTAAAAACTGGGATTCCCCAATTTGTCTACGCTTTACTATGAGTCCCACTGCCATCGGTTGTCTTTCAGTTTCATTTTGCATTTGTCAGCGGTCAGTCGTTGTTTTTAAAACGAAGTAATAATGCTACCAACACAGTCTTTGATAGCTACATAGATAAGAGATTATGCAGAACTTTATTTAAATTTAAACAAGTTGTTTTGTCGATGTTGCAGCAAAAGAGTAAGTTTATTTTATATTATTTTTTATTTGTATTTGGTACCAAAACAGTTTTCGAATTAATAGACTTCATGTGACAAAAAAATTTCAAATTACACAACATATTGCTACAGCATCGCATACAAAATTTAAGAAGAAAATGAAAAATACAAAACAACGCTTAATGAAACAATTTCTTCGGCATCAGTCTGTGAAAATAGAGAAGAATTCAATTTTGATTTATGTGAAGCCTTTGTTAGTGCCAATATTCCGCTTATGAAATCACAAAATCCAACTTTTAAGGCGCTTTTAGAGAAGTATTGTGGTAGACCAATACCGGATGAAAGCACCTTTAGAAAAAAATATAATATATAAACAATGTTTTCGAAAAAAACATGAGTGAAATTAGGGAGTTATTTGGAAACAATTATATTTATTTTATAGTCAACGAAACAACTGACACTTGTGGCAAATTTATCGCCAATTTATTAGTAGGTGTACCGAGTAAAAACTTTCCTGGTGAAGCGTACTTAATTGGTTTGAAACAATTAGAGAAATCCAACAATGTAACTATGTCACAGTTTATAAACGAAGTATTAACAAGTTTCTATTAACCAATGCTGTCCCTACTGAAAAGATTTTATTGATGTTATCAGACGCTGCTACATACATGACTAAATCTGCACAAACTCTAAAAGTTATTCAAAAATGATACATGTCAACTCATGGCGTGAACAGAATAGCAGAAGAAATTCGTAACCAATATCCAGATGTAAATTATTTAATTAATACGGTCAAGAAAATATTTGTGAAAGCACCCCTCGAATATAAATGTACAAAGACAGTCTACCTAATACTCCTTTGCCACCTCAGCCAATAATTGCGAGGTGAGGTACGTGGCTAGGGACCGCTTTTTTTTATGCAAATTATTTGAATGATATTGCAGTGTTAGTGTCAAAATTTTCTGATGATTCCGCAGCTATTAAAGAGTGTAAGACTATTTTAAATATTCCTACATTAAATCAACAACTGGCATTTATCAAAGCGAATTTTAGCTTTATTACGGAAACGTTAACTTACAAATTTTGTGAAATTAATTACAGATTTCAAAAATAAGGTCAACCAAGTTAAAGGTAAAATTGGTGATTCTATAAAAACGAAGATGTAAGACGTATTAACAAAAAATACAAGGTTTGATGAACTTACTAAAATTTCAAATATTTTAAATGGAAATTATGTGTCTTCTAAAAGAATGGATGTGACCACTATATGCAAATTTAAGTTTTCATCAATAATCACTTCTGTTGATGTAGAAAAAAGTTTTTCTATATATAAAATTTTTTTATCTGATTGACGAGAATCGTTTCTTGTGGAAAATTTAGAGAAATATATGATTGTCAATATTTACAATATTATAAAAAATAAAATGTAATATTTTATAGTTTGTAGGTTTGTACTTTACATTAATTTAACAATTTATCTTTTGTAATACAAACAATTTGTTTAAATAAATTTTGTAATTCTATTGTGTTTTTGTAAGTCGATTTTTTTTAAAAATAATCAGCGTATATTTAACTAAATTGTTGTATAATTTAACAAAATATTGTGCATATATATGCGCATATTTTCAGGGTTTCTAATGCATGTAATTCCGTGCTCTAATAATAACTCTACGGTATCTGCACAATGCCTAATAGTCTCTTCTAAAACCAAGCTAATAATTGGATAACAAATTTTCATAATTATTGTGTTTCATAACCTATTGCTAATAGTTTTCCCATCATTTTCGACACTATTGATAAGAGAGGGTAATATATCGACGTGAGTGTGGTTCATGGGGCGGTTTGTCAAGTCTCTATAAAGGAACAATTTCCGCGATTTTCCATTGGATAGAAAATTCTTAATCTGTTTATCTTAAACCCATGATGATTATTGTTTTTCCAGGGAACTTTTTATTCACGTTACTGATAACTAACTCATATTGACGTCCTTTTTCTATTGAAGATATTTTTATTAAATTTTACACATCTCTGTTGGATTTACAGCTTCAATCGGTTACGTATATTTTTTCCCGCGGATAATTATAGTCACCAATGTGAGTTTAAAGACTTCTTTTAAGTATTCATCGAAGGTTTCTGCTCCTTCTGTCTGCTGTATGTCAGTTTTCAGTATTTCTTCTTACTGGTGGAATGACGTAGTTGTGGTGACTTTCCTCAGTACATTCCTGTTGCCCACTGATAGTGCTAAATTCTGAAGATATTCTTGAAAGTAATTATTTTTATGGATACTAGAATTATTTTTAAGCCTTAAGTTTTCATGATGTTTACCTTTTTCTGTTTTGTTGTCTAATATTATGTGGAAAATTAATTACTTTGCACATTAAAAACGAAATAATTTGAATTTTTTGTACCCATGCATGATCCAGGCTTTCTTTTTTTATCATAAAGTCGACTTGTATTCGTTATCTAACTTTCGGTTTGAATCATCAAAAGAGCATACGTTCGAAATATCTTATAATTATCTTAATAAAAGGAGATCGTTAATAATACATAAATGCATAACATAATAGTTCAGACATATGTTATTATTTTTATCCACCTTGATTGAATATATTTGCTCATCCATAATTATAACAGACATTTGAAACTATGTCACGGCTCTTCCATAAAGAAAAAGAAGGAACAAGTTAAGCATTACATGTTCTTTCATAATAAAAAAAAATATTAATTGTTTATTTTCGCTGTAACTTCGCCTTCAACGTCTCTATACTTCAAGATAAATGAAATGTATCATTCAATTAGCTAATTCATGGTGCCTCTTCTATCGAGTAAGAATGTTAACCTCACATTCAATAGATGCTGATGGCCACGTCCTTGCAATTACTACTGCGGTTTTTACGTTATTAAATTATATTTGTTGATGTACTTTTTTATTTAGTGAATAGCTACGATGGGATACGTTCAATTATAGCAATTCATCAAAACCGTTCCATGTGCAATTATGTTGTTACTTTTTTACGCGTGTGTGGAGTCAACGTAACTGTTCGATTGTTATAATTTCGAATCTGACTGCCAATTATTTAAGCACTTTCGACTTTTTATATTTACTAGCACATAAATATTATCTGGCCATAGAAGTGGAGAAAAATGTATAATGTAGATGTTTCGGCTAATGGAAGTTAATCATTTTAATTTGTAGCGTGTTAACAAAATTACCATCTATATTTCCGAGCATATTTCTGATGAGTCTTTTTTGTTACTTTTAAATATGTGGGAATATAAGTTTTATTGGTGGGCCAATTAACTCCTATTCCTGAAGTAAATGGTAATAAACTATGTACATTATTTTTTTATTTATGTATGCATGTTAGTGTATTACATAAACAGTTTGACTAATAGTTTAGGGTTTACATTAGGATTATCGAAATTTTGCTTTTCTTAACATGAACAGCTTAACGAAATAAGTAATATTCATATACTTATAAATAGTTACTGGTGGCTATTTTCACCGTATTAAAGATGTATGAAATCTAGTATTTTGGCAGTTATTATACTGCCGTCTTCAGTAGATCCTTGGAATGAGCTGTTTCTTGCAAAATTCGTTCTTTAATCAATTTATCTGGCAGAGATATATGTTTTCACATTTTCTAAATTATATAATACAGGTGCATATTTAACCAATAAGATAGAAATTCTTATCTTAAAACCTTTAAATAAGTTACATGTACATACACACTACGAGGATAGTTTGACAAGTAGTGAGAATGGAAAAGAAAAACGAATTTTTTAAATACAAAATCATTTTTATTTTTCAATATATTCTCCTAAAAGAGCAATGCACTTATTCCAACGGTGCTCCAATGTCCTTATGCCATCTCTAAAATGGGATTCCGGAAGGCTTGCAAAATACTCATTTACGAAGATGATAAGCTCGTCGTTAGACGAAAATTTCTTTCCACCTTGTGCCGTTTTCAATTTTGGAAAAAGGTGGAAGCCCTAAGGGGATAGATCCGGCGAATAAGGTGCATGCGGTACTAATTGGAAATGCAACTCGTGGATTTTGGACATCGCAACTGTGCTGGTATGCGAGGGAGCGTTTTCTTGGTGAAACAGAATCTTTTTCTTTGCCATTCCTGGCCGTTTAGCACGAATCTCAACATTTAATTTTTCTAGAAGTTCTGCATAATATTGCCCGTTTATTGTGGCACCTTTCTGAAGGTAATCAATGAGCAAAAAGCCCTTTGAATCCCAAAAAATTGATGGTATCACCTCGTTTGGCGATACAGTGGTTTTCGCTTTCTTTGGAGGTGCAGAATCATGTTCTAATCATTGTTCATTGGTAAGCAATCACGGCACCCAACTTGCCGAAAGCTTGGAAAGGCCCAATTCTTTCTTTAAAATGTGGTGTACGCGTTCTGTTGAAATGTTTATCATGTCTGCTATCTCTTTCGCTTTGAGTCGTTGATCTTGCGTAATAATATTATGGATTTTTATAATCATTTCCTTAGAAGTCACGATTTTGGGTGCTCCAGAGCGCGCTTCATTAACACAGCTTGTGCTACCACGTTTAAATTCATTTACCTATCTACTTATTGTGGCGGATGATGGAGCAGATTCACCTAATGTTTCTGGTAACTCATCTTTTATTTCGGTAGCTTTCATACCCTTAATTACGAAGTATTTAATCACCGCACGATACTCTGCTTTTTAAATTTTAACAAAACGACGTGTTGCTTCTTTTTCAATCAGCTGTCAAAAGTAAACTAATCAACAGATTTATCTACATATCGACATGTAAACATATAAATAGGCAACCTAAATTACAGTGCATTTGTATTTAGAGCGCCCCCTATGTGTCATTCTCACTACTTGTCAAACTATCCTCGTACTTGTGTAGTACGCAGATGTTTTGTTCTTTCTCTGGTGGAACATTTATCTCTCTTCTACCTCTTTTAATAGCGTGACTTTTGGTCTTATGTAATCCTATACTTTTCAGCTCAGACATGTTAGACAAGTGGTGATTTATTTGACAATTTTATAACCCAGTAATCTATACGTAATATTTGTTAACATAAATATAAGGTAGATCACTGCTAATAATCTTGATACGAAGAGCAAATATGAATTAATTATTAAATATAATAATAACTCTGTTTTATACCCATATACCATACATATATACTTTCCATTTTTCCAACTTTTAGACTAGTCCTTCTGTACTTCATATTATCATTTTCCCTTGGTTTACCCATTGTTATTCCTTCTGGTGTTCTGCTATTTTCAGATACATTCTAGAGTGAATAAAGCTAGTCAATAATAATTAAGAAGCTTAATGTTCGTAAAATAATTCAAAATTCGTGTACTGAAGCCAACGTATAGTAAATTTAGGTACATGTTACATCAACCTGACGAATGAAACTACGAAATAGATTAAAGATATCTTCAAGATTTTACTCTCTTGTATTTAATATCTGATTCTATAAAACATAAATGGTTCAAGAAAAATAATGCGTAAAATTGTCATTATTGAACCCTCGGTAATATACAGCATATTTCAAAAAGAATATACGTATTACAAAGTATTGTTTTGTCCAAACTATCTGTCGCTGCGCCTCGGTTCGGTTATTGGAGAAACGAATATATAGTCTAGTTTATTTAATAGCCGCTAGATATCAGTTGTCTTCTGTTTTTCTTGGTAACCGCCATATGTTCAAAATGGCTACTCCGCAGCAGAAATCATTTTTTGTTCTCGAGTTTGCGAAGTGCAATTCTGTGATTACAGTACAAAGACGTTTCAGGTTAAGATTGCAAATTAATCCTCCGAATGAGTGGAACATTCGCAGATGGTATCGGCAGTTTGTAGGTTCAGGATGTGTATGTAAAAGAAAGAGTCACGGCCGCCCTCGTATTTCTGAAGAAAATGTTGCACGAATTCAAACTGCTTTCCAGCGTAATCCTTCAAAATCAACTCGTCGTGCCAGTCGGGAGTTATAACTACTTACAGCAACAATTTGACGTGTTTCGAGACGTCGGTTGGTTATGAAGCCGTACATGGTACAGTTGGTTCAAGCTTTACTTTCTGATGACAAACGGAAACGTGTGGCATTTTGTAACGAGATTCATGATGCCATTGACAATGATAACATTTTTGCACAACGCATCGTGTTCAGTGGTGAAGTGACTTTCCATGCTAATAGTCTGATAAACAAACACAATGTTCGAATTTGTTTCTAAAGAACCCATATGCAACTATTGAATATGTACGAGATTCGCCTAAAGTCAATGTGTTTTGTGCGATATCCCGATCATTTGTTAACCGCCCATTCTTCTTTGATGGAAACACGGCTAACGGTCAGCAGTATCTCGCTATGTTACAAAACTGGTTGTTTCCGAGGCTGCACGAAGACAACTTCACTTTTGAACAAGACGGGACACCCCCTCACTGGAGTCGCCAAGTGCGCGAATATCTGAATGAAACTCTACCGAACCGTTGGATTGGTCGTTAAGTAGCTGGCGACTTGACAGCCTGTGATTTCTTCCTGTGGGGTTTCATAAAAGACAACGTTTATGTACCACCACTCCCACAGAACCTGCAAGAGTTGAAGAACCGGATGCGTACTGCCAAAATATCAGTGACAAAGGACATGCTTGCCCGAGTATGGGAGGAATTTGAGTATCGATGTGATATTGTTCGTGTCGCTGATGGAGAACATATTGAACATCTGTAATCTAAATTTGAGAGGTTCGTAAATATGTGTATAAAGTTTCATATTCGTATGTTTTAAAGTTTACTAAATATTGGGTCTGGGAAAAAGTTCGTGGCGTTTTTCCCGATAGATGGCATTGGTTGCCGATAACTAAAGAACAACAAGTCACAGCGACACCACCGACGGCTCTTTTTTTAGATGACCTTCCGAATGTTAGTTTGAGCGTAGAAACATTGTAATCGGTGCAGTGGTTGGAAAGTTATTCGCACTTGAAAATGGAGAAGAATAATGAGAAATTTCGCTATATTCTGCAATATTATTATGATAAGGGGAAGAACGCTGCGCAGGCTTGTGATAAAATTTGTGCTGTGTACGGTGAAGGTACTTTATCGAAATCTGTTGCGCGGAAATGGTTCGCTCGCTTTCGTTCTGGAAATTTCAATGTGAAAGATGAGTCACGCTCCGGTCGTCCAATCACTGAAAAATCTGATGAAATTCTTGAAAAAGTCCAACAAGATAAGCATATCAGCAGTGTCGATATTGGCATGGAGCTAGGCATTGACCACAAAACTGTTTTGAACCATTTACACAAAGCTGGTTACAAAAAAAAGCTTGACGTATGGGTTCCTCATGAGTTGAGGGTGAAAAACATGATGGACCGAATTAACATCTGCGATGCGCTGCTGAAACGGAATGAAATCGAGCCGTTTCTGAAACGTTTAATAACCGGAGATGAAAAATGGATTACGTACGATAATCGGAAGCGTAAAAGATCGTGGATAAAGGATAGTGAGCCGTCACAAGCGTTCGCTAAGCCAACATTGACGCCAAAAAAAGTGATGCTGTGTGTATGGTGGGACTGGAGGGGAATCGTCCACAACGAGCTACTTCCAACTGGTTAGACGATTGATTCTCAACTCTACTGTGCACAACTAGAGAGATTACGCCAGGCGATTGAAAGAAAACGGCCCGAATTGATTAATAGGAAAGGTGTTGTCTTCCATCATGACAACGCCCGACCACACACTTCTTTGATGACCCGTCAAAAATTGAGAGAGTTTGGTTGGGAAGTTTTGATGCACCCACCTTACAGTCCGGATATAGCACCCTCTGACTATCATCTGTTTCGATCTCTGCAGAACTCTCTCAATGGAATTAAGTTGGTTTCAAAAGAAGCCTGTGAAAACTACTTGATTCAGTTTTTCGACCAGAAACCACAGAAGTTTTTCACCGATGGGATCATGGATCTACCAAAAAAATGGCGAAACATTGTCGATAATAATGGAGCATATTCGGTTTAAATGAATTCGTCCACGCGCCATGCGGGGACCAGTTGAATTTTACTGAAAAAACGCCACGAACTTTTTCCCAGACCCAATATATATGCATTCGAAATACGTATATTCTTTTTGAAACATCCTGTACATATGCATCTACAGCGATGCAACTTCAAAATCTGCGCTAGAGATGAATTTATTCGAAAAAGAAGACATGATATCCATTAAGTAAATTACGAAGTTCTCAGAATATAGACACTGCTAAAGAGTTGTTTTAAGTGACAGATATTATTAACTAGAATATCAGGTAAATTCTTATAAAAATATTTGTGAACGTATTTACATCATTTACAGGGAATAAAAAAATAATACCTCACTTTATCGTCTAAACATGCAATTGTTCGAAAGAACAAAGTTCATGTTCGTCTCTCCAAATGTATAGTACTGTCAAGGCGCGTACATAGACAGAATACTTTTAAATTTAGTATACACCATAATTTAACAAGCTGAGAATAATTCAAACGTTAATAAGACCCTGTTTATGACGTGTTTCAAGTATATCAACGCTCATCAGATAAACTGTCGTCTCTTTAAGGAAGTTATTCTCTGTGCAATACAGCAAAGAATAGGTAGGTATTGGCAGGTATTACTTTTTATCCATAACCTATAAAGAATAAGTACGATAATAAGACCGCAGATCGGATGAGGGCTGATACATTCAAAACGCGTCGTAAACAGGGTCTTATTAGAATCTGAATTACTCTCAGACTTTCACATTATTTACAGGGGTTTGGTAAATTCATGATCATCGTTAAGAAGTATATTGAGAGTCTAGCTGGAGTTCCGTTTACTATTTTAATTATTTTTCATTGATACTTTATAATAAACAAATTACATTTCAGAGATTTGAACAAGTCTAAGTAGATTTAAATTCCTCGCTTTGTATTCAAGTGTTATTTAACTATTGGCAATGAAACTGGCAAAGTAGTTTTACTTAAGTACTTTTCAATAGAATCGATTGATAGAAATTAATTGATTGGGAGATTTCATTACGATTAACGATAAAGTTATCCAATAGATTATTTATTACTCAATATATTATTTTATTAATTTATATTCAAATTCACATATTCATAAACTCAGTGTCCTTTTGCATAATTACTAATTGAATAACCAATATTTTCTCTTCTGAAATTTGGCCAATGTAATTGAAAACTCGTTCAAAGTACACAATTTAAAGTTATTATAATCCATCTAAATAATGTCAAACAGTTTTTATCTACATATTAGATATTTTTTTACTGCGCGCACACCTGCGAAAGTTATAAATTGGAGCATATAATCTTACATGGGTACAAACAACAATGAAACAAGTTAAGAGAAGGATTAACGACACACTAGAAAGAGAAGTTTTAATATTTTTGTATATTCTTGAATTGAGAGATAGAGGGGACTGGGAAAAGAGCTTCTAATGAAAACAATACAAAATTAAATAAGCTCTTTGAAGAATTTATAATATATGATCTACGAATATTGTGATTTCCAGTGACTTCAGAGCTGTTTTGCTAATTACTTCTGTTACATAATGATCTCCTGAGGCTGGTGTTGCTTTTTAATTTTATTTCTAATTCATATTTTAATTACCCTTTAACAAGTAAACCAAATATTATATTATATATAAATGGTCTTTTATCAGCTTGGCGAGTCTTTAATATACATAGTTATCTAAATAATAATAGTAATAACAAAATATCTTACATATATTTAAATTCCGTCATAGAACGAATCCCTATAGTCTTACGTTTTTATTAGCTTACACATTATCGGAGAAAGATTTCATAAATCAAACAGCGAAGGCGTTGAACAACCAATAAATAAATGTTCACGGGATCCGGAATAACTAATGCAACGATCCAGACAGTGTAGTATTTATGACAGTTAAAATTATTAAAATTATTTCACATTAGATTTAAATTATATATGCATATGTATATTCATATTTCACCTATATACGTACAATATAATAGGAAGCTAAAAATTTATTTTTGGACAAATATATACAGCAAATTAAATTTTATATGTAATAATTTTCTCTCGATTATAAATGCCACCTTGTAAGTTTTTCTAACACGTATATATTTATTTAAACCCTGGCGGCTTTGTGATTTCTAGATAACAAATAAAAGGTCTTCCAACGAGGTTTCATTTTGATATGTAAAAAAAACGAGTATTTCTAAGCGAAATCATTGGATGCTTATTTAATTGTATAGAGGGGGGTATGCCATTAATAATGGGAAACAATATCTACCAAATCACCGCCACGGCTACACTTGCAGGACCATGTTCTTTTCATGAGATTTTTCATCACCAATTCGCACATTTGCAGCTGTATGTTCTCGATAACTTCACGAATTCCATCTCCGACGTCTTGAATCGATTGTGGGCCATTGGCATAGAGCTAGGCTTTCATGTAGCCTTAAAGAAAAAAGTCCACAGGTGTCAAATCACGAGATCTTGGTGGCCATTTGTGATCGCCTCTTCGAAAAATCACACGGTCAGGAAACTTTTCACACAAAAGAGCGATGGTGTGGCACATAGCACCGTCTTGTTGAAAGCAAACGTCGTCTACGTCATTATCTTCCAATTCCGGCCATATAAAATCATTAATCATTGTTCGATAGCGCAATCCATTCACGGCAACAGTTGCTCCAGCCCATTTTTGAAAAAGTAATGTCCAATGACTCCGCCAGACCAAAAACCACACCAAACAGTCACACGTTGAGGGTTGGAGAGGCTTTTCGACAATAATTATTGGGTTTTCCGAGCCCCAAATGCGACAGTTCTGCTTGTTAACGTAGCCTCCTAGGTGAAAATAGGCCTCATCACTCAAGATGATTTTTCGATGAAATTCCGGTTTCATTGAAGTTCGATGCATTTCAAGGACCCAATCAGCAAATACACGACGTTGTTGATGGTCGGTAGGCGTGAATTTTTATACTAACTGAACTTTAAAAGTCTTAAGATCTAAGTCTTTATGCAAAATACGGTGTAATGTCGTTTGTGGAACGCCAATTCCAAAGATCGACGAGAAATGGACAAACCTGGGTTTCCTCAACACTATGGTCTAGAACAGCAACATTCTCAGATGTTCTTGAGCGACATGCACAAGTTGGATTCTTCAGATCACTAACTTGTCCCAATAGCTCAAATTTTTCCACCAGTTTCACAATTGCTGACCGAGAAGATGCTTCACGACGACCCAAAAATGCTTTAGTTTTGCGAACTGTGACCGCGAAATTTTCACCATTTTTGTAGTGAATTTTAATAATTTCAATGCGTTGTTGAAGCATATATTGTGCCATTTTTATTAATGGCGTTGTTTTTACTTGTCATCTGTCAAGTAGTTACAGGTCAAGTCATGACAACTGTTAAAATGACGGGCTATTGAAAATGAAATGGAACACCTTGTATTATTGTGGGCATAAGCAAAATATGCATATACAAACGCCTTAGAAAACGAGTTTTACAAATTCTGCTGTAATAGCAATATTTAAATTAATGCAAGGCGTACATTTACTAAGAAGCCATTTCATAATTAGTTAACTATGGAGCTTTATTTACAGCGACAATAAAATAATATATGCACTGGTAACAATGATCTGTACCTGAAATTTTGTCATATTAACTTTCTTGGTAAGTTATTTTCATATGATTACATTATACACTCCGCGCAACATGAATAGGACCACCCGACTTGTTGCAAGCTTTCGGTGGTTTGAAAAACAATTCATTTACTAAAAATACAATGCAAGTTTGTAATGGTATGATATGGCAAATAATACGCATTATTGCGCAATAGTGCCTAACGTTATGCATTGGGTGACGTAAGTACCACATACATATAAAATGCACCGCGCCGGTTGGATACGACCAGTATTTAATAGTAAGCTACCGGATGAGTGTCGAGTTACAACGTGTATCCGGATAAACAAACATCTGTAATTAAGGGTATTGTACAACGATGGGACGACAGAAGTGCTTAAGTATGGAAGAAATTGGAAAAATTAAAGCGTTCCATCAAGAAGGGTATTCCTCAAGGGCTACTGCAAAGAAAGTAAGTCGATCATACCAGGTTGTGAACAATTTTATTAGGGATCCCGAGAATTATGGAAAACGTTTTAAAGGGCGAACAACATCCGTTACAACTAAGAGAGAATGTCGAGCCATATTACGCGAAGCATCGAATTCGGCATTAACGGCAAGACAAATCGCGAATAACGTTGGAACGAATGCATCGGTAAGAACTGTACAGAAGTTACTGAAGACCTGTCCGCATTTAAAACGTTTGAAAATTAAACGACGGCCTCCTTTAAGGGAATTTCAGCGCACTGCACGTCTTCAGTTTGCTCAAGCAAAAATGGGGTGGACAAGAGAATGGCAAACTGTTATTTTCAGTGACGAGAAGAAGTTTAATTTAGATGGCCCGGATGGGTTTTCTTATTATTTCCACGATTTACGTAAAGATGAAGTGATTCAGTCACGAAGGCGAGCCGATGTTGGTTCATTCATGGTATGGGGAGCTGTTTCCTATAACGGACCTGTTGATTTAGTAGTAGTGAAGGGCAGACAGAATTCGGAAAAGTACGTCCAGCTGCTGCAACAGGTGAAAGACAAATTTTCCAACGTTATGGCAGGTGGGCCATTTATTTTCCAACAGGATAATGCCAGTATTCACACCGCGCGCATTGTTCGACGCTGGTTTCAAGAACAAGGCATGGAGGTTCTCGATTGGCCATCGCTCTCCCCCGACCTGAACATCATAGAAAATGGTTGGTGATGGTTGTCGCGTAAATTGTACTCCAATGCTACCCAATTCAGTTGCGCTGACGAACTAGAGCAGGCGCTGAAACGAAGTTGGGCGGAACTTCCCGTTGACTACTTGAAAACCCTGTATAATTCCATTCCATCCCGACTATTTGAGGTTATAAGAAATAATGGCAAAAGTACTCATTATTGAACAATAAAGTATTTTGTTATTGCAAACGAATCTTTTATTTTGTAGATTGGTCGTATTCAAGTGGCGTTTAATTACTCTACTTACTGTCATTAGTAACGTACATTTGCACTGACTTTTACAAAAATTATATTTGGTACCTACATTCATCTTTTTATCAACCCTCTTATTTTCGAATATAACAATTCCAGCGCGCTACCATGTTTATACCAACTACAAATGTCCTATATGCAGTTGGTCCTATTCATGTTGCGCGGAGTGTATACTGGTTTGGATAAGTAAACACATTATCGTGTGCTCATGGATTAAATATAATTTTTTTAAAGCTATATTGCCGTTTTTAAAACTATTATGATTTAGTTTTTATCCAAAAGGCATCTTGTTTTCAAATTTAAATACTGCTAAACAAAAGTTCTTATTTTCTACTATAGTTAGAGACCGTTCTTTTTAGTGCTGAGTTTAACGATACTTAGGCGTTTATTTTTTAACACTTTTAATTATATCTAAAATTAAGTCTTAAACATATTGTTATTTAATTAATTATAGTTTTTACATAGTTAAAAAAAAATTCGCATCTCTATTACCTATTACTCTTGTGTTCAGTAATTTAGCATTATCTATTTGAGCTTAACCCATTAAAAACCAAGGCAATTAAAAATGAAAACTTGTTTAATTCATTTATTTAATTTAGTTAAAATATATAATACATAAGGAACATAAAAAAAAAGGAAAAAATTCGGAAACTGTGGCAGCTGTACCCAAACGGGTATGTGGCTTAATTAGTACGTTTATTTTTTAGTGTGATATATTTTAAAACACTCCCTTTCTAGACAAAGCGCAACGTCGCATTATTCACACATCAATCTAATTTTACTATGGCATTCGCGGCATCGTAAAGGGTTTCTTATTCTCTTGGGGAAGTGGTTTCCAGGAATAGTAGCTACACTAAGCGCCAGCGAGCGTTTCGAAGTTGGCAGTGTCTGCGCATAATTTCGAAAATAGTAGCGAACAATATGACGCTGAAACTCTAACAGGTCCATTTGGGATTTGTTTACAGTTTTATATAACTTTCACGCATTGGCCACAACGGAAGTCAAAATTGTAGTAAAAAGCGGCCACCGTCATTTCTTTCCTCGAAATTTTATTCTATAGTTGTTGAGAGCTTGGTCATGAAGATCAACGCCACTCATTCCCGCATTGTATTCTGCGATCAACATAGGTTGGTTAACACTAATTTTAGCCTTTTTGAATGAACATTATCGATTAACGATATGCATTGGTTCGATACTTTCGAAATTTGATCTGATATTGTTTTACATCGCAATTGTTCAAGTGCAATATCGTCTTCGCTATCGCTGCCACAAAACACCTCTATTTCACCTGACAGATCGTATGGTATACGGTCAACCTCAATATTTTCGGCGATACCTTCTTCTTCTTCATAATCCAGGCTTGGAGGTATAACAGTATTTTCAAATTCGTGGTGATCTTTCTCAGCTTCAACATAATTCAGGGCACAGTTCAAGGTACTGAAATGTCTGCAGTAAAAACTTGACGTTTCTATAGTAGGAAATTCTATTCGTGGGCAAAAAATTTAAAAAAAATGCATACCCAATAGACCATTGTACTCAATTGGGTACACCAATATTTCTACTCACCCAGCGTCGTTCAAATTAATTTCTTATCTTTCACTTTTTTATAAATTGGAAACACAGTTATTCCACTATGCAAAACTATAACAAACACTTATTATAATACAACAGATTTTACTTCACGCAGTTGAATAATCACTGACCTAGCTAATATTTGCAAAATTGATGCAAATGTATTAAAACTAAAGAAAATATACAGTAACGGTACTATTTCTAAACACTTTGTTGTTGTGTGCTTTTTAAACACATTATGTTGAATGCAAAACCAAAAGAAACGTTTCGTAATTTCACTTCTCGTAAAATTTATGCATATTTAAATATTGCCTTTTTTCTGTACTCAAGCAGGTTCAATGGCTAGGAATGGGTTAATAAAAATTAAAACGAAAAATACAAATTGGCTGTGCTATCGAATAGAACATTCTCAGATATATGCAATTAGTAACTATTGGTATGTATCCTGTAACATAACTTATAATTAAACATATAAATTTAAACGTTAAACTAGCGAGTGCACAATCACTACTCAACAATTGTAGAAAAGTAATTGCATCAGATGATAATCTCTTTAAATAAATTCTTTTTGGTGCAGCTGAAAATATGTACGGAATTCTACCCTTTTACGGAACAGGATGCAATATATATATATTCCGACTGAATTGGAATAATTAAAATAACAAGGATTCTTCATCGGCATGACGCATATTTAGTAACCTTAAATTGCTGGCGCTTTTTTACAATAGTACTGCTGTTTATTATAATAGACTCTATTAAGTATAATAACTTTTGTTGGATGCAATTATTTATTCCATTAACATAAAATAAAGAACTCTATTATATTAGATGGCGGCGCGCTATTATATGCAGAGGTACGGTTTGTAATTGATTTTTCCCAAGACTATAATATATGTACATATCATATATTGTTCATGTCGAGTTCGATGTTAGTACAAGATAGCAACCAACAATAAATACAAAATGAATTATCCATTCAAAAAAGGAGAACCATTCTTTGGATCGCTATATTTTCTAAAGCGTATCCAGGTAGATGCGCGTGTATCATAACGATTGTCAGATATAAATTACGATAAGGTGCATTGTAATAATATGAAAATTGATTTTTAATAGAAGGCGTTTTTTTTCTTTTAGTTCAAATTATATTTGATTCATTATCAACAAAGAGATCAATGCTCTTTTAGAACTGCGTAATAAACATATTAAATGAATTGAGAAACAAATTTGTTTGCTTACTTGTACTTTTACTACCTACACTTTATGCTACTTTATTCTAAATCTTTTACTTTCTCTTTAGTATACAATCACATTGTACGCGTCAATTATTTCAGAATGTGTTTGAAATCCTAGATTTTTCTATTTGCTAATGATATGCTAACCAAAATTGTTGAATTTACGAATAGGGTAATTGAAAATACGCAAAATAATTGTGGACCGTTCCAAAGGAAATATTCCTCGCGAAATTGTTTCAAAGCATCATTCATCCATGAAACAAATCTATTAGAAAACAAGACATTTATTGGATTGCTTTACTTGCAGCCAATATTTAACTTCAATCATGATGGTATTCAGTCGGTGATCTACGGATTTACATTTTTCGCCGTATCCTTACCGAGATTTTCACTTCTCGGGTCAGATTTTATGACGTAAATACGCACAAAAAAAGGGTTCAAACTAATAAATGAGCATCAGTATCAGATATCTCCATTGAATTTACTTAGCACTGTTAAGAGAATTACACTCCTGGTATTTTTTGACAACTGACGAAATGCATGTTCCATTTAGAGGCCGATGTAGTTTTCGTATGTACAAACATGCTCAATAAACCAATGAAGTATGGCCGCAAAGTTCAGGTTCTAGATAACTTAAAAACACATTATATACGTAATGCTGAAATATATATTGGAGCAAGTCCTACAAGCCAATATAAATCGTCGATAACTCATCTAGGTCAACTTGTGCTGGGATTGATTGAATATTCCACAAAAATCTAATACAGTGGTATTGAAATTGGAAAGGAATTACAAGATCGTGGCTATGAATAAAAGACAAATACCACTTGAATGTCTACCTAACGGACGATGTGAAATTGGATTATCCTTACTTAATTTCCAGGGTGCAGTAACACTCGTATCCCATGTAGCCAAAAGGGGAAAGCGGTTCTTCTCCTATCAAGTGTGCACTATGATAAAAAATTGATACTGAATCGAAAACATATATTCAACATCTCGTAGGATTAGGCATTGGCCAATGGCGATATTTTCCTATATGTGACAATAGAGTACCAATATTTTCCAGAAGGAGCGGAAATTGTAAGATATAAGTATCTGAACAACCTTGAGGAAGCTTTTTGTGAATTATATGTCAAGAGTGGAATACGTAACGAAAAGATACTTAGGATACTCCGAAATGCTATATCAAACATTCTTCAAATCAAAATATCGATTCTAGTACACCGTCAAAAAAGTTTCTGCGTTAAAGGGGCAGAGATGTTATTTTTCGTCACAGACAGAAAGACTAGCATGTTGTGTAATATGTAGAGTTGGGATATTTTTCATGCGAGCCAGGATCGTAATAAGGTGAGAATACGAACAAACGGGCGATCTTGCAATGCATGTGTTATTTATATCACTCATGTTTTGTTTTATAAATAACGCATTTATATTAATTGCAGCTGTTGTTGTGTAGCGCAAAATGAATAAGTCTGACAAAATGTCTACAGCTAGACATAAATTTCCACGTTTGTCTCGGAGAACAACGTACGTCACACTGAAAAGATGTTCTTAGATTTAGAAAATGACCGCTCAACACCTATGAATGTAATATACGCATAATTAAAATAATCTTTAGAAACAGATAACGGATCTTTCGTCTCACCATCACAAACTTATCTTGATCTGGTAAATCGAAATTTGTGTTTATAACACTCTCGAACTTTCTACAAAACACACATTTTTATGTCACTTGTAGCACATAACACTGAGTGTACATCGTTCACAATTTGCATTGACTCCACTAACGACAACTCAGTGTTTTGAAATTTTTCTCTTGAGTCAAATAAACCCTTATAATTGTCGTAAATTTGTTTGAAATCGGTTTCAATGGAAGTATTTCCAAATCTTTTCTGATTTTCTTTAATTTCTGTAGCTACATTTGGTTTGAATTGTAGAACCACAGATTTTATTTTTTGGAAATTCTCGCAATAATAGAAAGCCGCTTTCACCCATGTTCCACAATGTGTGAGAATTAGCTCTGGTGGTTCAGGAATACTACGGGATACCTTTCGATGACATTGTGGAATACTTAGTGTTACAAGCTGTAAAGCACGAACTTTACACGTCGCATGTAAAAGTCCCTCATACTAGTCTTTAAAGGAACGGCCTACACTACACATTGTCACTGCACCATCGCTCAGAAACATCAATAGTTAGTCAGGTGAAAGTGGAGATTTTTTTGGCGTCTCCAGCAATACCTTCATAATTGCTTCACCAGTGCACTTTTCTAATTTTTTGCTAGCTACAATGGATAATCGCTTTAACCGGATCTAGAACACGTACTGTAATATTCAAAGTAGAATATGTTTTCCAATCTGTCGTTTCGTCGACCCAAAACCACAGCTATTTATTTTTTACAGCTTCGATCACTTTTCCTATGTCGTTACGATTGCTTATCGAGTAGATGGAGTATCAAATCACAGGTGATTATCATGAACAGTGAAAACATAAATTGAATTTTTGTACAATCTTTATATGATTTTTATAGTCGCATTTATCCCACACATCAACAGTTTATTGAAAACTTTACAGTACCTGTTAGCACAAGTATAAAATAAATCGGAACATTAATCAATAAAAATAGCCTCGATCTTCCCTTATGCACGTCCGCCATACATAATAATTACACATTCGCCTTATATAAAGATCCGCTCGGTACTAACACATAATTCTACATTTCATCTGTTTCATTGCATTACACTGGTGGGGGTGCTGAGTATTCAGTACGAACCTGACTCGCGGGAAAACATCTCAACTCCGGTAATATGTGTTCCAAACCGATCTGCAAAGATTGTATACAGAACGACTCCAAAAATTGCATTGAAAACTAAATATTAAATTTTTTCATGCGTATGTCAGTGTTTGTTCCATTTTTAAATTTTTAAAGAATATTTATTAAATGCGCCAGTTTGATCTATTTCTAGCAGATGTGTAATTATTATTTATCGGTGGTAGTTATGGGCTAATATTATTACGAATACGTTGACTCAACATCTTCCCTATACTATGACGATCAAACATATAACCCATATTATGATAAATTTCGTTTGTTCACAATAATTACTTCATTTTATATAAGCTATAATTTTCGCTATAATGTCTCCTTTACTTATTTTTGTGTAACTAATCAAATAACCTATTGTTAAGTTTTCTTTTGTAAGAAATAATTTTTAACATTTACATCATTTTCCTTATATTTTAATTTATTTAAATACTTTGACATTCTAATATTTTCCGAAATAATTTGTTATTGCAGTTTATGAAATTAAGTATTGTTAGTATTTACTTTTTAAATTGTTAAATATCGTCACTGTTTTTATTGTGAAAGGATTTTCTTTAATATTACAACGAGAAATAATTTGAAGCGCACTTGTCTAAAATAAACAATTACAATGACGCTATGAAATAGCAGGAAATCGAAAAGAATGACTGAGTTTAAAGATGACAGAAATCTTGACGTAATCGACTGAGAATTATGTACATTACGAATATTTCAAAATTGTTATACAATACATATTTTTAGACTATAATTAATATATGTATGTACTTAGTGTAGAACAGTGTTTGTTAAGATTAAAAGTTGTAATTTAACGGCAGACAATTAAATTAAGAACTCATTCAATGGAGTAGTAGTTCGTAGAATTTAAGGAAGTATAAAAAACATACAATCGACAGGATGTTTGTAGGCGTATACCAAATTTCATTCAGATTATTGCGCAAAAGAGTTTTTAATAACGTTATATGTTGTCCTGTTAAATTTGTGATAGTCTGTTGTACACTATAATTTCATAGTGCCTTATCTATTACCTATATTTATATTATTATTATTTATATTATTTAATAACGAAAAGAAACTAATAATGCTACATCTTATTAAAACTACGAAATAAATAATTTATTAATAATTATTTATTTCGTAGTTTTAATCAGTACTTTAGAATAAATAATAAAGTTTGTTGATCCTGTCTCTTGACTATATTTTGTGTACGTACAGTCGTTGGCCATTGAATTACTGTCATTGTGAGAATTCAAGATTGTTCGGATAATTGTCGAGTTGTACTTTAAAATATATTTACGATTTATTTCTAAGTATCTGCTGTCTTTGTCTACTGCTTTTATCATTATCTGATTTATGGTTACTCTAATTTGTAGTAATGGTATTGTAATGTTAGAACTATCAGCTCCCCAAGGGATTCCCACTCTAACCCTGTTCGACTAATAACTACATGCAGTGGTATTAAAGTAAATCTTACTGTGAGTTGGTTTGTTGACTGTAAGCTTTCATTAATTACGATATAATGTCTGACAAGGGCCTTTTATATGCACGGTCCATGTGTGTATTAGTAATATATGTTTCAGCCATTGTGATTTAAAGTATCGTTCACTCTGTTTTCAATTCTCGGCTAGTTTTGTGATGTGTGTTTTTGTTTTGTAATTTTTTTAAAATTTATCCGAGTAAAGTAAGTGATGTATCACTCGAGACAAACACAAGAATCATTTTCGTCTTGAAAATAAGAATGTATTCGCATCGTGAAATAGCACGGAAAACAGATGTTTCTCATCAATGAGAGTTGCGAAATAAGTCAAAGAAAAGAAAATATACCGTCTACCGTCACATCTCAATCAAATTATCGTAAATATTGAGTTGTTTATAGTGTAATTTCGCTTGTTTTTTTAGAAGTGAACAATTCTTTTACAGTATGTTTAAGATATTTCATGTATTCAATTATATATAGACCATTTTCTGGTACTAGTATGATTCTACGTTCGTAAAGCTTTTGATATTTATTTGCAGATATTGAAACAAGAGATTTTAAAGAATTATGTAGAAATCAAAATAAGTGGTAATCAAAGGAAACCAGATCTGGCAAATATGGTGGATGTGGTAGCAATTCTCATCCAAGCTTCATCATACTTGTATAAGGTCTGGAGTTATCATGAAAAACTACACCTTTTCTATTAGTGAGTTCCGGCCGTTTCTGTTTCATGGAATCGCGCTATTTGTTCAATTGGTGACAATACATTGGCATTAGTTGTCGAATTGTGTGGTAGAAGCTTAAGAAGAAATAATTCGCTTAGAAACCCTCTAAACAGTGAACATCACTTGGGTAGTTTTCATTTCTATACGACAGATAGAAGTATAGCTAATTCACTTCTTCGATTTACGTTATTCCAATCAATACCGACTGGGTGATTTATTTACAGCTGACAGAACGAAGTCATCAGGCTCAACGAATGAAACCTGTCGTAGTTAGTGCTTTATCGACTGTAAACTTTCATTAATTACGATGTTATGTCTGGCAAGGGCCGTATGATACCTGTTCGCATTGGTAATAGATATTTTAGTAAAATGGATTTAATGTACTCTTCACTATAATTTCCAATTTTTGGATAGTTTTCATTTTTATCAAGAGATGGAAGTATAGTATCCTTATTGATTCGTTTTTCGGCTCTACTTATTTTATCATAATTGACTAGACTGTCGATAACTTATTACGGTTACTTTTCCCATTTCTACTTAATTAAAATGTATTTTCATTTTGTGCACCTTGTATATCCTACGTAACTTCGTTATGAATTGATAGTGTTTATATTTGAATTCTGATTTCCTATGTTTTATCAGTTTTGTTTTAAATCCTTTGCTAAACGTGATCTCTTAATTGGTCTAGTTTATTATCCCTTTCACATTTTTAGTTCAATGTTAGCGTCGTATACGTTTACTATTTCTTAGAATCACATTTTCGTATGTATTCTCTTTGTCTATATATATATATATATATATATTATTTATATATAGGTTAGTAACTTTATTTACCCTTGAATTATCCAGCGATATTCTAGAAACATCGGCGTAAAGTAAACTGTTATCGGTTTCCACCAATTCATCCATTCCCGTTGGCTTCGGTATCCTAAAGTATGGCTAATGTAATGTGTGTTGATTAGAACTGTCTTAACGATTATTTCCAGATTTGTACCTTTACGGGCTATTTGGAATTTGGTTTAGTTTACCCAAATTTTTCATCACGACCACGTGTTAATCCGCTTAATAACTTAGGTAGGTTTCGCACTTTTTCTATCCTAATTTATTTTATGATTCTCACACCTTGTCTTTTTCTCTTTTTTAGGTTTTACTCTTAAGTTTAATGTTCGTCGCAATATTTTTGTAACTACGAAATTATATTCTTTATTACTGGTACGTTAGGCAGAGCTCATGTACGTATTGATTGATAATATTCATATTTAACAGTTTTTCTTGGCTAGTTCTTCATTATATCATGAACTAAAGACATGCGCAGAACTAATCAATATTTTAAGTTATAGTTAGGCAACTTATATTACACATGCTAATTAAATTAGATAATATATTTTAATTGTTTGCAGTTTGTTAAAATGTTAAACTTTTAATAGACTATCCTCTTTCTTCTACCAGAGAAGATTTTACATTAACAAGTTATTATTTTATTTTAAACACCAAACTGCTTTTATTAATGATATAAATACATTTATATAACAAAGTGGTGTAATTACTCAGTTACTTAGTTTTCTATTTGAGACAAATTTCTTAGTTTTTGAAACAATCTTTTACTTAAATATTTTTTTAATGTTTGACAAACACGCTCCGTGCAGTACTAATAAGTAGCTGAAAACGAGAATTTAATGCAGGGGTTCCCAAAGTATGCTTATTACTTGTACCCAATTACGTTTAAAAAGATTCTCTGTTTTGTATTAAGTAGTTACTATTTCTGTTCTCAAAATAAATGTGATTTTCTTTATTTTTCGATTTGTTTACGCTTTCATTCTCCCCCTTATTTCAATTACTAAAAAAACAAATTTACCAAGTATTCACAAAGTATTTAAACAAAATTAAAGTCTTATACAAATCTTGAAGGTGAATTTGATGGAGCCTGTGGTTGATTAACTGGATCACTGAAGGTTGATATATAACCCCTTGCCACATTAATTTTCGTGTGTACGTTTTGGTTTCAGTGGTACGGATCGCCTGCGGAATTTGTTTTCGGACGGGTATTTTTACCGTAGTTGTCCAGGTGCGACACTGTTTAATTATCTACTGGTCATGACAACTTAGTTATCGAAATACGTATACAGAATACGAAAGTTAATGTGGCAAGGGGTTATATATCAACCTTCAGTGATCCACTTAGAAAAATCTAAAAGTTAAATTTAGGGATCATAGCATAGAATTTATTTAAATTTAAGATTTTAGACTTAAAGCTACGAGGGAGCGTTTTTATATTCGCGAAATGAGCGGGTTGTAGAGGGATGAGTAGGCGCATTGGGGGCGTGGCCTGTGCAGCGACTCATGATTAGTATAAATACGAAGTTTCATTGTTATTAGACAGTTAGTCTTTGAGCTATCGTCAACCAAGTAACATAATCAGGTGAAAAGTGAAATATGGAAAAAATCGAATATCGTGCCGTTATAAAGTTCCTTACCAGGCAAGGAAAATCAGTCGCGACCATAATGAATGGGATGTCATTGGTTTATGGCGACTCCTGTCTAGGAAAAACCATGGTGTACAAGTAGCATAGTTTATTTAAACAAGGAAGGGAATCCCTTGAAGACGATCCGAGGCAGGGCAGGAGCATTGAGGTGACCACGCCAGCACTTATCCAAAAAGTTGAACAAATTGTACTCGAAGATGCTCGACTAAAGAAGAAACAACTCGCAGAAATGGTTGGAGTATCCGATACAACAATTTTTAAAATCCTACACGATCATCTCGGCATGTCTAAGGTCAGCGCAAGATGGGTGCCGAGAATGCTCACGCCGCCGCAAAAACAACAGCGCGTAGAGTGTTCGCGTGGATTTTTGGACCCCTGTAATAAAGACAAGGATGGTGTATTGAGTGGAATTGTTACTGGAGACGAAACTTGGGTTCATCATTATGAACCTGAGTCCAAACAAGACTACATGCAGTGGCATAAAAAGGGCACAGCACCTCCCAAGAAATTTAAAGTGTCACAATCAGCTGGGAAACTCATGGCAACGGTATTTTGGGACTCGGAAGGAATATTGTTGATTGATTATAAAGATAAAGGTGTTTCTATAACCGGAGAATATTACGCTTCAATATTAGAGCGACTAAAAGAAGCCATTAAAGAGAAAAGACGGGGAAAATTGACAAAAGGTGTTCTGCTTTTGCACGACAACGCGCCCGTCCACAAGAGCCGCGTTGCGTTAGCTGCCCTGCATAAGGTGGGCTTCGAAATTGTGAATCACCCACCTTACAGCCCAGACCTGGCCCCGAGTGATTATTACCTGTTTCCGAAAATGAAAAAAGAGCTGCGGGGTAAAAAATTTACTGCCGATGATGAAGTCAAGGAGGCAGTTTCGGCGTATTTTGCAGATAAAGAGAAATCATTTTTTTATGAGGGTATAAATAAATTAATTGAAAGATGTGAAAAATGTATCCGTCTTGCAGGTGACTATATTGAAAAAGAAAAATAATTTGGTTTTTTTATTTCCACCCCTTGTCCCCCATTCCGCGAATATAAAAACGCTCCTTCGTATCAGGTCTCCAGTTTTGCTTCATATGAAGGACGCCGCCATAAATAATCTGAATATTAAGGACGCCACGGCTTTAATAAGTTTTGGGAACCTGTGGTTTAATGAATGCATTTTACATTGCAGAAATATTGCGAATATAACAATAGCCAGAATTGTCTATGCTGGCTTTTAATGGCAGTATAGAGGAAAGTATGATTTTTATTTTTGTTCATTCTTGTTTATAAATAATAATAATTTACACATTAAAATTAATGAATTTCAATTTGCATTTGAATCGATCCCGAAAACTATTAGAAATACATCGTCTATATATTGTCAAGTATATTTCTAAACAAACTTAAAAGGACGTGTGTATAAGAAAGTACAAAAATACAACGGACACCTGTCATACAATTATGGTGAAATGAGGCGATTTTACGCTGACTATGTTGACAGGCCCGTCACGTTTCACAATCTGATTAAGTACGTGATTCCGGATAATTACCGCAGTGCAGAGTTTCTTGTTAGTCACCGACGTATATGTTGGCCAACAATCGCTTAATGCCATGTACGTAAACGAGAAATGACTTATTTATTAGGTTTAGTTTTATTATATTTTCAGGAAAAAATTCTTTCTCTCGTGCCATGTCGTAAACGACGCTTCCTCACTTCGATGCCTCTTTTTAACTATTCAGCGTTCCCCGTTGGGACAATGCCAGTGAACATATCAAGGTAGGGAATCTGGTAACTTCTACTTTGTACATATCTTAACGTATCGGCGTGTTGCTTATGCATTTGTGCTGGACGTTTTGAAAACAATTCACGATTACTAAGTCGAGATTTATCTTGTACGTATAAATTTTATAATGCTGTCGTTGTGGAAGTTACGTTGTGTACGCTATGGGCCTATAATTGAAGAATTTCTGACTTTAGCGATACAAAATATACAGTTTTGCTAATTGTATTAGACATCTTTCACGATTATAGATTCCCATAAAGTAGTAAGATTTAGAATAAAACTATAAGAACAGAAATGCATCAAACGATAATTTATACAGAAAATATTACATTTATTAATATTTCTTTGTAACTCCACTTGCTCTTACAACGACATGCACTCTCCTTGGCATGCCCGCTACAAGGTTGTAGGATTTCTGTGGAAAATATTTTTATTTCTACAAACGTGTTTTGCCACTTTAACCTTTAAAATATGCAACAAATATTTTATAGATAAGTCAGGACACTAAGCCGTTCACTCCAATATTTGCACGTTATTATTATTAAACCAAGGCATTGATTCTTGGAATTTATGGCAGGGAGGATGCTGGAAATAATGTTACAGTACCTCAGTATCAAATGATTTTAGGGCGAATGCTTCTAGTACTTTCGAACATCTCAGTATACTGCCGGCTGTTGATACCGCTCTCGCACATGTAGAGTTCTCGTACGCTAGTTGCCGACATGCATCCTCAGACAATGATATTGCTTCCACCATATTTTACTGCAGGGCCAATGCAATTGGGATGAAATACTTCTCCGAGCCGTCATCGAATGAACTGTTCCTCACACTGCTGCAAAAGCTGTAAATGATAGCAACAAAGCATACCGGAAGTGATTGTCTTAGCATTTGAAAACTGCAGATAGTCGAATTGTCCATATTTACTAGTAACGTAAGTATTCATTCTTACTCATTTCAATGTTGCTTTCGTCCGCATAGCATATTAGCTCAATTTTCGGCGGTCTAAGTTTTATATTTTAATGCCCGTTGAAAGCGTTGTCGTTTGTGTTCTGTAGTCAAACGGGGTTTACGATGAGCTATAGGTCCATGCAAACTACTAGCTACAAGACATATTCTTACTTTACATGCAGAAATCCTTTGTCGCTTTAATAGCTCACAAGACAGATTTCTTGATGTTTTGGTACGATCCCGTACAGCCATTCTCTCTACAATACGATCTTCTATTGCTATTGTTAGTCGTTTCCTGTTGTTTTCGATCGATTTGTCAATAATCCACTATATAATCACTATCATTTCATTTTTGACGAGATGATGAAACTATCTGTACTCGTTCTATCTGTTTCCGTTCTACTTCAGTCATTTCGGATTTTTTTGTCATTGGTTTCACTGTTGGAAGTTTTAAAATGGAAAATGTAAAAGTACAATACAAAATATCCAGTTATAATTTCTCAACAAACAACGCTCCGTTATCGCGTCGATAATAAGTTTATATTTAAAATTGCTATATTGCAATCTGCCCAACTATTGTCTCTAAAGTGAAGCAAATTCCACGTAAATATCTCCTTAAGTATGCAAACAAAAACTAAATCTGATGCTTGATTTCTTGGAAATAGTACCTACAGCATGAGTTTTTTTCGAGGGTGTCTAATATTATACAACTAGCCAATAATCTACATCTAAGGCTTATCTTTATTTTATATTTATCTCTATGCCAGTAGTTAAAATACAGCTTATAATCGAATGAATTTCATACGAAGTGTTAAGCTCTATTCTCTTCATAATGCTAATAAATAATATAATTAAATGCCACTAAAATAAAAAAAATTAAGTTGGATCATCGATATTCGATACAGGTACAATAGATTCGTGAAAACAGATGGTTTATGGGAATATTTCAGAATATGCGATTGCATGAAATGGTGGTAATTGTTAATGAAAAAAATGTTCAGAGTAAATTAATATGGGTAAAAGTTATTAGATAAGAAGAAATTAAACATTAATACTACCAAAACAACAGTTGTGGTAAGAAAGAACAAGGAAGGATATCTCAATTCCAAGTTACTTGGAGAGGTATAAAAAGAATATTTGAAGTTGAGTTTGATGGAGCCTGTGGTTGATTAACTTAATCACTAAGGTTGATATATAACCCCTTTCCACATTAACTTTTGTAATTCTGTATACGCATTTCGATAACCAAGTTGTCATCATCAGTAAATTACGTACGGAGTGTGTTTTCGTACAGGTATTTTTCGCCGTGGTTTACCGGGTGCGACACTTTGCGGTTAATCTGCTGATAATGACAACTTGGTTATCGAAATGCGTATACAGAATTACAAAAGTTAATGTGGAAAGAGGTTATACATCAACCTTAGTGATTAAGAATATTTTAATTTGGGAACTGTTTATGGCACCCTCAATAAGTAAATTACTCTCTTTCGCTTTCTAGAGAAGCGAGAACATGTCTAACTTTGTAAACTACATAATCAGTTTACTAACGAGTTACATGTGTATCGCGACCGTTACTTGACCTACCGTCTGAGCTCTTTCTTGTTCTAATGTTTCGAAGGAACACCTACTGAAAATTAGTACATGGGGCAGTAATAACTGCATTAATGATTCGATAACGAAAGGTAACTTGGGATTTCTCAAAATTCAAAATTCTGTCTACCCGTGCAACAAACAGTGTAAGAGATTAATTGCATAGATGGTGAAAATACTAATTGTACAACTTTTCCAAAGAAATTTAAAAAGATATCGGCGTCTCTTTTGAATTGTGTAGAGGAAAGACGAAATAAAAAATGTATGTATATAAAATAAGTAAATAGTACATTAAACAATTATCCTAATATATCTTGCTAATAAAATAACGATATGTTGCCAACGATCGGATAAATAGAATACGGAGGCAATACTTAAATGTTCAGTTGTATGGCTGGAAATTTCTAATCTATTGTAATGAAAATTTGAAGAAAAAGAAACATTCCGAACTTTTTTAAACCTTTTTAAGCTAATCCGGCATTAAAATTACTTTATAAAAAGGTTTTTAGAGTTATAAGTATCGTACATTTTATATATGAATATTATATTTAAATTTCTTTTGATTAAAAAACAAACGAAATGGTTCTAATTATAAATCGTACTTGAACTAAGAAAAAGAAAGAGTTGCATGTTCGCATAACAAAGGGAATAAAATAACCATTCAAGTAAGTAGTGGAAGGGTATAACAAATTAAAGAGCTCAAATATCTAGTAGTTGTAATTGACAATAAAGAGAGAAAATTATCCCAGTTTTATTGGAAATGAAGTATGAAATAGTTCAAGCAGCATGAAAAACAAGATTTAAACCGTCGAAATGATATTTTTTCGGGAGGCACGAGAAGTATCAAGAAAAGATCAACCAACGAACAAATTAGAATTTAGGAGTTAGCGCAACTCTAGAATCAACAGAATAAAATCCATGGGGACGGTGGTGACATTTGAGAATTTGATAACGATAAATTAGGTGGACTAACACATTGAATAAAAGATGTGAAGGTAGACTTAGAGATAAAAGAATGATGTTATGAAAATAGCACAAACAAATATTCATCGGTAGGAAACAATAAAATTATAATCCTCGTGATTGAATTAAAAATAATATACGTACATCCTCTGGTTGATTTATGAAGTGTTAACCAGTCTAAAAATTTTGTGACATTCTATTCACTAGAAGCCAAGACACGACACACTTAGGTGACAATAATTTATATACTGCAGTCAGAAAATTAATAAAAAGCAAAGAATCATTAATTTCTATTAGAGAAATGGTAGAAATGCTACGAAAACGATCAAATGTTTGAGATTGTTTTTAAAGATAATTAATTACTCATCATAAACACACGTTTTTAAATGGCATTGGTAATCCAGAGGAGTAGAGAAAAAGTGGATGTTGATAATACGTCATGCAAGGCGACCTATTGACATATATGTATGTATATTAGCAACGTCTTTAATAGTTGTTTCAAACAAATCCGCTGTTTCGTTTAAAGGGACGAGTGACAAGGTGAACTTGTTGCGAAATAAATTTTATTATTGCTGTTGCCAAGTCATATTACTATCGATTGTTATATAGAATAAGCCAAGCGGACTAAATATCCGGTTAGACTTCCTTGTTTTTTCTTAACGAAACCTATTAACGAAAATTCATATATTGTGTACCTACGTAGGCAAAATGCTTCCCATATATATAAAAAGAAGGACTTCCTCTCGACTTATTCGTTTAGAAATTGTTGATTTCGTATATATTGTCACATTACGCCCTATTTCTATTTTAATAACGAAAATAAAACTTCCACTTAATCAGCTTCTAATACAAGCGATATATATATGTATATATATATATATATATATATATATATATATATATATATATACTTGTTCATTCTAGAATTAGATATGCGCTGTCCACAAGTGGAAAGAGTGCAGTTAGGTTAAAGCGAGCGTGAAAGGAGGATAGAATATCTCTCACTGGCAGTTTCGTTTTCTCCCACTTTTGTATTGCAAACAACTTCCCCTACTTTCTATGAGACGGCGCGTTATTGTGCTGTAAAATTACTTTACCGTGTCTTCAGGATCATTCCGGACGTTCTTCTAGTGATGCATGGTTCAAATTAATAATTTGTTGGCGGTAGCGATCAATACGAGCATTAACTGTTTTACCAGGTTTCAATAGTTCGTAATAAATAAATCCATTTTTTATCATCCGTCACTATTTGATGCAGAAATGACTCCCGATCATATCTTTGAAGCAGCATTTCATAGGCGATTTTCCGATTTTCCTTTTGCCTGTCATTCAATTGATGTGGCATCCATTTTTCCATCTCTTAGATTTTTCCAATTGCTCGCAATCGGTCACTAATCGTTTCTTGGGCCACATTTAACGCTTCTGCCAATTGTTTTTGAGTTTGGATTGGGTCTTCATCCAATAACTCCTGCAGTTTCGCATCTTCAAACTCTTTCGGTCTACCAGAATGTTCTTTGTGTTGCACATAGAAATCACTATTTTTGAATTGCATGCTCACCGTAAGTCTCTACCAGCAAACGATGACTTCTAGTGGCTTTTTCTTTTAATTAAATTAGAAAAGTAATGTGTGCCGCGAATGCACTTTTTCAGGCACGAAACTCGATATTTACAAAGAGGTATAAATCTATGACATGTGTTAGTTTCGTAACATATAATGTGTATGGATTTGAAGCTTGATGTCAGTAGAATAAAACGATATATGCGTCAAATCATAACATTGCATATTTAAGCTTAGCGACAGCTGTTAGGAAAACCGGTAATGAGTCTCCGGCACACCTTTTAACGGGAAAGATAGAAAATTATCTTCATTAATGATCATTATGTTAACTAATGAACAATTAGTGTAAATAGACGTCGTATACGGTACGTAGGAGGTGAAATTGTAAAAAAAGACTATTTATGAAAACCATCGACGATTGAAATGTGTAATATTATAAGTATTTCTCACTGAGTTAGAAATACCCACATCCATGTGTGAAGAGAGTTCGTAGAAAAATAAAGGATTGTATGTGAAGTAAATTGTAATAACCATATTATTGAATATCGGGATATTTTCATTGGAAATGAGCCTAAGGTCTTATATGAATAATAGAGGAATCTCAGAAGGAATTTTAAACTTGATGTTTAAAAAAAATTAACTTAAATTACAACACACATATTTTTGGTATTTGTGTTTATAAAAATGTACAGCCAACTCTAATTACTATTTGATATACTGCTTTTTATGGTAACATGTAATTTAGTGACCAACGTGCCACTTTAGCGGGACCGTTAAATTCGTTAAATGCCCCTTAATCCATTACAAAAATAAACGAACCATTAATTTCAAGCATAACTTTATAGCATTAACAAAGCATGGAATTATATAATTTACCCTTAATTTATACATATTATGCGATATATGTAAAAAATAACTTTCAAATAGTTTCGGAATTACACCGAACCGCATTATTTTCAATGATCTGCGCGGGCCGGTGTATGTTTAACAAGCATATTATTAGATGAAGTATGAAGATAAAGCTGTTCGCTAAATAACCGGTCTCGAAGAGAGACAAAACAAATGCCCGGCAATAATTTTCCTGTAAAGTTAACATAAATATAATGTGGTGACAGTATCTGAAGTACATAAGCAATAGCGCTAAAGGTTTTATGTAATATAATTGGAATTGTTTATATAAACGCCGTGAAAATTTGTGAATACAATGTGCTAGCAATAGAAACATGGATATACATATTCTAGAGATTGTCTATATTTTTAAATAAATAGAGACATTTAATTTTCTAATTTTGTTCTGATACTAATTTAAATTTCAATAGAACGTGCACAAACGAATTCGGGTACACGGATTGCTTTTTTGCTACACTTTTGATATTTCCACAATAAAGGAGAAACATAAACATTATTATTTTTCATCGGCACCAACCAGAAAAGGTCGACAAAATTTCTGGAAGCATTCTTCCTTTCGAAGTTAACATGGGATGAACATATTAACTCTTCCACCTCGGATACGATATACTTTAGCATATTCCTTATCAGATCTGTACACTACATACAAAGGGTACTAGGAAAGTTTTGCGATATGACACAACAATGAATCGTAGGAAATTGCTTGTTGCTGCACGTCGAGACATGTTCATACGTGCTTAATAGCCGCCGCGCCATGTCGATGGGCTTAGTTATTCATTAGCAGTGAGAGTGTAAAGTGCTTGCGATGGCATCGTGGTTACCAAATGAGATAAGGGCTGTTTTGCGTTACAATTTCGTAAATATAGACCAGTGCTTCGAAGAAATGACTCTTGCACTAGGTGATGTTTGTCCACATCGCACAACGATGTTCAGGTGGTATAGAGAATTCTGAAGGGAAAATTTAACTGTGGAGGATGCTGAGAGGCCGGGAAGGCCACAAACGTCAGTTACGGAGGAAAACGTTACTACTGTGCGGGAAAATGCTTGGCGAGGACTGGGGAGTGACCTACCAGCAGATAGAGGGTACTTCTGTGTTAAGAAATTTTGTTCTCTCTGGGTGCCGCATCGACAGACTGAAGAGCAGATTACACGACGTATGACTTGATGCCGGCAGATGCTAAAAAGGTTTAATAAGGGATAATCTCGGTATGTGAACAAAATCGTGACAGATGACGAGACTTGGCTCTACTATTACGATGTGCTGACCAAATCTCAAAACAAAGTTTGCGTCTTTGATGATGAGGACACATCCATCGTTGTCAGAAAATCCCGATCTGTAAAGAAGAAAATGATAGCTGTGTTTTTCAAATAGAGTGGAATTGTGGAACGCGTCGTTTTGGATACACAGAAGATAGTCACAGCTAAGTTGTATACTGAACAGTGCCTGCCTAAAGGCATTGGATATATGAAGAATCTGCGGCTAAAGTCAAGAATGGACACCGCCGGTTTTGCAGTGATGAGGACCTTCTGTTGGCTTGGAACAACGAGTGTGCTTTACTCCCTAGCAAAACTTGGCAGAACTGGTTTAAAAATTGGTTTTGGAGGATGGAGAGGTGTATTGAGTGTAGAGGAAATTACTTTGAAAAAATTAAATAAACAAAGCTGTATTGCAAAACTTTCCTAGTACCCTTTGTAGAAGTCCGGAGAACATTCTGCAGAGTACACGTCCTATCAAACATGTCGCTCATAGTAGTACATAAGTAGTAAGCTAAATATATGACACCTAAGAAAGAGAACACAATAATACAGTCGCTTATCCAAATATAAATTGCTGTGATGGGTATGATGAAATATTGAATAAATTTTAAATGTTAATATAAATATTCTCTCACAACATAATTTTAGAGACGATTTTCTCTTTTTGGTTGGATTGTTTTGTAAAATGTTAAAAGAGGTGAGCTGGGGCTCTTTTAAATTAACCAGGCTTAGTATTTAGTCAACACAATAGTCAAATAAGTAAAACAAAGGTTTACTTTTAAAAACTATGCTTTATTAAATTAATCAACTAAATATATATAAATACGGTATATGGATAATCTTAGAAATAACTTTAATAACTTACTAACAGGTAATATTAAATAGAATTATGCAGTAGGTTATGTATTTTCAAAACGCTTGAAAATTCTTAATGAATAAATTGGATAGTTATGTATATACAATAGTGTAGAGATAAAAAACTTCAAAATGGTTTTAGAAATTTCATATACTATATGATACCCAGTAATTTGTATGTTTTCTTTGTTTACAAAAGTTATATAGAATAGTGGCTAATAATACTTTAAAAACCTCAGTTTTCGAGAAACTTTAAATAAAAATTCTTGGGCTATAATTGAATAGTTCAAAGAGTTCCTTCTTTGAATAACAAAAAAAAAAAACTTATATACTAACTACTACTAAGTATACATGTATTCACTTATCGCCTTCATGGCCATTCTCGGTATAGTTCACTGACTCGCGATTCCATGAATTTTAAGCAATACACAACATTAAAAATTTCAAATTACAGTAATTATATTTCGGTGTTCGACAAAAATATTAAAATTATTATCTTTTTAAAAATAAAATAAGATATACAACTTTAAATAAACTTCTTTATTTAGTACACACATGGTGATCACCTAACTAAAAAATTAAATAAATGAATTTAAAATGGCGAAAGTCAGCCAAGAAATTAATAAAAATTTTAAAATTTAATGAAATCGAATTAATAACAAAAATATTCGAAATGCTATGAGTATATCTTTTTAATTGAATCAACTATGTACACATCTACACGTCTAGCTGAACTCAGCATACATAATTCTTCTTTCGCATATACGAGGACAGTTTGACAAGTAGTGAGCATGACACATAGGTGGCGCTCTAATTGGTAAAACAAATACACTGTAACTTAGGCTGGCTATTTATATGTTTACATTCCGATATTTAGATAAATCGGTTGATTAGTTTATTTTTGACAGCTGATTGAAAAAGAAGCAACACGTTGTTTAGTTAAAATTGAAAAAACAGAGTACCGTGCGGTGATTAAATTCTTCGTAATTAAGGGTATGAAAGCTACCGAAATAAAAGATGAGTTACGGGAAAAATTAGGTGAATCTGCTCCATCATCCGCCACAATAAGTAGATGAGTAAATGAATTTAAATGGGGTAGAGCAAGCTGTGTTGATGAAGCGCGCTCTGGAGCACCCAAAATCGTGACTTCTAAGGAAATTATTATAAAAATCCATAATATTATTACGCAAGATCGACGACTCAAAGTGAGAGAGATAGCAGACATGGTAAACATTTCAACAGAACGCGTACACCACATTTTAACGAAAGAATTGGGCCTTTCCGAGCTTTCGGCAAGATGGGTGCCGCGATTGCTTACGACTGATTAAAAGTTCACTCGTTTGCGCATTTCCAATCAGTGTTTGGACCTTTACAAGCGAAATCCGGTTAATTTTTGTAGGCGATTTGTTACTTGCGATAAAACTTGGATACACTACAGTACACCCGAAACTAAACAACAGTCGAAAGAATGGTTAGAACGTGGTTCTGCACCTCCAAAGAAAGCGAAAACCACTTTATCGGCAAACAAGGTGATGGCATCAATTTTTTGGGATTCAAAGGGCAATTTGCTCATTGACTACCTTCAGAAAGGTGTCACAATAAACGGACAATATTATGCAGAACTTCTATAAAAGTTAAATCTTGAGATTCGTGCTAAACGACCAGGAATGGCAAAGAAAAAGATTCTGTTTCACCAAGACAACGCTCCCTCGCATATCAGCACAGTTGCGATGTCCAAAATCCACGAGTTGCATTTCCAATTAGTACCGCATGCGCCTTATTCGCCGGATCTAGCCCCTTCCGACTTCCACCTTTTTCCAAAATTCAAAACGGCACTAGGTGGAAAGAAATTTTCGTCTAACGACGAGCTTATCATTTTCGTAAATGAGTATTTTGCAAGCCTTCCGGAATCGCATTTTAGAGATGGCATAAATGCATTGGAGTACCGTTGGAATAAATATATTGCTCTTTTAGAAGGATATATTGAAAAATAAAAATTATTCTGGTATTTAAAAAATTCGTTTTTCTTTTCCATTCTCACTACTTGTCAAACTATCCTCGTATTAGGTACGAGATTTGGTTGTTGCTATTGACGTTTTTTTTCTTCTAAGTTCAGATCAACACTCTCCACAATCAATTTTTCTTTCCTTTTTCATACTACACCTAGAAACTTGATACAGCCATGATTGAAGGAGTCACTTAGGAAAATAAATATTTCAACCACGTCATCAATCCGACATTTCACTAATTTCTAATTTCATTATGTGTTAAATTTAACTGTCTAAACTTAACTTTTACATTATATTTTCACTTTTCATCTCTTTAAATAAAATTTCTAAAAAAACGCATGATATTTTGACGTAACCTTGATTTCAGTCGACTTTCTGCTTCAAAATCACTAATTATTTGTAAAGTATTCTGTAGAAAATGTAGACTAATAGATTTTTATTTCCATTTGTTATTATATGGCACATTCAGATACTCTGCATGCTTTCTTTATTATGTTTGTATTATATGATTTTCACCCGATGTTACTATTAAGTATGTCTCTTTAACCCGTTATAAATACATTCTTAAATTTAATTTATTGGTTCCAGATTTCGACAAAATTGGTAATACATAATACTAGAGTCAGTTGAAACCATGCTCTGCAAATATTTTAGTATTTAAAAGAGTATTTAAATCAATGTTCATCTTTTCTTGATGTTGTGGAATATATCTCGTAACGAAGACTTGATGATTTTCAGTTACAATCTCATTACCAAATGTATCCGAAGCAAAATTAATCGATATATCACTACATATGTATATCCTTTTAGAAATCAAACTAATTCTTTTACAGTGTAGTCTATGGTACATCTTTATACACATGAATAGAATTCTTTTATTAAAAATTTTAAATCTTTTATATAATGAATTCTTACACAAAAATATATTACGTGTCAATTTGTTATCGTACTACATGATATATACATTTAAGACTCATAACATAATGCACGTTTATATTGATATCGATTCCAAGTTCAAAATACACAGCAATATACATACATATATGTATACGAAGTGAAAAGTTTTAATAAGTGAATAGACAAATAAGTAGATAGACAATATTAACGGATTCACGTTATACTACATCTTGAGTTCTCGTATCAGACGAAGTTTTATAAAAAAAGTATTATTTAATTAAGGAACACATGTAATTTATGATGTTTATAGCAATAATAACAATAATTAGAATATAAATTCTTGTGTTGTAGAATTTTGTAAGACTCGTATTCATTTTTCTTAAATCTTTTGAACTGTTGTGGCACTGATATCAAATTCATGAGCAATTTATACAGATAACATAATAGAATTTAGTTTTGATCAATAAGGTTGATATATAACCCCTTTCCACATTAACTTTTGTAAATTCTGTATACGCATAGTGTACATCTTGGTTTTGAACGGTGTGGATCGCGCACGGAGTTTGATTTTCGTGCGGTTGTTTTTTCGCCGTGTTTTACCAGGTGCGACACTTATTAAAAATTATCTGCTGATGATGACAACTTGGTTGTCGAAATGCGTATACAGAATTTACAAAAGTTAATGTGGAAAGGGGTTATATATCAACCTTATTGATCAAGTCAATCAACCACAGGCTCCATCAAATTCAACTAGGATTTAGTTCTATCAAAGACTTTATATTTCTAAGTCACTGACCTTTTGGTCAGCGACATTTTGATTTTTAGTATGTACTAAAGAAATGTTGTTTCTAAGACGCCCAATCGTACTACGAATCGTATTTGTGCTAGGAATAGGTCTTTCTGAATAATTTACAGTCCCTCGTTCTTTTCGTCGAACTCCCATTGTAAAAATGTTAATCATAAATAATTTTTCTTCTTGCATATAATGCATTTTTAATAAACATGCCTATCCTGATATACAATTGCTGATGATTTATATCATCGCTTTCAGGCTACCGCTAATCGTCGCTTTGCTTTTCGCTTGGATAGATAGATGAAGTGACTTAACTTGCAGTATGTTAGAAATACATGGGTAGGTAAGTCAGGAGGACGCACCTCCAGGAGGACGACCACGATGACCGACCATGGACAAAGTGGGACAAGTTAAATATAGTTGTTTTAGAGATGCCCACACACACGCGCACACAACTGATTTGATTGATTGATCGTGTTCACTGATGAAGCGACTTTCCATGTTAGTAGTCTGGTAAACAAACACAATGTTCAAATTTGGGGTCTACAGAACTCACATGGAGCCATTGAATATTTACGAGGTTCACCTAAAATCATTTGTGCGATATCCCGATCATCTGTTTACGGCCCATTCTTCTTTGATGGAAACACGGTTAACGGTCAGCAGTATCTCGCTATGTTACAAAACTGGTTGTTTCCGGGGTTGCACGAAGACAATTTCATTTTTCTACAAGACGGGGCACACCCTCACTGGAGTCGCCTAGTGCGTGAATATCTGAATGAAACTCTACCGAACCGTTGGATGATCGTCAAGGAGCATGTCTCAGCTGGGCTCCACGGTCATCGGATTTGACACCCTGTGACTTCTTCCTGTGGGGTTTAGTTGAAGACAATGTTTATGTACCACCACTCCCACAGAACCTGGAAGAGTTGAAGAACCGGATCCGTACTGCCATAACATCAGTGACAAAGGACATGCCTGCCCGAGTATAGGAGGAATTGGAGTATCGATGTGATATTGTTCGTGTCGCTGATGGAGGACAAATTGAACATCTGTAATCTGAACTTGAACGGTTCGTAAATATGTATGTAAAGTTTCATATTCGTATGTCTTAAAGTCTAATAAATATATGCATTCGAAATACGTATATTCTTTTTGAAACACCCTGTATTACGATATATTACATTACCTTACATTATGTGTGTTTTCCGATGGTAGAATTATTATTTATACATTTATTTACAAAACGTTCATTCATATTCAGTAGTGCTTCTGGTGGGATTTCTCTCCTCCAAAATCAGCAAGAACATAAAGTACCAAGTTATTTTTTCCTTGATATTTAAAGGAACACAATATATACGATTGTTACATAGAATCTTATAGTTGTACGAAAATATCTGTTGCTTTTTGTACGGAAGAATAAGCGGTGAGTGTGGCAAGGATCGCCGTGATCATAACATTCCCACGTAAAGATGCTCGTTACATACATTAGTGTACTCATTCGTGACTTTCGGCAATTTATCAATGTATAAAGGACTTGTTTTACTTTGTAACTAAATTTATTCTGCTGGCACGAAATTAAAAGAACGCTAATGAAAAGTTACATCTATTTTGCATTCTTTATTTTACAAGCAAATCTACATGGAATTTGTTGTTGTCATTGAAAGTTAATTTAGTCACTCCAGCTTTTCGTATTTTACAATGACATTTGAAATTGTACTATAACATTCTATGGAAAACAAGATGAAGTTGTTTACATATGTTGGAACTATTTCTTTTAATTGTAATTAACTTATTGTTACACATATTTTGCTCACAAACCTGTTTTTATATGGTAGATTGGCAGTGCCATATTGCTGTTTATTTATATTCAGCTTTTTTGTAAAAATAATTTTGCAATATGCAACAACATTGTATTTTATTAAAATACAATGTTGTTAATTAAAATGTTACATTTATTATATATTTATTAGATGTAACTTTTAATGTAATAATAATTACCAATCTTAACCTCAAAATCCTCGAAAAATCTCATTGAAGATTTATTGATCCCAATTATCAAATCTTTCCAGCAGATCAGAAAATGGACAAAAAAGAATATTGAGAAAGTCATTTAAGTAAAGTATTTCAACCATATTTCTTTAGAAGCAACAGTTAGCAATAGTGAATAATATCTCTTTCTCTAATCTTCTTAATAATTCCAATTACTTTAAATATATTTTAAAACAAACCATATAAAGAACAACTAGCAATGAATGATTTGAGTTCAAATTATCATTGCAATTTTAAGAATAGGTCTTTACTCTATTCAAAATATGGAAGACGATCCAAATCATGCCTATCCTTAAATGTACGAATAACGTTGTTCTACTCTACCAGTTTACTTCCCATTTCATCAACATTTTTTGGAAAGCTTCTATTACAGAAATTAAAAACTATACATATAAGGCACTAAATTATACTGAACAACAATTTGAGTTCGCACCACAACATTCAACTATAGAGCAAACCTCCTTGGAAACAAAAAGGTTAGCCAAAATCTTAAAAATAAAGTGGTATTGATCTGTAGTGTTTTTACAAATATCAGAGGTCTTTAACGAAATGTGATCCTCTTGTTTCTTCAAAAATATCAGAATATTTCTTTCCCATAATTATTTTCTAAACTATAACTATCTATATTCTTTAATTCACTTGCCTCTTAGGCATACTAATGCATTCACTAGTAATCATTCTATCGAATTAAGGATCCTGTAGGTAGGTAGTCTTCCGATGCGTTATGCAGCTACTATATTCAGCAAATCTACTGTCAACTTGTGACGCTACCATTGAGAAACAGCTGTTCTTGCATCATACCTTCATCTTTTTATTACTTCGCAATAATGTCTAGGCGAATTTGTAATTGAATTCAAGAATAGTTAACGAAATGGCGGAGCTGAGCTAATGAAAATGATCCGTTTTACGCAGTATTTACCATCAGAAGAAGCTACTATTCCACAGCGTGTGTAAATAATCGTTCTATATTTCGGAAATGGGACATATAATGTATAGGAATACACCTTAATTAGAGACTGTAATGGAAGAAGACTATATTTTCGAAAAGGAAGTAGCTAGATCTCAAACATAATAGACTGTACGGGTTAATTTGACAAAAAATCGAATTTCTTCCTGTAAAATATGATATAATTTTTATTTCAACTTAATGAATGCAATTCTGGAGGACCGTTTCCATTACTAGTGTTGAAATATTAGAAAAAAATCAATGCAAAGTCGCATAATTACCAAGACTCCTTAGAATGCGGATAAAAATTCACAACTTGAAAACAGTGAAGGGGGAGATTAAAGTTTTCTCCAAAAAATATGCCGCAACATGGCTCGAGTCATCAAATTAATTCTCTGGCGATTAATGACTCAATCCATCAGAAGACGTAGACCTAAACGATATAATCATACTAACACGACTACGAGATTTTATTAATTTGGAACGACCATAAACTCTAGAATTTAGATAATTTTAGATAATTTAAATTGCATTATGAAGGAATTTGTCAAATATATGTCACATATATTTGTACTATCTTTGTACAACTGTAAATAAATTTTTAAGTTAAAAATATATTTCGTCATATAATAGGAACTCCATATATTTTGCGAGTCTCTATTTAAAGAAAAACAGTATTTTTGGAAAAATATCTTCATTGCTTTATACAATTTTTGAATTTTGAAAACAATGTGTTAATAAAAGTACTAATCTTTTAACTGAACTTCTTTCTAGAAATCTTTTATCTGCATTTAGTGTATCGGATATCATTAAAATGCAATCCAATAATTTTATATTTTGATTGACTAACATTTCTGGAGTTGTAGTTTTTGATAGTCATAATCGCATATTATCTTCGCCTCATATCATCATGTTTAAATTGCGTAGCCTATTGATACTTTGTGGCTTTCGAAGAAACCTCCTCAGCCAACCTTTCTATGTCTTGCCGGTCTATAGCATAAGGCAAAGCTTAACAATTTTATTATTACATAAGTATCGCTTAAAATTAGCTTCCATTTTTCTCTATTTGTTCAAGTGAATCTCTGGTTTCCAACTGCAATGTATTTTCAGACCCCTTTCTACTTGTCTTAATTCTCTTTTCCGAGACCTTTCTTTTCTTCTTAATATAATTCTATTGGTTTTCTATATATTTCCGAAATTTTCTCTCTCTCTCTCTCTCTACGTATCTTACCGCCTACGCGCACACACACACACATATATATATATATATATATATATATATACATACACCTCATATAGTTTTTTAAACACGTATCACTCGTGTGCATTTAGCATTGTATTTGGTCTTCCTCCCATTTATTTTGAAACTACTTCTTTTACATTTTTTTCTATATTTTAAAAAATTCTTATTCTGCTCCAGCTGTTAGAATCAATTTCATTTTTCTGACAATTCCTTCGAGCATTAAATTGAATAATACGGTAGATACTGGGTCCTCGTATCTTAGAGTCTTTTCTTTATCTCTAATCTCTAATTAAATTAGTTAGGTTTAATAACTAATTAAATCAAATAAGCGAATAGTTTCTATTGATTTTTTATGCTGGTTTTTAATGTTTTAATCGCTACTTGTTGATGTATTTTTATTTTAAATATTTGTATCTTGTATTTTCGTATTTTTCTTCATAATTGTAATCATATATTTCCTCATTTTGTACCAATTTGCTCAAGCTGTACTTATTGTTAAAATATATATATATATATATATATATATACATACACCTCATATAGTTTTTTAAACACGTATCACTCGTGTGCATTTAGCATTGTATTTGGTCTTCCTCCCATTTATTTTGAAACTACTTCTTTTGCATTTTTTTCTATATTTTAAAAAATTCTTATTCTGCTCCAGCTGTTAGAATCAATTTCATTTTTCTGACAATTCCTTCGAGCATTAAATTGAATAATACGGTAGATACTGGGTCCTCGTATCTTAGAGTCTTTTCTTTATCTCGAATTCTTCTATCTTATATTTCTCCCATATCATGCTGCTGAAATTTTCCATCGCCATTTTTAAAAGTCTTTTTGTCTTCTCATATGCCTGTTTAAATAGTTTACTTTCTATTAGTACTATTTAATTGTTTCTCAGTAGCCAGCCTAGAATTTTATGGCAAGTATCTAACAGTACAATTTCAGACACGCTTACTCCTTTAAAAAGGAAGTTTAGGATTATGTTCACAAATTGCATTTACGACTTTTAGAATTTTTCTTTTAGGCACTTTGTTCACACAGCTGGAACTTTTAAAGTATATCAGAAACTAACTAAATTTCCTGCCATTGTAAAAAGGTATGGCCAAATTAAAATATTTTCCGAAAGGTGTAGTAAGTAATTTTTTAAATAAATTTTATTTGATTCTACTCTTCTATTTAAGGGCCATATCGCTATAGTTTTGTAGAAATGCTGAGGATTCGATGGCTTTTCTTATTCGTTTTTGTAAACAATTTAATAATCTAGCCCTTTTATCAGAAGTAAATTAATATGATGCTATTCTACTTTTGTGAGAAGTAAACTAATATGGTGCTACTATATGGTAATCTTATTATTTATATAGACTTGAGATTCAAGAGTGATGGCTACTATCCTCCCAGTAGTACAGATTACTACAACGCTTTGCTTGAGAAACATTCCATCCAGTCATTGGCCGACAGAAGGAAGTCTATTGCTGTGAAGTTTCTTAATAACTTAATTATTAGTGAAATACACGCTCCCGCGTTGTTATCGCAAGTGAATTTTGCTAGCGTGCGAACATCGAACTCATCCTTTTTGCCTAGAGCTAAGACAAATATCTTAAAGAACACTACGAATGTCTGTCCAGATCCATTTAGATGACAGTGTTTTGGTTATGGGTTCTATTTATCTTTTCCTCGTTTTTAGATTGCCTAATGTCTTATTTTTATGTCAACATATATTAATGTTAGTAAGTATTTAATTGAAGGTTAACTCTCTTAGTTAATAAAGAATTATTATTATTGTTATTATTATTATTACCCGGAAGCACTTACATTTGAAATTACTTTCCTCAATTATATTAAGTGAATATCTTAGCGAATGAAGACATTTATAACGCTTTATTATTTCCGTAAGAAAGCAGAAAATTGTTTTAGTATAAAAATAAACATACATGCATGTACATTCATTAACGACTATTTGTAAACACGGACCTATCCCACACTTTTATACGCTTTGTTAGACACTAAAACTACCAATGCGTGACAAATCATTAATTACGACGTAAGTTTGGTGTAAATGCTCATTGTTAGATCCTTTATGTTGATTTATAAATGATTTACTGCTCCAACTGCCCACAGTATCACTTAAAAAGTAATAAAATTTTATGATAATGGAAGAGTTATGTTCGCTAATGAATAATTTTTAAAAGTAAGCGTGACATATGTATAAATTTTACCAATTTTACTATTATATACGCCGTTTCTGATTAAAAGCCTGTTGCTCGGTAAGCAATCGAATATTGAAAAAATAATAACTCAGGGTTGATGGCAAGAGACAACTTTTAATAGAGAAATTTATGTATTTATTGATTTATTATTGTTCAACAGGTGATAGCCAAACACAGAAAATTCTATTGACCAAATGTAAGCAAAAGTAAGTAATATCATTTTGAAACTAAATAAAAGTAATGGATAGCACATAGACCATTATTTCCTAGAAAATAGACCATTCACTGACAACACATGTCTAGATGAAATTCCGTGTTCTCTGTTATATGAAACAGCCGTGATAGAAGAAATTTATTTTTACGGACGAAAATGCCCGTCCTCATCGAGTAAATATTACGAGCAACTGAATTGATAAAGTTGGTATAGAGAGAATGGAGTGGCCAGACTAGATGGTAATCTAATAGAACACCTTTGGAATGTTGTGGAAAGACGTGTCGCTGCGTAAAATATTGGGTCTGGGAAAAAGTTCGTGGCGTTTTTCCCGATAGATGGCATTGGTTGCCGATAACTAAAGAACAACAAGTCACAGCGACACCACCGACGGCTCGTTTTTTAGATGACCTTCCGAACGTTAGTTTGAGCGTAGAAACATTGTAATCGGTGCAGTGGTTGGAAAGTTATTCGCACTTGAAAATGGAGAAGAATAATGAGAAATTTCGCTATATTCTGCAATATTATTATGATAAGGGGAAGAACGCTGCGCAGGCTTGTGATAAAATTTGTGCTGTGTACGGTGAAGGTACTTTATCGAAATCTGTTGCGCGGAAATGGTTCGCTCGCTTTCGTTCTGGAAATTTCAACGTGAAAGATGAGTCACGCTCCGGTCGTCCAATCACTGAAAAATCTGATGAAATTCTTGAAAAAGTCCAACAAGATAAGCATATCAGCAGTGTCGATGGCATGAAGCTAGGCATTGACCACAAAACTGTTTTGAACCATTTACACAAAGCTGGTTACAAAAAAAAGCTTGACGTATGGGTTCCTCATGAGTTGAGCGTGAAAAACATGATGGACCGAATTAACATCTGCGATGCGCTGCTGAAACGGAATGAAATCGAGCCGTTTCTGAAACGTTTAATAACCGGAGATGAAAAATGGATTACGTACGATAATCGGAAGCGTAAAAGATCGTGGATAAAGGATGGTGAGCCGTCACAAGCGTTCGCTAAGCCAACATTGACGCCAAAAAAAGTGATGCTGTGTGTATGGTGGGACTGGAGGGGAATCGTCCACTACGAGCTACTTCCAACTGGTCAGACGATTGATTCTCAACTCTACTGTGCACAACTAGAGAGATTACGCCAGGCGATTGAAAGAAAACGGCCCGAATTGATTAATAGGAAAGGTGTTGTCTTCCATCATGACAACGCCCGACCACACACTTCTTTGATGACCCGTCAAAAATTGAGAGAGTTTGGTTGGGAAGTTTTGATGCACCCACCTTACAGTCCGGATATAGCACCCTCTGACTATCATCTGTTTCGATCTCTGCAGAACTCTCTCAATGGAATTAAGTTGGTTTCAAAAGAAGCCTGTGAAAACTACTTGATTCAGTTTTTCGACCAGAAACCACAGAAGTTTTTCACCGATGGGATCATGGATCTACCAAAAAAATGGCGAAACATTGTCGATAATAATGGAGCATATTCGGTTTAAATGAATTCGTCCACGCGCCATGCGGGGACCAGTTGAATTTTACTGAAAAAACGCCACGAACTTTTTCCCAGACCCAATATATCGCCAAATATACTTCAAACATTACGTGTTGCTATTAGGAAGGAATGGGATATGATTTCCTAAGAAGTGTTCGACATGCTAATCTAGTTCATGCAAATAATTTTGGTACTATTGCAATGAAATTCTTACAAAAGCGAATATTTCTATATTTTCTTACACTAAAAATGTAATATTTTGTTAAATACAATAATGTCTTCACAATTATACTAAAACCAAAAACTTTTAATAAATAAACTTTTATTTGTACTAAAATAATTTTTATTTATACTAAAATAATTGTTTTCAGCAGTATGTTACATCTAACGGAGATTTAAATAAAAGTTAGCTCTAGCTACAAATAGATAAAAAGTCCAGATATTCCTTGACAAGAACCGAGGCATTATAAAAATTTGTTGTAATAGGTTAGAACAATTCACAGCCGCATAAAAATTTTAAAAAGATAAACTACAAAGGTAATAGTTGGAATACGTTAACAAAATGGAAACATTTATATTTCTTGTGATCCATTCTAAAAGAGGAAAACCTAGCGAATCTAATTTAGATTAATTTAAAGGACACTAAATATGTAAAACAGTTTGTCATACATAATGTCATCTACCCCCAAGTTGGCGTCATAGTTTTGTGTATAAAAATAAAACACTAACGTTGTAATTATTTCAACGAATTATACATTCAAATTTCAAATGTTTTATTTTTTGTTTTATTTAAAAATGCCAAATGAATACATTAACCATCTAACACAGAGGTAGTGACGCGCGGCCCTGAGATCGCATGCGACTTCTGTGAGTTTTTTGTGCGGCCTTCCGTTTCTTGAAGGGTGTTAACTAAGGTAATAATAGATTGATAGGTAGTAAAAGCAGAAATATCACTTTCCGCATCGGAATGTTTTGCTTCTGCACTTCGACAATTCACGTCGGCAATTTTTATCTCTTGTTGTATTTCCTGCCTATGTCGAGTCGATCCTGCCGCCTCTTAGGGCCTGCTTACTATAGCGATTACAGATTGGCACTAAATGTGCTGTTCAACAATAGTTGACGAGGTTGAGATGCGCACATATTAAGAACTCCAAAAATTTGGATTACTCTCTACGTACTAAACGCGCTCTTAGCTGATCCAATCGGGATAAGCCTGCCGATCAGTGCTGTCAACGTAAGTTTTTAGGATCCCCGCAAGATTCCGCTTAATTCTCCAAAATTGCCCGAAAAGTTCCAGCATTTTCTATGATTTTATGTAAAATAAAACACTATTATTAATGTTTATTTTTTTAACAATAAGTACAGCTTGAGCAAATTGGTACAAAATGAGGAAATATATGATTACAATTATGAAGAAAAATACGAAAATACAAGATACAAACATTTAAAATAAAAATACATCAACAAGTAGCGATTAAAACATTAAAAACCAGCATAAAAAATCAATAGAAACTATTCGCTTATTTGATTTAATCAGTTATTAAACCTAACTAATTTAATTAGTTTATTAATATTTCACGAAATCGCTAAATATTGGAATTCAAGGAAATCCCCAAATAAAATAGGTTCTGCGACATCAAAATAAAGTAAGTTGTAAGAATTCCTTATCCATAGACAATGACCTGAAAGAAATAGATGCGTTCACGAAGTATAGCCAAGGAAAATAAAACCCCGCTAACCTCTTATTCTCTGCCAGTCGGGGAAATTTTCCGTGCTTGGCAAGATTGCTGTCGATTCAGTTCGCTTTTGTCTCTTATTGACACTGGTCATCGTTACGTTGTAGTATTGTATACGATAGATTGCCAATGTAGTTACTATTGTGGTTAATTTATTTTATTCATTATGTCAAATTGTAAGAGAAGAAAATTAAACGAAGAAAACACACATTTAATGCAGAACTAGACTTGGAATTTATCTTTACTTCTGTGAAACTTAAAATGATCTTTTTGTTGTGAAATACAGTTTTAACTACTTTGAAAAAGACGAATGCAAAGAAACACTCTTTGACTGATGAAGAACAGAAATATTAGAATTTAGAAAGTCTCGACAAGCTGCACTTGAGAAAATGAAAAAGGGAATGCATCAAGAACAGGCGTCTTTTAGTCCTTTTGTTAAGAAAAATACTACTGCAGTTGATGTTACTTACAAAATAGCACATATAGTATACTTGGAAAAACAGGCAAAAAATTAAAGACTATTGTTGAAGCAGTGGGTACGTTTGATCCGGACAAAGTTAAGAAATACAAACTTTTGTCTGTTTATTTTTATTTGTGTTAATTTTTCAATCGCTTTGGATGAAAGCATTGATAAAACTAATTAGCCGCAAATTCTCTATTTAATTCGCGCTGTAACCAAAGATTTTAGTGAACGATGGCGCGCCTTCTATGAGAGGCAAAAAAGAAGGGTTCGTTGCTTTATTGATAACAGATAATTTTGACTTGAAAAATTTTATATTATTTCATTACATTTTGCATTGCACCATTTTATAAGACGCTCTAGAGAAAGCTATGCGATTGTTAATTATGTTCGTGTAAATACAAAGCGCTATCGTGTATTTCGGCAGATACTAACTTTAGACGAGAAAACGTTCAGTGTTGATCTGCCGTACTACTGCAAGATTTACTGGCTACCACCAGGACAAGTTTTGATAGAAGCTTTAACTTTATAACGACAAATTTTTAACTTTTTTCAAGGACAAAGAAAACTATGTCATCTATCACAAAAAGCCTTTTGCAGATATATTGCATTTTTGTTTGATATCATGACAAAGAAAAACGGTTTAAATATTTGTCCGTAAGGTAAAACGAAACAAATGTGGCAAAAGATCAAAGCGTTTCAAAAAAATTAACATCTTTTAAAACATCGCCGGTATATATCTCTGCAGAATACTTTCCGGAACTAGCGAAACTGTTAAATGAGTAAAAGTGTAAAAATAAAGTATTCGATGAAAATGAAACCTACAAAAGTAGTGAGAATGGAATAGAAAAACGAATTTTTAAATACAAAATAATTTTTATTTTTAAATATATTCTCCTAAAAGAGCAATACATTTATTCCAACGGTGCTCCAATGCCCTTATGCCATCTCTAAAATGCGGAAGGCTTGCAGAATACTCACTTACGAAGAAGATAAGCTTGTCGTTAGACGAAAATTTCCTTCCACCTAGTGCCGTTTTCAATTTTGGAAAAAGGTGGAAGTCAGAAGGGGCTAGATCCGGCGAATAAGACGCATGCGGTACTAATTAGAAATGGAACTCGTGAATTTTGGACATCGCAACTGTGCTGGTATGCGAGGGAGCGTCGTCTTGGTGAAACAGAATCTTTTTCTTTGCTCAACATTTAATTTTTGTAGAAGTTCTGCATAATATTGTCCGTTTATTGTGGCACCTTTCTTGGATTCTTTAATAGAAGAACATGCCGAAAGATTTTCAGATTTGGAAGAGCACATTTTTTACTATGAAACTAGTATTTGAGCTTCATTTACCAGTAATATCTGAGACTCCTATGGAACTACAAATGGAGTTATTTGAGTTAGGAGAAAAGAGTATCCTCAAATGTTTTTCGACGCTAAAAATTCATAGAAAAATGAGAAAATTCTGAATATGCATCCCTACGATATAGTACACTTTCCTGCTTTAGAAGTACTTACTGTTGCGAGTCAGCATTTTCTCTTATAACAATAATTAAAACTAGTTTAAGAACCCGAATTACAAATGCTTCTTGAGAGGGTCAATTAAGGCTGCGCGTTACGAAACTTCATCCATATATGCAATTACTATCAAGCAAGAAACAAATGCAAATAACTCACTAAATTAAATTTGAAATATTATTTATCTACTTTCTATTGTATTTCTTTTTAATGTAACAAATTTATTTAAAAATTCTTCTACTTTATTATTGTTATTTGAAAATGTATTTAAGTATGCATTTGTTTAATAAAAATTATACGACCTTCTTTCTTACTGCCTAATTTAAATGTGACCTCTAATGGTAAAAAGGCCCCCCACCTCTGATCTAACGAGGCGCTATCATCTGCCTTCAATTAAGCGCCCATAGTATAATGGTGTGAATTTGAATATAAAATTCTTAATGACCGCTAAATTCTAAATACAAACGTGAGTTTGTATTTGTATCATAAATTTCGAAACATTTATTTTAAACGATGTAATCAAAGCAAAAAATCAAACATACGAATTAAAAAAGAATTATGGAAATCTATTTTAAACATTAAACTGAAATTATATTTGAAAGATTAAAAACTACAAGCTAAAGAATATTTTAGGTAATACTTTAGTGTTCCCTATTCTTTATGTGAATAAATCCTTGTTACATTGCTGAAAATAATGTTATTCTCTTATTAGATGCATTCTTTAAGATTACATCAATCATCTTATTGGTTCCTTCCTTTATTTTAATGTTCATACATGCTTTCGAATTTTTTTACTTAATTTTATAGTGAATGTTTGGTAGCATTTATTAAAATCAAACTAATATTACTGGATATAATTCGCTGCACTCTTTTGGTCTAAAGAAACAATTTACATAAACAAATACATATTCTTTTAAACATAAATTAATCTTTATTGTATAATGAAATGTACATTTACTTTTGTGTGCATAGATGAGCTAGTTTTCAAGAATTTCCTATTTTACAGTTTTATTATTTATTATTTATTATTATAACATAAACTATGTACATGTAAAATGCAGTGTGTTTTCAGATTTAACCATACTTTATTTATATTATGTATTGTTGTTTTATACATACTCGTATACATTATATATGGTCATGTGTACGAAAATAGCAGTGGTCTTAAATTTGCTGAAATATCAATTTATACGTTAAGTAAAAGAAGAATAAATAGATTTCTTAATACCAAAGAGAAAATGAAATTGTTTATATTGTAGGACAAACAAGATAATTGTGCATTAAGATAGCAGTCATGCTAAAATACTAAAAATGTCATTTTAACTTAGTTGCTTACATATATCTGCTGAAATTGATTGCCATTTGGCTGGGCATATTCTCCATTGATCTTCAATATTTTGCGGCTCAGCAGCAAATACAATCTTCTTCAACTCCTCCCATAAATTTTCAACTAGGACTAAGTCTGGCGATTGTGTCGGTCAACTCAAAACGGGAACGTTATTATCTCGAAACCATGTTTTCGCTTTACGAGAAATATGCTTCGGATCGTTAGCCTGCATATACAACCATCCTAGTGGCATTTATTCCTCTGTATTTGGTAGAAGCACAGTTTGTAATATGTTCACATAGACAACATCCCCACCGCATGATGCTTGAGACTCGGAATTTTACCATCTTCCCATACCATTGACAGCATTTCAACCCCAGTGCACCAAACTGGGGTTGAAATGCTGTCAATGGTGGTATTCGTACGTGTTGTTGGTATGCACCGGAATTAAATAAAATTATTTTCAAATCGTCGGACCACAGTACATTACGCCACTTCTTTTCGTCCCGTCGTACGTGTTCATGAGCAAACGACGATCTATTTTGTATTTGCCTTTTAATTAATAATGGTACCTTCCTAGGCCTTCTTGCGCGCAACTTTCCTTGAATCAATAGCAAACCTAATAGTAGAAGTGCTTATACAAAGGTGTAACCTTTTAATTACAGTTGAACTTATGAATAGTATCTTCTTTGCACAAGTTATATCTTCTTCTCTAGGGCTAGTTTTGCTTTTTCCACCACGATTTTTTTCACTTCTCGCCAGTTCTTAGCGGTTGCTAACATTTTCGTAGAACATGAAAGAGTATTTTGTATAAACTTGTAGCTTTCGCCTCTGTTAAGTAGACTGAGTATAATTGCTCTTTTTTCCGACAAACAATGTTTTGCTCGGTCGATATTACAACAGAAATAAATTTTTTTATAAAATTGTTGAATTATTCTGCAACAGACAGAACGTTATACGTCTGCGTTTAGTGCCGCCACTTGTGGTACTGCTATTTTAGTACACAGGCAAATAGCAGCACATGACTACAAAACTCGGTAATTACCCTAATATTCGGTACGTTATCGGGATCATTATATATATTCAGGGGTTTAAATAATCTCAATATAACTTCATCAGAATGGTCCTTAGTAAATGTTATTTACGAGTATAAGTATTACTTTAGGACTGCTATTTTCGTGCATATGACTGTACATATATATATATATATATATATATATATATATATATATATATATATATATATATATGTTTGTGAGTTCTCATGGAATAAAAAGAAATCTTTTTAAGTTATGTAGCAATTACTAAAACTTTCAATAAGTTAATTTTACCTAAAATGTACATTTGTAATTTTTAGTGCTAAGTTTAGCATTTATTTTTGGCATCTATTTAATTATATTTTACAATTAAAGTCTAATACATATTTATCAAACTAATTATAATTTGTACGTAGTTTGAAATTCGAATCATTTCGAACCTATACCAAAAAAAAAAACGATTCGAATGTGGGGCTTACTTTGGAAATTTGTTTCGGATTTAAATCAAATTATGCTTGCATTTTTTGTCAAATTTAATTTACAGAATATCGCTAGGGAATCCTACAATATCTTATTTTTAAAGTTAATTAGTTAGACAGGTTCTTTACGGATGCATCATTAAAATTCTTATCTTATCACATGCATTTATCGAGATTGTTTTTTATAATTCGAAATTATATTATATTATAACACGTAACTACATTTATATCTCGAACTAGCACTTGCTTGTACATACATCATTAACGGAATAATAAAGATTTTCGTGTCATTATGTGACGTTATCAATGGATTTTATTGCCAGCAATAAATTGACTTCTTGCTGATTTTAGCGATAGATTTCACGGACTCGCATTAAGCAACGCGCGAATTGCAATTATGTATCATTATTTATGTCTAATCATGGATTAATTTTTCAGGTGATTTATTCACGACTTTAATCACTCATATCTTCATTTTTCCTATTCTTGGGCATAGCTTACTCATTTCTGATGTATGTCGACATTTTCTGCAGCTCGTTTGTACAAATAAAGCTCATTCCTATCCAGCCTTCAAGATAATAAATAGTTACACGAGATATGTACGTCCCTTATTTGCTTGATATCGCCACACACATAATTAATACGATTGCACGATTTTCTCGGCATTCTCCGACGTTACTGTTTGTAATTTTACTGTACCTCTCCTACGTGCAGATTACATAACATTAATCTTTATTCATGTGGATGTAGATCCTTATACTAATCCTGTTAGTGTGATCGTGTATTGGCATAACAAATTGGATTTTTATCTCTGTGAGTCCCGCCCGCTTCATATGGGTTCGTATACAATGGAGCATGGCGGTTATGGACATGTTTCATTTACATATTTCCGTTATAATTCAACGCAGGAATGTAAACATTGAATAAAAAATTTCGACTTCTAAAACAAAGCCATATACTAATACCGTCGAAATATTTCCTCGATGTCGATTTTGTTATGTTGTTTATGATCCTCTTTTGGATGAAATTAAAGAAGAAAATTGTCAAACGTTTCACTGTTTTTATTTAAGCAGTAGCTAAATTTTATATAATTTTTAACTATGTACACTTTGTAACACGAATAAAAAATATTAGATGGAAAGGTCTGATTCACACATCTATTACTTTAATAATTATTTACTTGTAATCAAGAAAATAGCCTCAAAAAACTGTTATAATAACAATAATAATGAAAATCTGGTTTGTTGTTTATTTTATTGTAATTTTTGCAAATTAATGTAGATTATGTACATATTTTTATGTATTTTGGACTGGGCATCGATGTGAATATAAACATGCATTATATTAGCAAACGTATATGTGAAAAATATGTGGTGCAAAATCAAATTCACACATACTTATAAACAAAAACTATGTAAAACTTTACAATTCCTAATAGAAACGTTCCATTCATATACGAGGGTAATTTGACAAGTAGTGAGAATGGAAAAGAAAAACGAATTTTTTAAATACAAAATAATTTTTATTTTTAAATATATTCTCCTAAAAGAGCAATACATTTATTTCAACGGTGCTTCAATGCCCTTATGCTATCTCTAAAATGCGGAAGGCTTGCAAAATACTCATTTACGAAGATTATAAGCTCGTCGTTAGACGAAAATTTCCTTCCACCTAGTGCCGTTTTCAATTTTGGAAAAAGGTGGAAGTCGGAAGGGGCTAGATCCGGCGAATAAGACGCATGCGGTACTAACTGGAAATGGAACTCGTGGATTTTGGACATCGCAACTGTGCTGGTATGCGAGGGAGCGTCGTCTTGGTGAAACAGAATCTTTTTCTTTGCTCAACATTTAATTTTTGTAGAAGTTCTGCATAATATTGTCCGTTTATTGTGGCACCTTTCTGAAGGTAATCAATGAGCAAAATGCCCTTTCAGTCCCAAAAAATTGATGCCATCACCTTGTTTGCCGATAAAGTGGTTTTCGCTTTCTTTGGAGGTGCAGAACCACGTTCTAACCATTGTTTCGACTGTTGTTTAGTTTCGGGTGTACAGTAGTGTATCCAAGTTTCATCGCAAGTAACAAATCGCCTACAAAAATCGACCGGATTCCGCTTATAAAAGTCCAAGCACTCATTGGAAATGCGCAAACGAGTGAACTTTTGATCAGTCGAAAGCAGTCGCGGCATCCATCTTGCCGAAAGCTTGGAAAGGCCCAATTCTTTCATTAAAATGTGGTGTACGCGTTCTGTTGAAATGTTTACCATGTCTGCTATTTCTCTCACTTTGTGTCATCGATCTGGCGTAATAATATTATGGATTTTTATAATCATTTCCTTACAAGTCACGATTTTGGGTGATCCAGAGCGCGCTTCATCAACACAGCTTATTCTACCACGTTTAAATTCATTTACCCATCTACTTATTGTGGCGGATGATGGAGCAGATTCACCTAATGTTTCCCGTAACTCATCTTTTATTTCGGTAGCTTTCATACCCTGAATTACGAAGTATTTAATCACCGCACGATACTCTGCGTTTGCCATTTTAACAAAACATGTTGCTTCTTTTTCAATCAGCTGTCAAAAATAAACCAATCAACCGATTTATCTAAATATCGGAATGTAAACATATAAATAGCCAACCTAAATTACAGTGCATTTGTTTTACCAATTAGAGCGCAACCTATGTGTCATTCTCACTACTTGTGAAACTATCCTTGTATACCAATTTCAATAATGTTTGCTAAGAAAAACACGATTTTATGGTTTTAAACACATTTTATTATTCAATATAATCTCTCAGACAGAGAGAAGTTCCAGTGCTCTTATAATTCATGAATTCGAAAATCGTTTTCCACGCATGATTTTTTTGAGATGTGAAAACAATTAGAAATCAGTGGGAGATAAATCTGACGAACACGGTCGTTGTTGCAAGAATTCGTACTTTAATTCACTGACTTTTGCGATTGTTTTCTGAGCTGTGTAAGAGGGTGCGCGTCTTGATTCGAAATGTTTTTGTTTTTCTGTAAACCAGGTCTTTTTTCACGAATTTTTACATCCAGTTGGCCCAAAAAGTTACAATAATAATCTGAGTTTATTGTTCTAACAGATTTGAAGGTAATCTACGAACAAAATTCCTTTCGTATCTCCAAAAACTAATTTTTTTCTTCTGTAAACCAGGTCTTTTCTCATGAATTTTTACATCCAGTTGGTCCAAAAGGTTACAATAATAATCTGTGTTTATTGTTTTATCAGACTGGAGGTAATCTACGAACAAAATTCCTTTTGTATTCCCAAAAACTGATGCTGACACCTTCTTGGTCGATTTTTGGACCGTATATCGCTGCGGAACCGAAGTACCGGTTTCACACAACTCCTTAGCCTCATGTCTTGTCTGTAGTGATGAAGCGACACAGAAAATTGTCTTCATTCTTTCTAAAATGCTTAAATGTTGCTGAGAAAGTCTGAAATCCAAAACTTCAGCCAAAATATTGCCCACACTACCTATTGAGATTCCTAGGGCTTTTATTAAATCTCTCTTGGTTAATCGACGTAATTCCAAAACCATATTCTGTATTTTTGCTACGATTAATGGTGCTGATGCACTATTTAGAAGTCCTTCACGTGGATCGCCTTCAAAACTTGTACGATCACGTCTAAATCCAGCAATCCATCTTTCCACTGCTATAATTGAAGGCAGAGAGTCCTTAAACACTTTTAGCGATCGTTCATGAATTTGTTTTAGTACTACAACCTCTAAAAATAAGAATTTTGTTACTGCACTTCAATTTTTTCTATTGTACTGTCACGTCAACTTTGAACACCTGTAAATGTATGAATGTAAGTAGTACATTTTTAGAAAAATAAAGCGAACCTAAGAGCGCCATCTCTTATAGAGCACAAAACTTATTGAAGAACCTGGTATGTAAAAATGTGGATTGCTCTGTAGAAAAGTTTAATTTGATTTTTAAAAGGATACATGTAATCATTTATCAATGTTAGATGTTCTTACGAATCTCGAAAACTTTAAATTTTCCGTATTTTGTGAAATTTATATTCCATAATCTCACTAAAAAATGGGTATTAATTTAAATATTTTTATTCTACATAGCTTTTAGAGTTCGGATATAATTTTTTGTGATGCTCAAATAATAATAATAATAATAATAATAATAATAATAATCTTTAATGCCCAACAGTTACATAGAACATTTACAGGACCTAATGCACCAATAAAATTAAAATTGAAACAAAAATAGATGCAGTTAATGTACTAAAGGGTTTTCCAGTAGGGACTTGACAACTTTTAATTCAATTTGTGAACGCACCCTTTCACTAATCATCGAACTGTCACTGTCAATTTATTCAGTAAACTTAACATTTTCATCATGGTAAAGTACACGAACGAACAACGTCTGCAAATTATAAAAATTTACTACAGAAATTCGGAGTCGGTGACCGCTACTTTAAGTGCGTTAACTCCGATTTTCGGTCGTAATTCTCGCCCTAGTAGACAGGCAGTAACAAGTTTAGTGCAAAAATTTGAGTCTACATATTCGTTGTGTGATGTTGCCGTGCCAGTGAGACAACGGGTTGGTCGAAGTGTCGAAAATATCGCTGTCGTTGAAACGTCCGTAGCAAATGATCCAAATCAGTCAATTCCAAGAGTTGGGCATCGCCCAGACCACTTTATGGCGAATTTTGCGTAAGGATCTTGGTTTACACCCATACAAGATCAAGCTGACTCAAGAATTGAAGCCGATGGACCATTTGAAGCGACGTACGTTCTCCGATTGGGCTCTGGAAAAGATGCGCCAAGATGATCAATTTCATCGCAAAATCATTTTCAGTGACGAAGCTCATTTTTGGCTCAATGGGTTCGTCAATAAGCAAAATATGCGTTATTGGTCGGGTGAAAATCCACATGTGCTTCATGAAACACCACTTCATCCACAAAAAATAACTGTTTGGTGCGGTTTGCAGGCCGGCGGCATCTTAGGGCCATATTTTTTTGTCGACGATAACGATCGTCACGTTACTGTGAATGGTAATCGTTATCGCGCCATGATTACCGATTATTTTTGGCCCGAGTTGGAAGATATGGACTTGGACAACATGTGGTTTCAGCAGGACGGTGCCACAAGCCACACAGCACACGTTACAATCGATTTATTGAAGAGTAAGTTTGATGAGCGTGTTATCTCAAGAAATGGACCAGTCGATTGGCCGCCTCTTTCGTGCGATTTAACGCCTCTAGACTTTTTTCTTTGGGGCTACGTCAAGTCATTGGTCTATGCCAACAAGCCGACAACGTTGGAAGAGCTCAGAGCCAATATTGACGCGAAATAGCAGCCGTTTCGGCCGAATTGTGTGGCCGAGTCATCGAAAATTGGGTCCAACTAATCGACCGCTGCAAACGTGCCCGCGGTGGCCATATGAACGAAGTCGAGTTCCATTCATAAATGTTTTGATTGTACTTCATCCCGATAATAAAGTTTATGAAATATCTCTAATGGTCTGCAAGTCCTTATTGGAAAACCCTTTACAAATAAAAATAAGAATTCAATTAACAAAAAAGAGAATATACACACTTATAGTAATGTAATCCAAGTTATACAAAAAAAAAACTGAACTAACAATAATAGATTCAAATTAGCGAAAGAGATCCTCGTATAATGCATTGGCATTTCTGGACATATGTACCAATGGAGCCTTGTAGAGAACATTGGTTCTCGCCCTAGCTATTGAGAAAGTTGCCGATGATCTAGTGTCAAAACCAGGCACGAGGAAATCATCCTGGGACAACAGCACAGAAGAATCAAAAAAATTATTTATTAATTTTAAAAAAAACCGCCACTAGCTTTCTCCCTGCGTATAGCAAGAGAATCAAAATTGTGACTGGCAAGCAGACCTTCATACGTCGAACCTAAGGCAGGATACTGATCATCAATCCTGTAGGATAAATATTTGAGGAACCTCTTTTGAACACGCTCCAGGAGTAACTGCTGGTAATGGTAAAGCGGGTACCACACAACTGAGGCATATTCCAATCTGGACCGGACAAGAAAACCGTAATAACCTTCAAAGTGTGCAAGCTACTAAAACCCTTGCAAGAACGAACAAGGAACCCAGGGCCTCTGGAAGATGATGTAGTTACGCTACTTATATGTTTAGAAAAGCTAAGATGCGAGTCGAACAAGACTCCAAGATCCTTGAAGTTGTGTACTCTAGGTATAATGTAATATAATGTAAATATAGAGGATATAGTTCAATTGACTTATAATATTATGTTACATCTATATAATTTAGAAAATTTGTTTAAATCTGGAACCTATAAATCCAATTTGAGATTGTATTTATTACAGGTTATAGATATATGTATGTATGTATGTACGAGGGAGCGTTTTTATATTCTCGGAATGGGGGACAAGGGGTGGAAATAAAAAACCAAATTATTTTTCTTTTTCAATATATTCACCTGCAAGACGGATACATTTTTCACATCTTTCAATTAATTTATTTATAAGCTCATAAAAAATCACTCGGGCCCAGGTCTGGGCTGTAGGGTGGGTGATTCACAATTTCGAAGCCCACCTTACGCAGGGCAGCTAACGCAACGCGGCTCTTGTGGACGGGCGCATTGTCGTGCAAAAGCAGAACACGTTTTGTCAATTTTCCCCGTCTTTTCTCTTTAATGGCTTCTTTTAGTCGCTCTAATATTGAAGCGTAATATTCTCCGGTTATAGAAACACCTTTATCTTTATAATCAATCAACAATATTCCTTCCGAGTCCCAAAATACCGTTGCCATGAGTTTCCCAGCTGATTGTGACACTTTAAATTTCTTGGGAGGTGCTGTGCCCTTTTTATGCCACTGCATGGAGTCTTGTTTGGACTCAGGTTCATAATGATGAACCCAAGTTTCGTCTCCAGTAACAATTCCACTCAATACACCATCCTCGCCTTCATTACGGAGGTCCAAAAATGCACGCGAACACTCTACGCGCTGTTGTTTTTGCGGCGGCGTGAGCATTCTCGGCACCCATCTTGCGCTGACCTTAGACATGCCGAGATGATCGTGTAGGATTTTAAAAATTGTTGTATCGGATACTCCAACCATTTCTGCGAGTTGTTTCTTCTTTAGTCGAGCATCTTCGAGTACAATTTGTTCAACTTTTTGAATAAGTGCTGGCGTGGTCACCTCAATGATTCTGCCCGGCCTCGGGTCGTCTTCAAGGGATTCCCTTCCTTGTTTAAATAAACTATGCCACTTGTACACCATGGTTTTTCCTGGACAAGAGTCGCCGTAAACCAATGACATCTCATTCATTATGGTCGCGACTGATTTTCCTTGCCTGGTAAGGAACTTTATAACGGCACGATATTCGATTTTTTCCATATTTCACTTTTCACTCCTGATTATGTTACTTGGTTGACGATATCTCAAAGACTAACTGTCTAATAACAATGAAACTTCGTATTTATACTAATCATGAGTCGCTGCACAGGCCAAGCCCCCAATGAGCCTACTCACCCCTCTACAACCCGCTCATTCCGCGAATATAAAAACGCTCCCTCGTACATATCTAAGAAAGATATCGTATAAAATTACAGGCTAAATGGACAGAGTGGCATATACTTTGTAATCGATAATTAGAATAATAGAGTAATATAGTACAAAGTTAATAAAAATAATAAATAAATCTATTAATATACAATTTCTTAGTAATTTTGTAAGTGATTAGTTGTTTATAAGATCAATTAGGATTAAATTTACGAGAATTAGGTATATAATAATAATTATGTAGAAATCGTTAGATAATGTTTTAAAAAAGGTATAGTTAATCTCCATGAGAAAGATATCCGACAGACGGCAATAGCTTTTCGAAATTTTATTTTAAAAGAATGTAGAAAATGAAAGATTAACGAAAATGTTCGGTTAAAACGAGGAGATTAATTTCAAAATTAATTTAGAAATTAGATCTGAGACATATTAAAAAAGTATCAGTGAAATATTGGAGAGATGACGTGGTCGAAATATGAGGTTTTTTTAAACATATCCATCAATCATCTTGCGTTTTTTTAGGTGCAAAGAGTACGTCAAATTACTTGGCATTGCATAAAAGCGGGAGGAACAGTTGAATAAGAGAAAATTCGCTTTACTTTTAATAAGACGTATAAAAATATTGTAAAATATTTGTTGACGTGGAATTTCGTTGTGTAGTAATATTTCGGAGACATATTTGAGGCTCTATCATTCTATATAGGTATTAACAGTATTTGCAATAATGTTTTTATTAAGTTAATTTAATTAAAGTTTAAATATTTTTATTAATTTCTTGTCTGACTTTGTCCGATTTAAATTCTTTCATTTAATTTTATTCAATGTTCAGTCGTGGACGTATACTATTAGATGGGTGATCAACACGTGTGTACTAAACAACTTGTGTATTTAGTCTTTTATCTTGTTTGAGAAACAGATAAAGAATGGACTTTTTTTGAATACAGGATTACAATTACCGTAATTTAAAATTTTTAATTTTGCATATCGGTTCAAATACATGAAATCGTGTCAGAGAGTTAGGCCGAGGATGGCCATGAAGGTGATAAGTGAATGTATATGTAGTTATTTAAGTACTTGTTTGCATCAAAAGAGGTTATTTGAAAAAAATTTTTGAAAACTTAAGTTATTTGAATTTAAACAAAGTTATGTTTACAATTTTTGTGTGTAATTTGCCACTATTCTATGCCACTATTTTCCATAAATAAAGAGAACACACAATTTACTAAGTATCGTATATTTTAAATTTCTTTAAACATTTTTCAAATCTTTTTCCCAAAAGCATCTACGAGGATAGTTTGATAAGTAGTGAGAATGACACATATGTGGCGCTCTAATTGGTAAAACAAATGCACTGTAATTTAGGTTGCCTATTTATATGTTTACATTCCGATATTTAGATAAATCGGTTCATTAGTTTATTTTTGCAGCTGATTGAAAAAGAAGCAACATGTCGCTTTGATGAAATGGAAAAATCAGAGTATCATGTGGTGATTAAATACTTCGTAATTAAGGGTGTGAAAGCTACCGAAATAAAAGATGAGTTACGGGAAGCATTAGGCGAATCTGCTCCATCATCCGCCACAATAAGTAGATGGGTAAATGAATTTAAACGTAGTAGAATAGTTGTGTTGATGAGGCGCGCTCTGGAGCACCCAAAATCGTGACTTCTAAGGAAATGATTATAAAAATCCATAATATTATTACGCAAGATCGACGACTCAAAGTGAGAGAGATAGCAGACATGGTAAACATTTCAACAGAACGTGTATACCACTTTTTAACGAAAGAATTGGGCCTTTCCAAGCTTTCAGCAAGATGGGTGCTGCGATTGCTTACGACTGATCAAAAGTTCACTCGTTTGCGCATTTCCAATGAGTGTTTGGACCTTTACAAGCGGAATCCGGTTGATTTTTAGGCGGTTTGTTACTTGCGATGAAACTTGGATACACTACAGTACACCCGAAACTAAACAACAGTTGAAACAATGGTTAGAACGTGGTTCTGCACCTCCAAAGAAAGCAAAAACCATTTTATCGGCAAACAAGGTGATGGCATCAATTTTTTTGGAATTCAAAGGGCATTTTGCTCATTGATTACCTTCAGAAAGGTGCCACAATAAACGGACAATATTATTCAGAACTTCTACAAAAATTAAATGTTGAGATTCGTGCTAAACGGCCAGGAATGGCAAAGAAAAATATTCTGTTTCGGATCTAGCCCTTTCCGACTTCCACCTTTTTCCAAAATTGAAAACGGCACTAGGTGGAAAGAAATTTTCGTCAACGACGAGATTATCGTCTTCGTAAATGAGTATTTTGTAAGCCTTCCGGAATTGCATTTTAGAGATGGCGTAAGGGCATTGGAGCACTGTTGGGATAAATGTATTGCTCTTTTAGGAGAATATATTGAAAAATAAAAATTATTTTGTATGTAAAAAATTCGTTTTTCTTTTCCATTCTCACTACTTGCTAAACTACCCTCGTATATCTAAACATAACTATCCATTCATTCATTAAGAATGTTCAAGCCTTTTTGAAAATACTAGAAAAGCTTAAGTGAGAGTTGAACGCCAAGGTTTCTGAAATTGAATATTCGATAGTAGTTTAATGAATGCTGTACTCGCAGTGAAACGAAGTATAATTTTTGTTAGAAGATAGTAGATCACATTTATTAATGTTCAATTGAGTCCGATTATGAATAAACCACTCATCCAAAATACATATTTGTTGACCTGGTTCTACTACGGATGAATTAATGCAATGAAAGATTTTTAGATCGTCAGCATAGGTGAACAATCTGCAATTAAGATGTGACACACAGATCATCTATATAGATGTTGAATAAAAGGGGGGCCCAAATGGGAACCCTGGGCCTACCTGACTGTCACGTACAGAGAACAATTGAACGTGAAAGCGAAAGAAGCAAGAATACAAGAACGTAATTTTTGGATAACTAGAACTTGTTTCCACAATGCCCGAAGGGAAACTAAAGACAAAAGCGTTGAATTCGAGGGTACAGGAAAGGAATAGAACAGGGGCCCGTGAAAATTCTTCTACTCTCAAACAAATATTAAATGGATTTAGGTTAGTCTTAAGTACCATATTTACTTAGATGAGTATTCAAAGATAGGTAGCAGAGAATTTGTTTTAATTCGGCCAATGAAGTCATTTATTTCAAAGGAAAGATGATATGAAATATGGATTAATATTTTGAAAACAGATTTATTGAGCTAACATCAAATATGGAAAAAATTTTTAAATGTATAGTGAAAAATGTGATGTCTAGCAACCTGTAATAAGTCTGAAGTTGTAGTTTTACTCTACATTAATGGATGGTTGAATAATTTCTTAACATTATTTATAAGTAATCTTCCAACAAAATAAAAATAAAAAAGTACCGATGTTACCGATACAATCCTTACATAAATATATTCCTTTAATCGGTTGTTGGTAGTTTAATTGCCAATCACGAGATTCTGATCAGTAAGGTACTGTGTGTTTGACTGATGTAGTTTCTTTCGTTACTCAATGCCCGCTGCTAGCACGTTCACATTTAACTCTTGACACAAAAAAAAGGAAAACATGCCCGGAAAAATTAACTACACTCATTCTCATGAACGTAGGCCAAACTCTCTAACATTATTCTTCATCTTGGAAAAAAAGTGACTATAACGAACACTTAAATACAAACATGTTCGTTCCGCGCGACTGTAATGAGGTTCATTTATTACAGCGGTTTTATTTTACTTAAACGTGTCCCGCTAAAGTCTGTGCTGCGCGACTTTACGCGAAGAACGCTTTCCACTGTGCTTTTCTCTTCTTTCTTTAGCATTTTTCCCTTCCGATTTGCGTACAATTAGGATAAAATATACGAGATCTTCGATATTTATTGTTCGCGATTAACGGAGAGGAGTGGTCACACGGACGTATAAACAATCGGTCGGTCTCTCACATCTTGGGTGTCTTTCATTTGATGCACGTCTCACCATTTATTGTCTCACGGACGGACATCACAATAATTCTCTCGTCACAATTATTCGCAATCGCTAACGAGGCGACATTATTTGCACAGCGGGATCGGATAATTTGCGACTGTGCATTCTGAATTGAATAATTACGATTTCATTGTATAATTTGAATACGAGGTGTGTCTAAAATGAAGCTCTATTTGTATACTTTATCAGGTAATTTTATAAAAGTTAAAAATTATTTTAATTTATTCTGTGATTTCTAATTAATAATTAGATATGATATTAGAAGATGGCGGATAGGCAGTTAGGGAGTCTGACGAAAGTGTGTAATAGTAATAAAAAATTTAATTTGCCTTTCAACTTAAAAAAACCTCAAAACATAACTGTCCAAATTTTAGCTATTTTTAACTTTTTTTTGAAAATAAAGATGAAAGAAAAGCTAAAAGAGAAGCTGAAGTGCAATCTATTTATGGGGACCAAGGGACCAACTTTTATCTATTACAACTATAGAACGATAGAGTTTAAATTTGGTCAGACCAGTATATTGTTGAACGTTGGACGTCTAAAAGACTTGTGTACCCCACGGATGATTAAGAAAGCATGATAAGATGCTATATGATTGTCGAATACAATTACGCAGACTGCAGTGGCAGAGCAAAGGGAAGAAAGATACTATAGAAGAACCAACAAAAGAGACGTGCAATGAAATTATTCAAAATTTAATGCAAAGGAAAGCGACATGGCCAAATAATATATACGGTGAAATAGTAAAAGATGAAGTGAATGAAGGGGAGAAAAGAATTTATGAGTTGATGAAGCGGATATGGAGGAATGAAATTGCTCTTGAAGAATAACGATTTAGAATTATAATATTTTTCCGAAGAAATGACATATAGTGTTATGTGAAAGTTATAGAAGAATTACTTTGCTGAATATAGCATATAAAATACTAATCACAGTAATGATGGGAAAAAATGTAAATAGCATATATAAGAAGCAATAGGAGTACCAGACTGGATTCAGGCAGGGCAGGTCAATAATTTATGCAATACGTTTAATAAAAAAATTGGGGAAAAATATTAAGAGCATGATATAGAAGCAGAGAGTGTACCTTTAGATTGTAAGCAAGTATTTGATACTCAAAGAACTCTAAGACACAGTGCAACTGTAAAAGACGAAAGAATTGCATATATATAGAAGAAAGAGAAAATATTTTAATGTAACAATAGCAGGCGTAATGAGCTATAAAATAAAAAGAGAAGTAAAAGAAAAATCTATTCAAGTGATAGATTGCACGGACGAGATTTTGGTGATAAGTAAAGACAAAAAATATTTGAAAGACAGTAGTAACCATTGCTAAGAAAGCACAAAGAGATAACTAGAATTAATACAGAAAAGTCAAAGTATAGAAAAATAACTACCAAGAAAGAGTAAATAAAATGAGAACTATAGAAATTGGCATGTGTAATAATAAATGAAAGGAATAATAGAAAATAGATGGGAAGATACAATCTTGATATGAAGATAGATACAAATCGATAATGAATAGCAAAGAGATAAGTAAACAAAATTAGCTGTATACAAAATTGCACTAAGATTACTGATGACATATGCTGCCGAAAATATGTGCTTGTGGAGCAGACACGAAGAATACCTAAAAAATTTTGAAAGAGAAGTAGTGAGGAAGATATATATATAGCTAAGGAAAAATGAAGAGGAATATAGAAGACGGGATTCCTTGAACAACTTCCTTGTTTTTCTAAATTCCCAACACGATTTCATAAGTTTCGCCATGGAGATTGAATCAGAAGGATCCCTTCTTTTCCTTGATGTCTTGGTGAATTGTCGTCTGCAGGGTTCACTAGTACATTCAGTTTACCGCAAACCCACACACACTGACGGGTACCTTAACACCCTCTCCCATCATCATCCCGCCCAATAAAGGGCGTTTAAGAGCTTTAAATATATCTGATTAGCATTCTCTATCCCAGGAATTAAGTAATGTTACCAAAGCTCTTATAAACAACAATTTCTCCAACCATAATATTAAACAAACCATAGATCGACATCTTAATTCCAAAGTCCCACAACTCAATACACAGCATACATCATCTCTCCCCTCTCTAAAGCTCATCTACCCTATACACAAGGTGATACTGGCCGCATCAGTAGGGTACTTCTCAAAAATAACATCAAAACCATCTTCAAAGCTCATTCCAAATTATCTGACCCTTTTTCCGTAAAAGACCGTGTTTGTTCAGAATCACCTAGTGTGTACAGAATTCCTTGCTCGTGCGGCAGTGTATATATTGGTGAAACAAAGCGGTCTGTCGGCACTCGTGTTTCTGAGCACGAGTGTTGTACTAGTTTGCTGCGCATAGCTGGTCTTGCACTTGTCGAGCATAGGCACAAAAGTGGGCACCATATCCAATTAAAGTCTACCAAGATCCTATCCCGTACTAACCATTACTATGGTCGCAAAATCCGCGAATCTATAGAGATCTCTAAGCACCCCAATAACCTTAACCGTGATGATGGCTAACCCCTACACAACGTCTGGCAATTCTGCATCTTCAAACAACCCAACCGCAACCGTAATGCTACATTGACCCATGACCCATTACCCATATATAAACCCGTCCGATTTCGACTTACACCAGTTTCAGTGCGACAGACAGTAGCAGTAGTTGAGCCCTGAAGATGTCTCATACGAGTGGATACGAAACGTTGGCAGCTATACCAATGACGCGGTTCCAGCCCGGAAGACCAGACGCAGATAGAAATATAGAAGATTAACGAACAAGATTGAAAAAAGATTAATTAGAGAGAATACAGTTATGTGAAAAAAGAAAAAAAGAATAAGATGATATGGCCACATTAGTCGAATATAGTTAAAAGAACGATAAATCAGGAACTTCAATTTGGACTAAGAGGAAGACCAAAATTAAGAATGGGAGAAGTAAGTAATTAACGATATACGAAGCATAGAAGTGACAAGGCGGAAGAAAGTAAAGAATAGAAAAGATTTGTGATGAATAGTTAGTGAATCATTAACATACAACAAACTAAAAAGAAAAAACAGTGTAATGAGGAATGGAGTGGTGAACCAGTTCGCTGAATTTGTCCGTATAAGATTTAGATTGCTTCCATTCCAAAAGGAATATATAGTTTTGCAATAATGTCAACAGAGGATTTTCGCAGATTAGCAGAAGATTTTGCCAGTATTAATCTCCGTATTTTCGTAGTTCGTCTTATTTATACAATTTAAATGTATAACAAAAATAATTATTATAAAATTCACTTAGTGAACAGTCTTCCAGACCAACAATTTTCGCGAATACATTTTAATCGGACAGCGACTATCACCCCATTAATGGCATTACTACACGAGTTATGTCTTCAACACGCCAGGAAACTTCGCAAGAGGCTAATGTGAGTTCGATTCGAACCAAACACAACTGCCTTCTGGAGATGACTGCGATTAAATGGAAAGACGAAAAAGAAACAATTTTACATATGGATTCAACAACACGACTCAATTCTAGAAAATAAAACAAGGCAAATTATATTCGCAAAATTTCGGAATAAAATTTGAAATACCGATACTGACAAATTTGTATGATTTAATATTAATTTATTAGCAGTAATCAAAAGTATAAATAAATATTAATAAACGACACCATGCGAACATTATTCCGTATCCTGGGTTGTACTGTACTCTATGTAATTACATCATTAGCTTCGGCTTTTGACATTTTCAACAAAAACCATTTATTTTAATACTGCAATAAGACAAAAATTAAGCAATTAATTTACAGAACAAGCAAATAAATTAAAGATAGTAAAATGCACATAATATTCAAATGTGGAAACTGCACCTACACCATTTTTTAAACAAAATTTATGTTTGGTTATGGGACGATGGTCGACATTGATTACGTATTGTATATGATAAAAAATGTGGAAGATTTTAAACCTATTTTAAAATTCAAATTTTATCGGAGGCAGGCATTACTTATAATAATATATTATTCAATTATTCGTATATTTATAGGTTTAAATAAATAATATGGTAATTTCGTTGCTATAACTATTCATCTTTATTAATGTCTTTTTTATTCCATTTAACGGTAGATATCCCGGTAGATATTTTTATTGTTATTGCTGGTCGACAGAAATTGTGTAATTTTGAGTTAGATTAAGATTATATAAATTGATTATAGGATATGTATTTGGCTCGCAGATTATTTAGGATGATAACATAGTGGCGAGTATAGAGCTTTAATTAAAATTTATGTGGTTGAAGTGCCACAATGTAATTCATTGATATTACTGTGTATGTATGAACGTTATAAATGCTGTTTGAAGCGCCTCATTCTTCATCGGAGTCAAATATTTACCCTTAAGGTAGAAATAAATAATATGATTTTAGCAAGGCGAATTATTGTAGGCTGTGAATTAATCTTATGCAGAATTATTGATTGAAACTATTAACTTTTCTGCGTTAATTGAAAAAAGAGTTGCTAACAAAACCTGGAATGAATAAACATTACCTACTTCTGTCGGTCAACACATGAATGTACGCACGACAGAACCAAGGCGTGTTCATCTCGCGAAATCGACAACAAGGTTATCAGTGCGTATGTAGACGAACACTTTAGAACCTCACGATTTTCCAAATAGATGAATGTTAAAAGAATCATTCAAATACTAACAACGCCCTGTTTCCTACGCGTTTCAAGGAACTCACCATTCATCAGGTAATCTTGTATTATTAACAAACTATTCCTTGTGGACTTATCGAACTTTTTCGATACAGAAGAATAATGAATAAATATTGCCTCCCTCTGTAGGTCAGCACAAAAATGTACGAACGTCAGAGCAAGGGCGTGTTCATATCGTTAAATCAGCAACGACGTTACCAGTGCGTATGTAGATAAACACATTAAAATCTCGCGATTTACCAAATAGACGAGTGTTAAAAGAATCATTCAAATATTAATAACAATAAATAAATATATTTATTTGAAATCTGATTAGCGAAAATGGAAATCAATTTGCTATAATTTTAACACTTCAAGGAGCACATCTGTTGACTAAGATGATAGTATTGCTTATCAAATTTATTCTAATTTCGTCGGTTATAAGTTGGTGGATTCTCATGCTACTTAACCAATTCGTTATTTGAATTCAATTTGTCGAAAATCTCCGGAAAAAGAACGTTTTTTATTAGCATTTTGAATGCTTATGCTTTTTTTTAATTTTCTTTCTTAAGCAATAAGAAAATATGAAAATAAGTTTACGGAGTTATTTATATCATTCCTTCTTTCCTATATTATTAAAAAAATAAGAATTCAGATCATTTATTAACATAGTGCTTTTTAGACAAATTCAATGCACTATATTCGTGACAATCATTTACTATTCATTATCGGTACTCTCTAAAACAATTGAAAAAGTTAATCAAAAAAAACTATCACAACAATCTTCGTACTTTATATACGTGTTTCGACAATTAAGTTGACATAATCGGCAGACTATTAATCACAGTTTCGCACCTGCGCTTTCACGATTATCACTAGACATTAAAAGGTAAATGTACATCTTATAATAAATAAAGTTTCATTTTATATTTAAAATAAATTGTTATTCAGTACAGAAATAACTTTTATTTATAGAATATAGCCATAATACTGGACGTAAAGCGATATATAATTTTTTCTTTGTGTTACAACACATATGTTTATTAGGTATAAGACTGGGCAATGGATATTGTCAATAAAGAAACATTAAAGGATCTATCAATTTTAAGATGTGCTAGACTGAAGACATTCAATAAAAGCAGTATAATACAAGTTGTAATAGATGTATGTCTTATATTAATAATAAAAACACATAATATAGATAAAAGACTACAAAGATATAACGAGATATGGAGATAAAAATTCGATTCCCACATAAACGATCGAATAATCTTGTTTTAAAAATATCGAAGAAAATCGACAATTTCTTTACGTCAATACAAACAGCAAAGTAACAAACCCACAAGAAACAATTGCGACATTAAAATGAAATGAGTTATAGTTAAAAGATGGCAGAATAATCCTACGATAATATATAAGAATGTTGATACTTTTTTTAAACGTCAAATAAAACTAAGAATACAAATTTAAGTCCTATCAAAAGCAATTTGGAACGTCCCTCTACACTATACTCTATTGTAGAGAGTTGCACAAAAATCCGTATTGTTTACCTTAAAAAATAATGTTTCGTTACACTTAGGGAAGGAAGTAGTCAGTTAATTCGGAGAGTAGGGGAGGGTTTCTATCTAGAAGTTCTAAGGGGGCGCCACGGCATTAATCCATAGAAGTATCCTTTTTAATATTAAAGCACATGGATTCTCAAATGCTTGCCAATGGCAAAATTTAGGGCAAAGAAAACCCAAAATTAATCTTAAACTATCTGTACTTTTATTAGCATGTAATCATTGACTAAATGAGCAACCCTGGTGTGTAAGTCCTTAGAAATATTAATTTAATGGTTGGCATGTAATCAATAATATTACTCTAATTGTTAGCAAGAAATCAATAATATTAAATGGGCAATGCTGGTATATCCTTTTCTTTAACTGGCAAGTTCTCTCAAAAGGCTAGACTGGATACGTATGCAATTTACATGAATTACACAATGGCATCTATGACTTACTAAATTTTATATAAATAACTTTACTTTTAGTTGAAGGTCAATTTAGCGAATAGGATTAATACAAAATAATCTACGTTCAGTGTCAATGATCTTCAATAATTAATAAAATAGTATATAAAGGTTTGATTAACTTAGCTATTCTTCGACTATCAATGAAGCTATCTATAGACTACTCAACTTTCTAATGATTAAAATAATAATTGTTCCACTATCTAACATGACCACTCATAGATATTACATCGATGTTAGCTAGCAATGCCTTTTTATGGTGGTCGAGTCACTGCTTAGTCAGATCTGCTAATGAGGTGATTTAGTGGGTAGCGGGAGCAAGTTTAATTGATACGTAGTCCAGAAATGCGAAGACAGATACTGATGTCTGCTGATTGTTGAGGTACTTAAAATGTCTCTACGATAACCCAACTAAAAAATAGCCTCAACTGTAGAAACGATTCTAAAATTTCGAAGAAAAACGATAACAAATAGTAAAACAACATAAACAATAGTTGAATTTGATGGAGCCTGTGGTTGATTGACTTGATCAATAAGGTTGATATATAACCCCTTTCCACAATTAACTATTTGTAAATTCTGTATACGCATTTCGACAACCAAGTTGTCATCATCAGCAGATAATTTCAAAGTGTCGCACCTGGTAAAACACGGCGAAAAAATTGTACGAAAAATAAACTCCGTACGCGATCCGCACCGTTGAAAACCAAGATGTGCACTGTGTCTGTTTCACAAGATTTTTAAAAAATACTTTTACTTAAACTAACATGCACTACATTGAAAAAGGTTATTATGGTCAAAAAGTGTCTGTGTGATTTATGTGTGTTTTATGATATTGTTCCTCTTGTCTTTCAGTAGAGAGAAGAGAGGCGTTTGCAGAGGGCCGGCGTCATTAACGTTTACCACATGGCTTGAATTCTTTAAGATGTGCATGCTTTCATACGCGTCCAGTTCGCGATAATTGTACACGTTCTTTATCAAATGTAAACAATCCATATTAACACTGTGGTTATTTTCTAATACATGTCTCGCTATACCCGATTTTTCCGGTCGGTTGAATTTTATGTGCGAAAGGTGTTCTTTATACCTGGTTTCGATCGATCTTTTGGTTTGGCCGATGTATTGTCTATTGCACTCTAAACATTCAATTCGGTAGATTCCCGATTTTTTATTCTCTTCAATTTTGTCTTTTGCATTTCCTAACAGCATTTTAAGGGTATTATTAGGGCGGGAACATACTTTAAACCCGTGATCTTTAAAAATACTATTCAGATTTTTTGTCACACGATGGAAAGGTAAACAAACAAAATGCTTTTCCCGATTGCTCTGTGGTGAAAGACATGTGGTGTCACGGATTGTTTTTCTTATGTTGGCCTTTCTAATTAATCCATTGATTATTTCCGAATCGAAACCGTTGTATACCGCGATATTCTTAATGAGGTTCAATTCTCTTTCATATCTTACTTTTGTTAGTGGGAAATTGATCAAACGATTAATCAGAAAATTGAATGAAGCCATCTTCTGTTGCATGCTGTGATTTGAGTCAACCGTAATGAATCTATTGACATTGGTTTCTTTTCGGAAAATATCAATTTCTATTTTGAGATCATTCTTAATAACTAAGGTGTCCAAAAAAGGCAACTTGTCATTGTTTTCTTTTTCTACTGTGAATTTAACTGTAGGGAATTTTGAATTTAACTGTTTAACGAAATCATTTAAGTTGCATTTTTGTGTATTGAAAACCGCGAAAATATCATCGACATACCTGACCCAAATTCTAGGAAAATATTTAGCTTTATTTTTTAGTTCTATTTCAAAGTTACTCATAAACAGGTCCGCTATGAATGGAGAAAGACAATTGCCCATTGCAGTTCCCTGTTTTTGTTCATAGAACTTCCCTTCGAACTGAAAACAATTTTGGGACATGCAAAGGTTTGTTAATTTCACGTATTCCTTTATTTTCTCTGGTTCGATCTTATTTTTGTGAAGCAGTTCTTCTAAATATTTTAAAGTTTCTGGGATCGGTACCGAAGGAAACAATGACGTTACGTCGAATGAAACTAAAATTTCCCCTTTTTCTAATTTACAATCTTTGATCCTTTGGATAAATTCTAATGAATTATTGACTGAGAGACTTTCAAGTTTTTCGGGCAAATTTTTGTATTCATTCACTAGCCATTTCGATATCAAGTAAGTAGGGGAGTTGATCCCTGAGACAATTGGTCTCATTGAGTTGCCTGGTTTGTGTATTTTAGGCAAACAATATAGTCTAGGGATCAACGGATTACTTACACTTAGCCTATAATTCAGATTCGGGGTTATTAACTTTGAACAACTTTTTAACGCGTAACGTCATTGTTTCCTTCGGTACCGATCCCAGAAACTTTAAAATATTTAGAAGAACTGCTTCACAAAAATAAGATCGAACCAGAGAAAATAAAGGAATACGTGAAATTAACAAACCTTTGCATGTCCCAAAATTGTTTTCAGTTCGAAGGGAAGTTCTATGAACAAAAACAGGGAACTGCAATGGGCAATTGTCTTTCTCCATTCATAGCGGACCTGTTTATGAGTAACTTTGAAATAGAACTAAAAAATAAAGCTAAATATTTTCCTAGAATTTGGGTCAGGTATGTCGATGATATTTTCGCGGTTTTCAATACACAAAAATGCAACTTAAATGATTTCGTTAAACAGTTAAATTCAAAATTCCCGACAATTAAATTCACAGTAGAAAAAGAAAACAATGACAAGTTGCCTTTTTTGGACACCTTAGTTATTAAGAATGATCTCAAAATAGAAATTGATATTTTCCGAAAAGAAACCAATGTCAATAGATTCATTACGGTTGACTCAAATCACAGCATGCAACAGAAGATGGCTTCATTCAATTTTCTGATTAATCGTTTGATCAATTTCCCACTAACAAAAGTAAGATATGAAAGAGAATTGAACCTCATTAAGAATATCGCGGTATACAACGGTTTCGATTCGGAAATAATCAATGGATTAATTAGAAAGGCCAACATAAGAAAAACAATCCGTGACACCACATGTCTTTCACCACAGAGCAATCGGGAAAAGCATTTTGTTTGTTTACCTTTCCATCGTGTGACAAAAAATCTGAATAGTATTTTTAAAGATCACGGGTTTAAAGTATGTTCCCGCCCTAATAATACCCTTAAAATGCTGTTAGGAAATGCAAAAGACAAAATTGAAGAGAATAAAAAATCGGGAATCTACCGAATTGAATGTTTAGAGTGCAATAGACAATACATCGGCCAAACCAAAAGATCGATCGAAACCAGGTATAAAGAACACCTTTCGCACATAAAATTCAACCGACCGGAAAAATCGGGTATAGCGAGACATGTATTAGAAAATAACCACAGTGTTAATATGGATTGTTTACATTTGATAAAGAACGTGTACAATTATCGCGAACTGGACGCGTATGAAAGCATGCACATCTTAAAAAATTCAAGCCATCTGGTAAACGTTATTGACGCCGGCCCTCTGCAAACGCCTCTCTTCTCTCTACTGAAAGACAAGAGGAACAATATCATAAAACACACATAAATCACACAGACACTTTTTGACCATAATAACCTTTTTCAATGTAGTGCATGTTAGTTTAAGTAAAAGTACTTTTTAAAAATTTTGTGAAACAGACACAGTGCACATCTTGGTTTTCAACGGTGCGGATCGCGTACGGAGTTTATTTTTCGTACAATTTTTTCGCCGTGTTTTACCAGGTGCGACACTTTGAAATTATCTGCTGATGATGACAACTTGGTTGTCGAAATGCGTATACAGAATTTACAAATAGTTAATTGTGGAAAGGGGTTATATATCAACCTTATTGATCAAAACATAGACAATAATTAATGTTCCTACTTAAATTAGCATGGAGGGTCGTTAAAATGAACTTTTTATGAAAAGAATGTAGTAAAACAAAATGGTGGTGTTGTTTCTACGTGTTTCAATAATATCACCGAATAAATTCCCAACAAATCCAAAACAATATACCATAAAATATAACGTAAATAAACCATAATCTAACAATAGTTGATAAAAAGGTATTTTCTTTTGGTACGTTTAAATTATTCCACTATAAAAAAAATGCTGCTAACACAAAAGGTACTAGCACGACGACGACCTGTACAGAAGTAAAAATGAAATGTAGTTATGTAGATGTGACAAAGCAACCAGTACAAACTCATCCTTCTTTAAAGGACAGTTATTTATAAAAACAAGAAAATATATTTAAACTTATTAATCATGAGGCCTACACTATCGAACTCTCTAATTATCTCACAATAAGGAAAATAATTTCGAAGGAATGAACCATTATTCCTTTAGCCTATTCTAACTAGATTTAAGATATTATTATTGAGAGGACACTACTGATATCACAAATATTAAGAGTATCAAGTCTAATGACTTAATTACATAACTTAAGCTGCTAATAGAATGATAGGACCGTAACGAAACAAATTAAATCAGGTACAATTTATAAGTTTAAGAAATTCAAGTGGGTCTATAAATGAGTTGAAAATTTTACGGGATGTTATATGTATTTACAAAAGGTTGTTACATTAACATATACAGCGTTGTACACCAAATTTGTGCCGTTGATAAACTGAGCATGTAACAAACTTCAGATCAACGCGAGTTTGATTCAACTATGTGCCGCAGAAAAGTGAAGTGGAGTGAACTAGAAGATCCTAGCGTTCAGAGAAATCGATGGGACATGAGGAAATCCCTTCCATGCCTTTTTCTTCGTGTTCCTTCGGTTGATGTCTTAACGTCATAAACGAAGCATCAATAAAAAATATTTGTCGTGAGGACAATCAGATGTGCTTGCTCATTATTAATTTTGTATTTAAACCATAGCATCGGTAGGATGATTGAAAGTTTCTTGTCTGATATCGAATTTGAAATATTATATGAAAATAAAAGTTATATATATATAAGGTGCGCAACTAAGTTCTCGCTGTTTTTCAAGAGATGGCTCCAGTAGTAAGTGCTGGTCGATTATGACATACGCAATACGTCATGAACCAAGCTTAGACATATGGTAAACAAACCGCTTTGATACATTAGTGATTTTGTTTTTGCATCATATACTTTTGGTTGTGTGAAAATGTCTGATGTGTTACTTTTCTTCTTTCATTCGAAGAAAACGGCGGCTGAAGCGCATCGAGAACCTCGAAAAGTTTACGGAGATGTTGCTCTAAGTGAAACAATGTGCTGTGATTGGTTCCGTCGTTTCAAAGATGGTGATTTCGATGTTGACGACCGTTCGCGTGAAGGAAGACCCAAAACCTTCGAAGATGCTGAATTGTAGGCATTGCTCGATGAGGATCCGTGCCAAACGTAAAAAGAGCTTGCTTCAGCATTAGGAGTTACCTGCCAAGCCATTTCTCAGCGATTGCATGCGTTGGGAATGATTAAAAAACAAGGAACTTGGGTTCCTTATGATTTGAAGCCAAGCGTCGTTTTTTCGTCTATGAACAACTGCTCCAGCGGCAAAAAAGGAAGAGTTTTCTTCATCGCATCGTTACGGGTAATGAAAAATGGATTCATTACAGCAACCCAAAGAGAACAAAATCATGGGGACTGCCCGGTCATGCTTCTACGTCGTCGGTTCGGCGGTGTTATTTATTATAAGCTGTTGAAACCGAACGAAACCATCACTGGGGAACGGTATCGAACTCAATTGATGCGATTGAGCCGAGCACTGCGCGAAAAGCGGCAACAATACGAGCAGAGGCACGAATAAGTGATTCTACAGCATGACAACACTCGGCCTCATGTTGCCAGACCCGTTAAAACCTACTTAGAAACGCTCAAATGGGAGGTCCTACCCCACCCGCCATATTCCCCAGTTATTGCGCCGTCCGATTATTACTTGTTCCGATCGATGGCACATGGTCTGGCTAATCAGGGTATATATTATATATTACAACTATTGTAATCCGAATATTTGAAGCTAATTAAAATTAAATTATATAATTTCCTTTGAAATTAATAGAATTTTCTTTTAGAATAAGTTTTGAACTTATAGCACAAGAACTACGCCAGATTTTTGTGCTTTTTACGTGTAGCTAGTATTATTTTTAAAAATATATGTTTTAAACTTATTCATGAATGAAAATTATCTTTGTAGTCTAGACAAGTAGTAGTTTATAAATAAATGGTGACTTTTATTTTCTGAAGAGCCGTATTATCTATTTGAGAAATATTTAATTCATTAGATGCTAAGCTCTTGACAGACTATGTTAAAAGGATAAGTATATGCTTCTGAAAGCTATAAGGAACTTTCTAAAATTTTGAACCATAGTTCTGTATACTTTATACTATAATTTAAAGCAATATGTATTTCGCTAATCAATTAATTATATATTAAACACATTTGTAGGATTAAATCTATATAATTGTTTAAATATTATTGACCTGTTGTTGGAAGTTAATAGAGAATAATATACAATTTTAATAATCATTGCTTTCGATCCTGCTACAATATAAAAAGCACAATTACGACAAATTTAAAAATATGTACGCACACTATAATGTACGATTAATTATATATCCTGCATTATAGTATGCGTACATATTTTTTAGTTTTGTTTTAGTTGTGCTTTTTGTCTTGTAGCAGGATCGAATCCCAAGCTTATTAAAATTGTATATTATACTCTGTTAACTTTCAACAACAGGTCAATAATATTTAAACGATTATGTAAATTTAGTCCTATGAATGTGTTTAGCATATAATTGATTCATTAGTGAAATACATATTGCTTTGAATTATACAGAACTATGGTTCAAAATCTTTTATAGAAAGCTTGATATAGTACAGACATTTTCGTGACTACCTCAAAGTTGCTAAGAGGTTTTAATGCTGAAGCATTGGAGAACTTTTCAATGTACAATAGAAATAGATTAATATATTCCCTACCTACTTCGATTGTGCATATATTAAAAAGTTACAAAATGCTCTGATGCTGATTATACTGGGGAACAATTTTTATCACAATTTCTATTGAGTTCGATGTTATAGCTGTTTTGCAGTTAAATAGGCATGCCAATTTTAGTTTTCTTCTATCACGTCAAGTTTTTTCTCTACAGCTTATATTAATGTCATCACTCTCCTCTGGATCCAACAAGATTTAAAAATCATCGAGGCAGGGTATCAAGGTAGATGAGATGTACATAAGATCGTTGACTATTGTTGGTGCATTAAGTGAGATTATTTACAAACTCCGGGAAAAGCCATAAGCGAAAATTTTTACTTTAATATGTATGTTTGAAGTTTAGTAAAAGAATTTTACTATTCGTATGAATACTATTTAATTCACTAAAACTATATATAGCCTTCATATGAATATAATTATTCTCTGTGAGCAGTACATTTGGTAATTTTTTCATTTATTATCTTTTGTATGCACATTTTTATGTATTTTGGCACAGTGAGTATCCTGTAACTTAAAAAGTTGATGCGATAGACAACAACTGGTGTCCTTTTTGGATTCTGTCAGATCTAGGTCAACAAAATTCGTGTTTTCTAGTGTTATTTTCTAATTTAATATAGTTGCAGATGGTGATACATTAGCTATAGACCTCACCATTTGCAAGAATATTAGACTTCAATCCTTGCTATTATTAATTGTCATTCAACCATCCCGAATATGTTGAAAATGACAGTTCAGTTAAAACATTCCAACCTAAAGTTAATTTATGTATGCGTTTGATGTTTATTGTTACTGTGTTCTGTTTTGTATTATATCAGCTAAATCTAGTTCTCTAGGTCCACGTAAACATTTTGATTTAACACGCACGTTACATAATTAGTATTTAAAAAAACGATGCATAATTAAATTATTATTTTATTAGTTAAGAAAAGTTTTAATTTCAAGTTTTTAGAGTGAAAAACAATTACATGGAACATCGCTTAATTTACACGATTTTAAAATCATAAAATCATATCTTTTAGAAAAGTCCATAGCTTTGTTAACCACTATCATGTATTCAATGATTTTTATTTTAAACTTGACGCGTTGAGGTAAGAATTGTCCGCGTATATTACCAGAATAATTAAGTAATACATGGTAGCTAGACGCTAGTTAATGTTAGAAGGTGTATTAATATTTTCTAGTTTATTTTCAAAAGTAAAAGGACAACAGGAATTCACTTAATATAACACGCTTGTTTTTAATCTTACATTCAACTAAAGACGCTTTTTCAAGAACAAGTTTAAATTCGTTACAGTATCCTCATATAAACATTCTCCTTGTCATAAATCATTACTAAAAAGGATTAAAAATAAATTCGTTTTTTTTCATCTGTCTGTATTAGCATATACCTAAACACGTAAACACGTTACGCTTGTCTGTAAATTAATATAACAGAAGTGTTTGTAGACAGTTTGAAACAGCGGTACTTTTTGTAAATTACGTTTTACCGGCGACCTTGTCAACCGTAAAAAGCTGAATCACCTACATACATTACATCCCACTTGATAGTACATTGTTATGCATAACTGTACTAGCGACAGAATATCAAGACCAGTAATAATAATAATAATACATAAAATATTTGAGTCATTACACATTGAACAGAAAGAATTAAAATTCATGATTTGTCTTGCGAATGGGAAATCATATTTTTTATGACAATCAAATTGTTTATGGCTATGTCTTCTGCTGAATTGTTTAGACATCTTTTATCGTTTTATTTGAGAAAAATTTACAATACCAATGAATCACTTGGTCTTTGTACTATGTAAGATTAATACGTATTTCGATTCAGTATTTACTAATAATTTTTTTAATGAGTATTTGAGTATTGATGAAATGAACTTGGAAATAGCACGGATACTATAAATGGAGTTTATGGTGAAGCTATCGTTTATGAACAAATGAACGAATTGATAGCGTTAGTTTGAGACGTTCTGTGATGGAAGTAATAATAAGAATAAATAAGAAATAAAATTTCAAGGTCATTACTAAGTCACATTACACGCATGATTTGATGGAATGTGAGACTAAATGAGAAAAAATGGGTTAGGGTATTTACTATTTTTTCAACACATTCAATAATGTCATTATGCTATTTTGATAATGATTTTGATCTGACGACATGTAAAATATTTTTACAGTTCTGCAGTAAATTTACATCTAATCAATGTAATTTTCCTCGACCAACTTGAGTATTTTGAGAAGGCTCGTTGCTGTGATGAAAGAGATTTTTTAGCCATTCTAAGCCGTTCTTCGAAAATGGCTTTCGATTTGTCTGTCCAATGGGGCGGTACAATCCCGCTATTAACAGTTTTACTCCTTGCGAGGCAGTTTTTGAAAATGATTCCTTTCGAATTCCAAATGATTATTACCTTATCTGCCTGGAAATTTCTCGATTTACTTTGAAGGAGAGCTAGTATAGACCATATACTCTTTAGATTTATACTTGGCAGTATATAAGGGGGCACCCAAAAGTTAATGGAATGTCTCTATAAAAACCTGTATTTTGTTTTTTTTTACAAAACAACTTTAGCACCTTCAACATATCCTCCATTTAATTTAAAACATTTGTCTCATTGATGACTATTGTTAGAAACTCGTTTTTCTGCATAGCCGCGAGCTGCTGTGTCGTTTTTTCTTCATTCTTTCACGTCGTTAAAACTATATTCTGTGATGCCCTTTTTCATTTGTAGAAACAAAATATAGTCGCACGGAGCAAGACTAGGTGAGTAGGGGGCGTGGGGCAAAGAAGTCGTATTTTTTTAGCTAAATACTGGCGAGTTGATAAGGCTGTGTGAACAGGTTAATTGGTATGGTGGTAAAACCATTCCCCCGTCTGTCACAAATCGGGCCTCTGTCGTCGCACATTATTACGCAGTCTTATCAGAACCTCTAAATTTCATAGTAGCACGCTGTTCGCTTAAGTCCGACCTTATAAAAAACCACAAGTAAATGAAAATGCTTTTATAAAAGAATGTACTGTGACAAGACAAAACCTTATTCGGCGAAAGAACCGACTCAACCAAACGCAGAACAAGTTGCGTCACGCGCACTTAGCGACAGAAATGCGTGCTAATCAAGGCCAACTACGACGCCTCCATTTCGGTTATTTTTGGGTATCCCCTCGTACATTTATAGATTTTGAACTAGAAGAATATATTTCTTTTAGTACAACTTTATTTTATCAAATAACTTAATTACATCTTTTAATTCACTTGACTGCTATGCTCAAAATCTTAATGAAAATTTCCAACTTCAGTCAGATTGTTAGGCCCTTCAAAATAATTTACGACTGCTATGAGTGTGATGCAGTCAAAAGCAGATTTAATTAAATATCGATAAATATGCCGTTGTCACATATTTTAAAATCTTGGATTCCGTTCAGTTTACCTACAGCATCAACCGGGTTGAAATACCTGTTAAAATATTAATTAATTGACAATGCTATACTTCTCTAACCATGTCATGCTATATGCATTGCTGTTATAGAATATTTGGTCTCTCTGATAAGTACCTGCAGACAATTTAATAATACCTTCACCCTTAAATGCTTACATTATGTTCACATTCTTAGTTAGTTAGGTATGGTGCAATTATATGGTGATTATATTATTTCTACCAACAAATAGCGCTCTGTTAATAAGTGAAGATGAAAATATTGACATTGAAAGCTCTGCAAACAATCTAGATTCTCAATCTTGATTTGCTCGCCGACTGGAATGAGGGTGTCGGGCGCAGATTTGCATACTTCTGTATAGACTGTGACGAGAAAACGACCACTGTCAGAGGCGGTGAATAAGTTTATTAAAGATTTACCGAATTTAATTTATGATGGCTTAAAAAACAAATCCGTAGCTTGCGCTATATCTGTAATGTGCTTGGCAAGAGATGAAAGGTGTAAACAAAATGTGCGAATATTGCGAAAAACATTTTTTCCATACAGAGTACTCGAATTGCTGAAACAACCGTGGAAACATATTATGCTCTAAATATTTAACAGATCCTATCCAGTTTGTGACTTAACGGAAGTTGTTTAAAACGGTAAGTGTTTCACCACGTTTTATAAATTACTATTTACTATTTATTTTATTTTGTGTACCTATCATCAAGTGTACGCTTATGGCGCGTAGCTCAGTTTCACTTGTTTGGTTATAAGTGTGGCGGCATCTATCCCCTACATGGCCCTAATTACAATGTCACACTACGCAGGCATTGTATTAATTCTTTATCAACAGACGTCGAATGTTCAGGGCGTCAAATTGTAATTACCATACCAAAAACGATTGACAAAATTCACGACACTATATTACAAAACAAAAATTAAAAGTGGACGACATAGCTGAGATAGTACGTATTTCCGATGAACGTGTCATAATATACTACACAAAAACTTCGATATAAAAAAGTATCTGCACGATGGTCACGGTCACGGTCACGGTTATCCAGAATTAATCAAAAATGCATGCATTTGTTACGTTTTTGTGATACACTCTTCTTGCGGGTTTCACCGTGTAATTTCCATTACTGTTCGTCTGTCCATACTATGAGATTCTTCAGGATCCACTAACAGACTGACAGACCCTTCGTTGTCGTTCTTACATATACATATCTTCGGCTGATTGGTACGCGACCGTTGCGCTCCACTAGTAGTGACGGGTTCTCATAGCAGGTCTCTTCCAGGTACTGCTGAGTTAAAATTTGCGGTTAAAATTTGGATGCTTCCCTATCTCGATAGCTTTTCTGATAATTCTTCGATGAGGGTTAATCGTAGGTGCTAATGCTTTTAGTTTTTCGAAGTTTGCTTTATGTTCGTTCTCGTGAACACGTTCTGAAATCTGTCATCCTAAACGACATTATTAATTTGAATACATGGTATATCATATTATAACTCTCTATCTGTATTGCGACTTACTAATCACTAGCGCATAGAACAGAGTCGAGTTGGGTAGAGCTACAACCCCGAATAATAAATTTAATGGTTCGAAATACAGACTTCACAGCAGTAGAAATGTGATTCGAAAAGCTAAGCTTTTCATAAAAGCGACACCATGACCCTTTATATGTGTTTTACGCTCGATTTCGAAGTTACTCATTTTATAACTGAAATTATTTCTTGTTTGCCTAGTGAAGGAAACAAAACAACACTATTTGTTTAGTCAGTTTACTTAATAAATGCCAACTGTTAAACGCATCTAGAGTCGTTTGAAGGATATTCATACTTTGCATAATATCAACAGTGTAGTAAACTTTTAAATCATTAGCATAATACAGTACAGGATAATCGACGGAAGTAATAAAATCATTAATGAAGATATTAAACAACAATGGTCCAAGGTTCGATCACTTTGTGACCCCTGATATTGATATATATACGTGTTCAATGCGTTTGTATTGTATTGTTGCTATTGTAGTAGGCATAGTGTCGTTTATTCTGAAGGTAAGTGTGTGTGCATCAGTTCTAATGAAGATCTAGTAAATTCAAACGAACGTATCATAGATCTTTGCATCAAAAACCTAGAGAAACCGATATAAACGACCTATCTACTATCATTTAGTGTTGTACAAATCTTGAGAGAGTGAAGCAAAATTAGAGACTGTCCAACCGCTTCACATAAATCGATGGTTCAAACATAAAAATATTGTTGTATAACAGTATATAAATAACTGGATATAAATAAATAAATATAATAATAAATAAATGGATCTGTGGCATTAGTATTTTCGCATTTTTTATGCATCGGGCAAATCTTAAGAATTTTCTGAACATCTATGAAACTATGCCGGGAATATTTGCAGAAATTGGAGAACGAGGGAACCATAAAAGTTATGGCGTAATCTACCCAGAATCCCGATTTAAATCCCATGGGAAGAACTTGACCGAAAAGTGAGAAAATCGACCCCCACATCTGCTGTTATTATGTGGAAGAACCTGCAAAAGGCGTGGGGTAAAATAAAACGTGAGACATTACGAAAATTAATCGAAAGAATGCCTCGATTGTGTGTTGCCGTGATTAAAAACAAGGGAGGGCATGTAGACGAGTTTAAAATTTAGATAAATATATTATACAACAATTTATTTTAGATGTAAAAAAAATATATTTTTCATATATGTAAATAATAATTATTATAGTATTATATTAGTATTTCAATTTTGATTTTTATTACAATTTGCGGATTAAATGCGAGTGATCAAATACCTACGACTGATTGTGTATATAATATCAATCTCCGATATCAACTCATACGTATTATAACTCCATAATTCACCCATAAAATATCTGTGTTTATGTAAATTAATTACCATATTTTATAGATATACTTTCGTTAATTTTATAAGGTATTGCACATGGAGACTGTGTTCCAAAAATTAAGGAGAAAAAACAGAATTAGAAATTTATAACTCATACAGCGCGAATTAGTACCTAATAAATCATATAGTTGCGTACATATTGAAATGTACTACGTTACGTAAGATCCAGAAATGATGCACGGTAAGCACTCTCTAAGGCAAAAGAAAAAAGTAATTTATTACGTAGTTCTGCAGAAGAAGTAAATTTCAGTTAAACGTTTCGCTGCTTAATGATTATATGGCAATCCAATAATTAATCCGATATTTTGGTTTCTATGTATTTGTTGGAGGTTTACGGCCAATACTTTTTTCTTCATTTAAGAGACGCTAGGGTACATAAATAACGACACGTTTAATGAGCGATAATATCTATGGTATCTTGTATAAAATTTAATTAATAACTGTAATTACGTAAGACAAATCATTAGAATTCCCCAATGTTAAGGCTTAAAACTTATACGACTTTTCAGAACTAACAAAGAAATTAACTTTCTGTTACCGGAAATTAATGTTTGCTAGGTCTACTATAAAGTTGTAATTACTTGAACATATGAAAGGATAGATATTAAAATCAGTTGGAATCTTTCAGGCAAATGAAGGGAGGTTGGTTCGTTAAGATTACTTTTGCGTATTATGTGCTAAGTTTATGTGGTACTTACGTCCCTATGTATATAATAAAGTTTGATAGTGTTTAAATTATTTGCTTTTTTGTCGCTTAATTCTTTAAACATTCTGAGTACATATCTGATTTCCTTGTGTAATATATGAAGATTTTTGTACTCGATGAAGATACACGGTAGTTATTTTAATTAAAACCCAACAAAATCTACATTTGTTTCGCCAGAAAATAGCTTCATCAGTTTTAATTTTCAATTACAGGACGCAAAATCATTAACTAAAATACTTAAAGTTACATAGATGTGAAACATGAATATAATAAAAAAAAGAAATAACTTTATAAAATAAATACAGTGCTGTACATTGTTAGTAACACTGTGAATTTGCGGTGTTTACTATTATAATATTATAATATTTATACGTACCTTAGCGATTTGACATGTTTTGGACGACAGAGGAGCTCATCATTTTACAGTAGAATTTAGTGTGGTGTGTAAAACATATGGAATGTCTTTTAAGTTGTGCATAGTGGGATATAGAGGGCGCTGCTAATCAAATATCAGAAATAAAAGTTAACCTCCTTCATTAATTAACCTAAATCTAAAGTTTCAGTGTGACACGTGTAGTGTGGAAGCTGCAACGAACTGTCAAAATTGACAAGTTAGTTGCAAAATGGAATTAAAGCGAGAACATTTTCGCGGAGTAATTTTTTATAATTTTCGAAGACAATTATCTCAACAAGAATACCTCGCCGAGTTAATTTCTGCTTTCGGCAATGAAGCACCACACAGTCAACCATTTCTCATTGGTATGAATAATTCAGATTAAGACAGATTAGTCTTAGCGACGATCCAAGAGAAAATTCACCAAAAACTGCAGTCACTCAGGAAAACGTCGATGCTGTGCGCAAGATCAGCAATGAAAATCGAGAGGTGAGATATCGCCAGATCGATGCATTATTGGGTATTTCAAAGATATTAATTCAAAAAATTTTTCATAAAGAATTGTGTGTAAAAAAATTAGTTTCCCATTGGATACCACATTTGTGTCCAAAAACTCTAGATTGCTTTAACACCGGAAACTCTAAAAACGTGTACCACGTTGACAGTGGTAATAGATCTTGGATTTACTCATACGAGACAGAAAAATGCCAGTCATCCGTTCTCGAGATGTTTCCAAAAAGATGGTGGCGACAATTGTCTCGAAAGCAGGTCATGTAGCTAAAATTACGACCTTCGAAAAACCAACTTCGAACGACGAATCATCCTCCACTAAGACAATGCAAGTTCACACACAGCATGCAAGACGATTGAATTTTTAACGCAACAAAACATCGAATTATTAGACCATCCTCCGTGCAGTCCGGACCTAAGCCCCAACGACTTCCTTACCTTTTCGAAAATCAAGAACGGACTGCATGATCGAAGGTTCCAGTTGTCTTAAGGAGCAGTCGATGCTTCGAAAATCGCAATTTTGACTGTAATAACAATCGAGTAGAACAAGAGTCGGTTCGAGCTCATGCAGAAGTGCATTAATCTTCGTGGAGAATATTTCGAAAAACGGTGAAGTCTTTAAAATCTATCTACTGTTTTATTGCAATTTTATATGCTTGAAAGACAACTCACATATTATGCTATGTTAATTTACATATTCCACGCATAAACACACGTCCCTCGCTCTGGGTGTTTGCACATGGTAATGTATTTAATAATTTGCAACCCATGAAAAACATCCTTTCGGATAAATAGAAAGTTTATGAGTAGCATATAGTACGGGTGTTATATTTATGGCTGGGGATATTAATGGAAAGTCAAAATGTATGTTTATAGACGTATAAGAGTTTCTAGAATATAGTGTTTTTTAAATAGATAGCAGATTCTTAAATCTAAAAATATCTTTGCAAGAATCATGATATTTTAAATTATATCTAATTCTCAAGGCTTTCTTCTGTAATAGAAAGCTTTTTTCGGCAAGACCAAATATTCTACAGTGCACGATACCGTAGCGTATACATGATAGGAAGTTGGAGTGATAAAAGTTTAATAAAATTTCGGTCTTACATGACCTTATAAGTTGCCTTAGAGCGAAACATGTTCTAACTAAATTATTATAAAAAAATCAATATGAGAACATTTTAAGTTTTCAGTGATTATAATTCTTAGTACTTTGGCGGAAGATCTTAAAGAATGATTTTCTCCTTGGCTTTTTATGTTTGGAGTATTTTATTTTTATTATGAAAATACACCAAGCTAGTCTTATCGGCATTTATTATCAAATGATTTGTTTTCATCCAACATTTAATATTTATTAAAGTAAGTTCTGCTTTCACGTTTAGTTTTCGTATATTCTCGGTCATTCATACATTAAAGTCATGTAATATAAAATAACTTGCTCAGTAAAACTACAGGATGACAAATTCTTAATATGAAAAGAGAATACAAAACCCTGAGGTTCAACTACACTAACAGTACCACAGGTCGATTGGACATTCTGTATCGAAACTATTTGCTTGCGCTCTGATTGAAACCATGCCTTGGCAAGATCGTTTATACCCAAGCGTTCCAATTTATATAATAATACTACATAATTAATACCCTTCGAGAGGTCAATGAACATACTAAGACAGTAAATTATAAAAAAAGAAAGAAGGAGAAAATCTTCATTACTATTGTGAAATTTAGGTGGAACAAAATCATATAGGGGTGTGATATTTAAGGCGATAATATTCCTTGCATATTTATGTCTTTTTAAGTGTCTAGGTGTTGTTATGTTCGATCTAAATAAGTTTTGTTGTAACAAGAATGTATGCTATATACATTGAGAGTCTGTTTATTATATGGAATAGTGGATTTAAGTTTCGTGTTTTTCAAGTTTAGATTACTGAAATTTTTATGTGTTGAAACTATTATGTGTTATTTATAGAGAAAAACGCCGAGTACTATTTGGACGGGTTAAAGAGATGGGAGCATCGCTGGGAGAAGTGTGTAGAGTTAAAAGGAGACTATGTAGAAAAATAAATATAAATTTTATGAAAAAACGTTTTGTATTTTTGTTAGATCGGAAACTTTTCAGACCACCCTCGTATATATATATATATATATATACACTACAGGCTATAAGTGAGGGATCAGTAGATGAAATTTAAAAAAAAAACATGCACGCTTAGTGAAACAAAACGTATATTTCTACAAAACTATATCTACGAGACAAATGAACAGTTTTCCTTATAAAATAAAATAATTTCAACATATTCTGTAGAATTTCTTATCATATTCGACTTTCGTCGAAGTATCCACCTCTGCGCTTAATGATTTCTTTACAAATATTAGGCAACCGCGATACAAGTTTCTGGAGCGTATCCATTGGCAAATTATTCCACACCCTTGTAAGTTGCTCCCAAAGCTGTTTCTGCGATTGTTGACAGCTTTCTCTCACGTTTCTATCGAATTCAACCCACAGTAATTCGATAGGGTTGAGATCGGGTGATTGTGGTGGCCAAATCATATTTATCAGCACCCCTTCCTCCTCTTTTTGATTCACATAGTTTTTACAAAGTTGGGAAATATGTTTGGGATCATTATCTTGTTGTAGGTGAAAACCTTCACCAATTAACCTTAATCCAGACGGAATTGCATGTTCCTCCAAAATCTTCAGGTACCCCTCTTTTTTTAAAATGCCTACAATGCGGTACAAATCTCCGACACCATCAAAGGAAAAGGATCCCCAAACAAGCACTGTTTTTAACAGTTGTTGTGTTTAACAGTTGGCACTACACATTCGGGTAACATCCTTTCACCCACTTGTCTTCGAACGAAAACTCGTCGATTACTACCAAACACTTCCACATTTCCATGTCCCAGTGTTGATGGTCCTGGGCCCATTGTAACAGTTTTTTTACGATTTCGTGGATTCAGTAATGGTTTTCGAGCTACAATACCCCCATATAGTCCCGCCTTTGTCAAACGTCGTTTTATAGTAGTCAGTGACACCGGCTTTCGATGGCCTTCATTCAGCTCTGTTCTAAGCTGAGGTGCTGTGAGGCGCCTATTTCGTTTTGATAATATTATTAGGCGCAAATCCTCTTGTCTGGTAGTTACCCTTGGCCTTCCACAACGTTTTATTGGTTTTAATGATCCACTTTGTGAATATCGTTTCACTGTTCCTTGCACCGCGTGATAAGATAAATTTAACTTTTGGGCTATTTGCCGCAGTGAAAATTTTTCACCATGTAGCGTTATTATAGAACTACGAGTTTCTGCGCGAAGTTCCTTTCTTTTCGGCATTTTTATAAGTTACTTTTACGTATGTTCTCAAATACTCGTATTGCAACTTACTCGGACAAATGCTGCACGAAAACTAATTTTTAAATTGCTATATAGTTTACTATGAATTCCTAATACCATTATAATAATATTGCGTTGTAAACCTTATTAAATTTATTGGGGTATATAAAATATTTCTATTAAATAGACGCCATAAAACTATTAAAAGGATTTACAATATTTTTCAGAAACAAATATATTTATCTAATTTATAATAATAATCCGAATAATCCTTCTCAGAATTACATTTACAACTGTTATTTCAATTATTCTCACCAAAACAGGTAACAGTCTAAGGGCTGTGTCTAAAATACAAGTGTTTTGTTATTTATGGTAAGTGATCCCTCACTTATGGCCTATAGTGTATATATATATATATATATATATATATATATATATATATATATATATAATTGCAAGTATTGAAATCTGTGCGTTATATTATCTGCTCTATAGTGTAGTCTAGGTTCAATGCAGATAATTTTTAATTATTTTTCTGTAATTATTAATAACGATGGAATAAGTAGGAAATGTTCATTTAGATAGTGGAAAGTATTGAATTAAATGTGTATAACCGAAAGAAGGCAATAAAGAAAACCAAATTCGATTTTTTTCGAAATGTTGTATTTTTCTGCCTCGTTTTAGAAATTTTACTATGCATCCTCGTATATATTATGTATGCTAAAAATGTAGAACACAACAGATAATGAGAGGATTGAGTTTTATCTCCGGTTATATGTACGTATATTACTTTCAAATTAATTATTACTAAAAATATACCTTAACTAACGATTACATTTAATACTCCAGTGTATAATTACTGAACAAATACCATTATATAAACTGAAATAATAAAGTTTGAAAGAACTGTAATCATTTATGATTTATTTATGACTTCACATTAAGTCACAAAGAATACCAATTAAGAGTTTATCTGAAAGATAAACACCATATCACCTTCACTAACTCAATAGATTTGCATCACATATTGAAAAGCGAAGGGTAAATGTATCAGAACGTTCTAAGAATATCTCATTAAAAGATTATTGAAGACTTCTTAATAAACCGTTTTAAATCACACTATGTACTGTGATAGGAGACATGATTGATATGTTGATAGAACAATTTTCGGAGAATTTTAACTATTAAGTCATTATTGTTGGTGTGGCTTTCTAATTAACGATATTTAATTTCATTGTGATGATCAAATTTGTTATCGACTGTGAAGATTTTAATGCATTCTTTTGTCGAAGCTACTTAAGAAATTGATGTACGTGGCTAGATAAATAGAAAGGTGTATAATAAATCAATTTCTCGGTTCTATTAAATAAAATATGTACTAACAATGTATAATAAATTGACTACCTAAGCTTATTAAAAATATATTCAAATATTTCATGAATTTTGAACTAAATTTTAGTTCAGTAACTGGAATTATTTACGGGAGCGCTTCTTTGTAAGATGACAGATTGTTAGTTTGGTTCTTTTTTCGACACTTAAAATTACACTAGTGTAAATAAAATGTCTAGATAAAAAATCATAAAAAAATTCGTAATGCAGCCCAATATTTACTTTTTAAAGTAAATACAACTAAATAAACGTATCTGGAATTTCAGCGAATTCGCACTAAACTTTGGAAGACAATGCTCGTTCGACTCAATTCAGTTTTCACTAAGTTGAATAATTTAAATGACTATATGAGTCTCGAAAATGAAGAAGGAATTGACATTACTGTATTCATCATATTTTACATGTAAAATGACGCATGTCCAAGCCATTAGCAACGCGAGTTATAAATTGTGATCAAAAACTTGAAAGAATACGAAGCGCGAGTGGTAATTTACTTCTGCTTAACTGGACCAAAGATGATTTCTAAGGAGAATTTTTGCCATTGATGAACTTAATTTCATTATTATGTTCCTAAATCCAAACGTAACCCGAAGCTGCTTTAGTGAAGTTATCTCGAAACGAATGCAAACGGCTACAAAGTAGTAGACATGGGGAAATTAATCAACGCTCAGAAAATCCACGTAGCTGGCATCATAAAAATCAGAATATCACAAGGATTACTGATATTAAGGCTAGAAAAGGTGGAAATTACATTTGCTAAGGGAACAAAATACGTATGCTTACTATTTATTCAAAGGCTCATATGGAATTCTTATATTCTAAAAGCTGATAATAAAGCAATCATTGTCTTAGGAAGTTTCACGCGTATAAGTAAGAAAAATTGAGGAGTTAGTTTCAATGTGAATCTGTGGTTATATATAAGGGTAATTAGGACCAGGTCAGAAAGCCAAAAACTAGGTAAAAAGGTGTTAGCAGATTATTTAGTGGCATACAAAGACTCGCACGTCTACATCTTCGGGAGTCTTGAGAACAACTCCTACAACAGTTGGAGGTGATACTGAAATTACCACCCTAGAGATTGACATACAAGACGAAGCAAGGTCAGTAGCTTATAGACTAATGCAAGCACTATCTTCTATAAGCCAAGTTATGTTGCGGTTCAGAAATTCAATTTCGATAAAAGTTGTTGATTAGTTATACCAGATAAGTCTATTTTTAGAGCAGAATCTATTTGGTACACAAACTGACCTAAAACGGAATTTATGGACTCAAAGAAAGGAGAAAATTCAAGTGAGACTAAACAGAGATGCTACAGTATTTCAAGCGGAATCAACCACATATATCACCGTGTTGAAGAAATCAATAGGCAGGGTAGAACAGGACACAAGTTGGTCATTGCTAAAAGCACTGCATTCGATGTAGATGAAATCTAAACTTGTATGGAATTGTGTGTATGTCTCAAATGAGCTCAGTAATTAAAAAATGCTGTAAGGGCATTGAAAGCGCCGATGAACTGGTTCGACATACCTCTTCAATGACTTTTGTAGAACTGATGTCTTCTTACAGCATTGTAGAAAATACCGAAGCAGCTATGGAGAAGTGGGCTGAAAACAGATCTAAAGAGAGATGGAAAACCTCTCTCTGCAACTGCAGCTTTCGTAGTTGCAGTTGCAGAAATCAATAGGCAGGATGGAGCATGTTGCGTTGTGGCAATTTTCTTAGATGAGAAAGCAATAGGAGAGACACTGCATCTGGTGCATGTGAAATATAAACATATATTGATTTGTACATGTGTTCAGATGAACTTAGTATTTGCAGAACTTTATAAGATTAATAAAATCGCCGACGACCTTGTTGACAAGCCTCGTCAAGTCTTTTGTAGAACCGGTATCTTTCTATAGCATTTCAAAAAGAAATATCAAAGCAATCATGAAAAAGTAGTCTGAAAAAAGATCTTGGGGTAAGTGGAAAACCTGTCCAGTCGGAAACAGGCGAAACAGTTCCTTAGATAATGGTCATCAAAATTGACATAAGAACCTAAGTAAAGACAGAAAGTCTGTTAAACTGATACTTGGGTCTGTTACCAGAAATGTTAGCTCAACAAACGTATGCGCAGTATAAGTTTTACAAAAGGTAAACGTGTCTTAATTCTGCCAAACAAACTAGAAAACCGCGATTATTTACGTTACTTTGCGACTGGAAGGGCTTAGTAAGAAGGTGGATTCTACAAATGGGGTATAAATACGCCTAAGATTCCATAAATACAGAGAAATTGCTCTAGAAGATGTTAGGCTTTAAAGAAATGAGGCTAGAGAATATACTTTATCGAGAGATATAAGTTCATTATAGGCGTAGTAAAGCCGCAGCGAAATAGGTTATATGACCACCTCGTAAAAATCTGATCTAATTTAATTTATCACTGATTCAATAATACGTTTTGCTGTATTATATTTGCATTAAAGTTTTTTAATATCATTTTTGAACTGAACTCCATTCATTAGTAATATTAGAAGTATACGTTATAAAAAATCAAATTATGGTGCATACTAAAACATCTTTGAAATAAATTCAACCAATTTTAAATGAAATACAAAATCTACATTAACCGTGGCATAGATTGCAATGCAATTTAGAGACAGAATTGTTTCGCAATAATTTTAAACGTTAGAAATGAAATTCGTGTCGAGTATACGGCTTAGATTCTACATGTATGTATATGTCTATATAAAAAAATAATAATGAGCATTTAAATTTATTAGTGTGATAGTTTTGCAATGGAAAATTAATGATTTATGTGTTAGGTATGGGCGATTCCATATTAAGAAAATTAAAATTACCGCATAACAAGCCGTAAATATTGTTCCCTCCATCGTTATCTGACACTCATCAATTGAATTGTATTTTCATTAGTCTCAGATGTAGCGGTAATTGTACGAGAACCAGCGTGGTATGTAGTAACAGGTGTTTCTATATTAGTTCTTCATATTACGTTTACTTTAAAGGCAAGTTGAAATTTATAACTTCATTTTTATAACGTTCAAGTATTTAACTATCATTTACTTCTGTATAAATTAAAACAATGAAGGTTTAGTGTTTCAAGATTAGCTTTAATGAAATTTTCAAAAGGAAAGGGATTTGAATTCAGGAAATATCTTTGGCCTCAGTAAACAAATTGGATAGCAATAAGCTGTAATTTTGGGGTGAACATTAGGAGCAGACAGTACAAGGGGAAATTAAAACCCGATTCCAATTGAAAATATAGCACGAGCTTAATTTGGAGTTTTTTTTAATCGACATGATCGAATTGAATCCTAAATTGGAATTGAAAGCTCGCTGAAACTACTACATTAATTAAATTTGAAGATTTCCACAGCTTTTTATTTAGCCTTCTTGGCATAAAACGAAAATATCGCCAACATTTTCAACATATAAAATAGCTGAATTTGATGGAGTCTATGGTTGATTAACTTAACCAATATGTACACTGAGAGTGTACATATTGGTTCTCAACGGTGCGGATCGCGTACGGAGTTTGTTTTCGTACAGGTATTTTTCGCCGTGGTTTACCAGGTGCGACACTTTGCAATTATCTGCTGATGATGACAAGTTAGTTGTCGAAATGCGTATACAGAATTACAAAAGTTAATGTGGACAGGGGTTATATATCAACCTTAGTGATTAAAAATATAAAATAGCTTCAATTTTGATTTCGTCTTCGACTTCTTTTTAGTTAATTAGAGTTAGGGCTTGCCCTTTTTACTCTTAATCGTTGCGTTGATTCATCCTGGTTTTGCAAAATTGTTGTTGCTAATCGCTGTCTTCGCTACCGATTTCCATTCTCGACCGTTTATACTTGGAGTGTTGTGTTGTGTATTCTGTTACCGATTTGAGTGTAAGGTTTGTGTGTTTCTTCATCTGTTTGTAGAAGCTTTTGGCTTGGTTTTGAGTAGTTCCAGCCTGGCTTCTCTGTGTAGTTGTGTGTTTCGTACATAGTACGGCGCCTTGAGTGCTAGCCGTAGTGTTTTGTTTTGGAAGGTGTTTAGTCTTGTTTTGTGTGTTTTTTTGATATGTAGCCATATCGGTGGTGCGTACGTTAGTATTGGACGTATTATCTGTTTGTATATGAGTACTATTGTCTTGGGTGTTAGTGTCGACTGTTTGCCGGTTAGCATCATCAGGGCGCCGCGTACTTGTCTGTGATTTCGTTTTTGTCATGTATGTATGTCTACATAGGCAGTAAAAACAACTTTCCTATGGAGGAAAGCCAGGTTAGCTCTTGTCAATACTTTCACGACTTGTGCTTTATTTAATTTCTGATTTCGTTTTGTTTTGTTCAACATTACTTTTTTTCTTTGACAGAAAAATTTGTTAATAAGTTAATAAGTCTTGTAATAGCATCATCCACTTGGTTAGAAAAATTGTACGTCTATTTGAAATTAAATCCGAACGTATAATTAATTAAAGATATTAATTAATACACAATTATAGCTTTGAAGAGTATTGCTATTTATATCCGCTTAAACACTGAATAGCTAGAACACCACAAAACGGTGTTTTATGGTGTTCTTCTTTTTAATCGATGCTATTGTAAAAGAGCAACCTCATTTGTTTTTCTAAAGAAATTGCTGAAAAATTGTCTCATCTACCACGGTTCGTAACGTATTAAAGAAACACAAGTACTGCTCATAGAGATTGAGAAAGATAAAGATTTTTTCGAGAATAAATTTCAACGTTGGAAATTCTGGGAAAAGTTATATTAGGTGGTCGCCATAACCCAAGCTTTTCAAGGTATTGGTTACGGGAAAATAAACACCTTATTTACATTGCTCGAACTCAGTATCCACAAAAGTTAAATGGTTTGGCCCGCTTGTTAGGCAACAACGTAATTGCTCCGTTTTTCATAGAAGGAACTTCAAATGCTACTATAGAATAGCGTAATTTCAGTTCTGTGAAATCTAAGAAGCACTAACATCATTTGCTTCAATAAGATGGATATCCTGCTCATAATGCTGCAACTGTCGGAATATTTGTATAGCACTTTCGACAATAAATTATTAACTAGCTGGACTATATTCATTGGCTTCGTAAGTCATCCAATTCATCTCCAACTGATTCTTTTTTTTTTGGGGTTATCTTAAAACATTAGTTTATTGCTAACAGGTCTAATAATGTACATAGAGGAATAATGAGAAAGGATTATTATTTATATAGGAAACAAGAAACAGCTATAAATGTAGATTAGGGTTGTTTGTTTACATTAAGAGGTTGTTTTAAATATTGTATTTAGAAAAATATAAGTTTAGAAGTCTGCTTTGGTTTCAATTTTCTTACTGTATAAAGTATTATAAAAGTTTACGTTTTTATTTTTGCTTTTTCGAAAAAGTCAAATTAATTTGAAATAAACTGATCCATGGAAGGTTTTATTCAGAAAACGGGTGAATATTGGGAAAATAATGTGATATAGTTATAGTTTTTAATATGAAAACTATTTATAGGGAAATTAGAATGAATACATTGAGTAATTAAACTATAACATCCTGGTAAAATATCTGAATGTAGATAAATATACGACAACATAATTTTGTTTGAGAGCTAAGTAAGAATATGTAAAATTATTTTTACATAAATATTTAAAAATCAACATATACACACTAATTTAAGGTGAGCACATCTAAAAATTATCATAATTTCTGAATTTAAAATAGTATTTTGAAGAAAAGAATTTCTTATTGATTTAAATTCTCCATCTCTTATTTTTTAAATTTCATTGGATAATATTATTAGACTATATAGGAAAGCAATAAATAAACAATTGGATTTCTAATTTGGTAGCTCAAAGAAAAAGTATCATTTGTGACAAAAATTTCCATTTAAAAATAATTAGAGGTTATAAAAAAAATTTACTATGCACATATCATTAGAATGGATTTTCAACATCTTACAAATATTTCGAAGTTCTACAGTGTTTAGATAAAGATATCATCAAATCATCAATTATTATCAATCGGTTATATAATTTAGTGTTTGTGTTAATGTAGATAATTTAGTTTAAAATTGTATCTAAATATCAGCTAATATATATATATAGTGACATACCTATATGTGTAAAATATTGTATATACCCAAACGAACTAATATCTATTGGTAAAAGTGATAAATTGGAATATGCATAAATGAAGCTAATAATATAGAATATAAAGAAAAGAAGAAGACGGTCCATCAATAGAAACTAGAAAGAAAAAATTACTTTTCTAACTATCTATTATCCATTTAAATAAATTGATTACCAAAAAGATAGGAATTTGAAAGTATATATGTTAATAAGCAATGGTAACATTGTCTTTCTTCCAAATTGGCTCTACTGCTGTTGTTGGGAGGGAACTGCTTCATTGCAAAGCCGATATCAGCAGTTAAACCCTTAAGATGTATCATGCAATTGAAGACAAAACGTAGGCCGCAGAAATATCGAGGATCGTTTTCCAGCCGAAAGCCTAGATACAAGGGTGGTCCCAGAAGTAGTCGACCCAACAAAGAAAACATAAAAAGTTTGGAAAGAAATATATTTATTTTTCAACATAATCTCCTTTCAGCTCTATACACTTTTCCCACCAATGTTCAATAAGTTCGATACCCTTTTTATAATAATAACTGTCTTGCTCCTCAAAATAGCCATTAACTGCCGACAACACTTCTTCATTATTGAAAAATCTTTAACCATTGAGGCAAGTTTGGGAACAGAAAATAATCCGAGAGGGTTAAATCTTGCGAATAGAATGCATGTGGTAGCAATTCAAACTTTAATTCATTAATTTTGACCATTGCAATAACGGATTTGTGAGCTAGGGCATTGTCTTGATGAAACAACACTTCCTTCTTAGACAAATGCGGTCGTTTTTGCTTGATTTCTTCGCTGAAACGTTGCAATAAGTTCGCATAATACTCACCGATGCCATGACCTTGCCTGCAGATAAAACGGTCTTCGCCTTTTTTGGAGCCGGTTCTCCCTTTTGAGTCCATTGTTTTGATTGTTCTTTTGTCTCGGGTGTGGAATGGTGGACCCATGTTTCATCAGTGGTTATGAAACAGCGCAAATATTCTGCTTTGTTGTTGTGAAACTTCGCTATACATTCAATTGAAACATCTCATTTTCAGATAATAGGCTATGGACCGCACTTTTTGAAATGCCTACAATATCCGCTAGCTCGCGCACTTTCAGTCGACGATCATCCAGTGGATTTTCTTCACCATTTCTGGAATCGTCACCTCATTTGGTCGACTACTGCGATGCTCGTCTTGCCAGCTCGCACGGCCTTGTTTGGACTCTGCTATCCAATATTTCAATGTTGTAGACGAAGGAGCAGACTCATCCACAGTAGAATCCAGTCCAGCTTTTGTATACACACTAATTTGAGGTTAGCAGTTAAAGATGACCAATTTTCTCCATTTTTACAAATTCACTGAAAATGTTCTCTATTGATGGCTGCTAAACAAATACTAAACAACGTGACGTCTTCAAACTTGAAGCATATACATTATAGATTGTATACTTTCTAATACAGTGATACTTTTCAGACAACTACCGCCATCTCTAGGTCAGGCTGGGTACTTATGGGACCACCCTCATGTAGAAGTAACCATGAACAACGAGATAATAAACAATGTCTGCTAAAAGATATTTACCATTGTATATAAGTATATATGAATATGTTTCATGAAGAGAGTGTATTATATTTAAAAACATTATTCAATTACAAAGAAAGTATTATGTTATGTATTCAATGCTTTTGAAGATATTTATTTGAAAAGTTATTTTAAGTTAAGTTATTTTTATCCTACAAGTGGTGATGAAACGTCGGTGACATTATAGATGAAGACGAGATTCCAGCCCGGAAGACAAGATGAAGAATGTATAAACAACGACCCCGGAAGTCTACGAGCCAGTTTATTTTAAAAGTTTTATATTGAATAAAACTTCTATTATTAATGTACATATATAATAAAAAATTGTGTATATTTCAAATATTCCTTGTTTTAACTGCTTATATGATTATTTATAAATAAATAGAGTTTCTTTCATTAATTGTTAATAATTGTAGTATAATAATTTCAAGAGTAAATCTTGATTGATTTTTTTTTAGTTTAAAAGATTTAATTATTTACTAATATTTGATACAATGTGTGAGCGCTCATAATTGTTTAATTTTAATTCTTATGTTATTGAAAGAATAATGATAAAGTTGCAAGAAAAGAGAAAAGTTTGTCATAAAAGAAATCTAAATCATCCACCCATATTTCCATATTGTGTGTGGCTTGAGGGGAACACATACCCTGAAATAAGAATAATAAAAGTCTGAAGTAAGTAGAAAATTAAAATTTTTATAATTATATTTTCAAAAAGTATCTAAAATAAATCGTAATTGCATATATATATATATATATATGTATATATATATATATATATATATATATATATATATATATATATATATAAAACGTCTTCAAAATTAAATTTAATGTAAGGGAGCATCGTCAAAATGATCAAAATATCCCTTCTATGTTTAACAGAAGTACATACATATAACTTTACAACCAATTACTAAATAACTACACCTACAGCATCTATAAATACCTACAGTATCCATTAATATAAATTTTAAAGCAATTATCAAATTTTCTGCATCAATTAAAATCAATTATTCAAGAATGTTATGCAATGTGCATTAAAGGTTCTTTTACACTTCCAAATTTACAACCTGCATTAAATTATTGATTTGTAGCTTGTGACAGTGCTAATTTGTGTTTTTTTCTTTCAGAGATATACGGCCACCCAAGATTATTGTTTATAACTATTTAAATGACTAGAATTACGGGTCATTTTTCATTATGCCTTTTTATCTAGTGAAGTTATCACCTTAATCTAATAGCCCTATTTAACAAACTTCTGTAATTATATCTCTTTGAGTAAGTGCGAGTAATTAAAGTTTGCATAAATATCTCATGAATTATTGCGTTTGTTATTGTACCTCCACGTTGAATTAAATATACTATGCTGGTGTTTTCTAATTTCGTCGTTGTTATCTTTGATCAGCGTTCACGGACTGTTCAATTAAGTTTGATAATAATTATAGATTTTTCAACATGAACACATTGACTAGCCTATTAAACGGTCATTAAGAACTATTTTATAGAGTAGTTTAGATTAAATTTATATGGGTGCAACAAGTTATAAACTTACAATGTTAACGAAAATATATACCGTCCTTTTTTTTCTTTACTTTAACAAATGTTGAATTAGTCTTCTTAGTGGCTTAATTATAAGTCTACTCGACATCATATCCTATATATACAGTATCAAAAAATTTGTAATACAAATCGCTCGTACATATTTAAATACATTTCAATTTTCAATAGCAAACGAATTTAGTTGTTCAAAGAAGAACCATTCCTTGAAAAAACAATATTATTATTATATCGTTACGAAAATCCTCTTATTATCGGTTATGGGCCAGGTACCTGCTATTAGGGTCTATACATAGATAATGAAAGATGTGAAAGCATATTCAATTTTAGTAGAAATTTATTTGTGCGTGCTCGTATTAAAATGTGTGTTAAAGTGTTTTAATAATATATATATATATATATATATATATATATATATATATATATATATCGGTCCCCCATCTACCTTTCGGTGTAGACGGTTACACTACAATATACATTATGTCTTATGTACAAAGTCCCTCCACAGCTACCTATTCTTGGCTATCTCTCTTGCAACAGACATTGATTGTTCTCTTTTGTGTATGGCCTTTGCTATTAATTTTTCCCATGTTTCTTTTGGTCTTTCTGGTCCTCGTTTTGTTTTTATTCTAGTTTCAAGAATCCTCCTTGCTGGTATCTTATCTTTCATACGTTGTAAATGGGCCCACCAGCTCAGTCGTTTTTCCTCATTATATTCCATTATAGAACCTATATGTAACTCTTCTCTTACGTCTGTTTCTTTTTCTATCTTTCCATGTTATTCCTTTACTGCCTCTGAGGTACTTCATTTCTAATGCTTGCACTTTGCTCTTCAAGCTATTCGTGAGTACCCATGTTTCACTTCCGTAAGTAAGAACTGGCCTGTAGATTGTTTTGTAAATACTCATCTTGGTTTTCATGCCAACTTCTTTCTTCCAAATTACAGTAGTTCTCAATGAATGGTAGAGTTTAGTTGCTTTGTTAAATCTCTCTATTATTTCTATATCTTGATTACCATTTCTATCGATTGTTACCCCCAGATACTTAAATTGTGAAACCTGCCTTATTCTTTTGCTTTCAATATATATGTTTAGTGTCTTTTCAGTTTTTTGCGATGTTACCATTACTCTCGTTTTCTGTGTGTTTATTTTCATTCCCTAAATCTTCAATGAGTTGTTCCATATATCGAGATTGTTTTGGAGGCTTTGTTCACTATTTGCCATAACTATCAAGTCGTCCGCATATACGCATTCAGAGATGTCTATCGGCTCCATGTATCTGTATCCTATATTTAGTTTTTTTAATGTGCTTTTGCAATTTTTCAAGACTTCATCAATGTATATATTGAACAGTGCCGGGCTTAGCACTTCTTCCTGTGTTAATCTGTCTATAGTTACGAAACTTCCTGAGGTTCTGTTATTACTAATTACATAGTTGATATTTTCTGCGTACATACTTTTTGTGACTTTGATTGATCTGTTAATCTGTCGTCCACTTCTCTTCTCTTGAGGATTGTACATACTATTCTCTTAGGGACATGATCAACGCTTTTTTTAAGTCTATGAAAGCGAAGAATGCTTTTGTCTTACTCATTAAGATTTTTTCTATTATGTATTTTATCGTGAAGATATGATCATTTGGATTTCTTCCCTTTCTGAAAGCACTCTGAGCTTCATCTAGCGCTGCCTCTGTAAAAATCTAGAGAGCTGCTAAACAAACTAAAAATACATAACATATATATATATATATATATATTTGAGCACAAGACGCGATCACAATTGTACGCTAGTGGAATCAAATATCGCAGACCACTAAGAAGCCTAGGTTGGCACCAAAAATGATAAAAGCACGCTTGGAATGGGTAAAAATGTACAGAAATGTTACGGTTGATGATTAGAAAAGGGTAAATAAATTTTGTCATTTCTTGAAAGTATAGAATGTTAATTTTGGTCGACGAAGACCCAAGGAACGTCATAGTGATGTACAGAAAAAAATAAATACAATAAGTCACGATCTGGCCATGCATAACCGCAAATGACACCGAAGCTCTGTATTTTGTAGAGAACGCCATGAATGGAGAGCAATATAAAAAGATTTTTGAAATCGCATTTCTTAAACTCATTAAATAAAGAAGAACCATACAACTTCATGCAGGATATAGCACATACCAGACAACGAAATCGATAAAAAAATCTGTTTCAGCAGCATAATATATCCCTTTTGCAGTGGTCTGTATTTAAATCCGATCGAAAATGTTTGAAGCATATTGAAAAAGTTTACGTACTCCTCTCTGAACCTAGCAATAGCAGCTCTAAAAGATAAAATTCACGAACACTGGCAAGAAAACGCAAAACAGCAAGAAAGTGGTTAAAACTTGTATTTCCAGTGTGCTATATTGAATTAGTACAGACACTAAAGCCAAAGGAGAATTAACTAAGTATTAATGAAATATCTTCTATAAAACATAAATAGACATCTTGTATTAGTAATATATGTCTGATTTTGACTTATGTCTAATATATTTGAAAAAATACCAAAGGCAGAAGGTGGTTCTATCATAATTCAATTGTCAGGTACTGATATTGATAGCTACATCAAACAATAAGAATTGTATATAAATGTTATATAGAAGTGCACACTATTGAAAAAAAATATTGGTTTATTTGAAATAACGAAGATGTCGATTGAAGTTTGTTACTAACATTGTACAAATATAGCGCCATCATCCTCATTTCTTTATTATACTGGGTTAGTATACTGCAACAATAAGATGATAAGTCACATATAGTATATATTGTCTCGAATATAGCTGGCTTTGATTTTTTCAAGAAAATTAGTAGCATTGTTTCTGGTAAGGCCTGGCAGTATTTTGCATCATGTTAAAAACATTGAAAATTGTATGAAAACACCTCAGATATCTTAAATCATACACGGTGGTAGTCAATTGTCAGAATGCAAGTTTTTAATTAATATCGATAATTCATGGAAGTTAGAGAGGATGTGCATGAGGATTAACAACTACAGAGGCAGCATTTATGAAATTATGAAATTTAAGGAATGATACAAAAAAACTAATTTCAGGTTATCTCGGAAAACGTTTTAACTATATCTTGTTTATTATAGTACTCTACAAACCATCTACTTTTTGCACAATTTATTGTATATTGAGGCTCCGCTTAATTATATACAAAGATGCAGATACGTATGTCGCAAAATAAGAAGTTACACGCTATTTTGAAACGTTTCATCTAAAATTTGGAATCAAAAAAGTCCAAGATCTTAGAGGAATTTATTATTATTATTACCTAGAAATGAAAGCGAGCATATTTTCCACATATGTGCGTACGTCTATTCCTGCTTTACGAGTAATTGTATTAATTACCTGTACAAAGGAAGAACAATTAAAAAAAACTTATTGGATAGTTTCAGTGATGCTTTGAAGAAAAATGACTGCATTTGGCGACAAAGAGGTTCTCTTCCATCAAAATAATGCAAAGGTGGACACATGTGGAGTGGCCACTACCAAAATCCAAGAATTATATTTTGACTGCCTACAGCATCCACCATATTCTCTAAACTTAGCCCCGAGCGACAATTTCCTGCTTCTCTACTTGAAAAAATGGCCCTGTGAAAAGAGTTTTGTCTTCGTCTCTAATGACGAGATAATTTGATTTGTTTATTTAATTCATTTATTTTATTGTATGAGAGGTGTTTCCAATATTCTGGGAATTGGTGCTATAATTAAATAACGCAGAACTTGAATAAACAAGTCTTGACATGTTTGTGCAACTATTGAGTGCAACATTGTTCAGTCTGATTCAGGTATTATTGATGTAGACGCGTTTTAGTGGCACTGTTTTTGTAACCATGGAACACGCGGCAAAATCTCAAAGAGCGATAATTTTCTTTTTGTAGAAAGAAGATGTGAAAAAGTCAGAAATTATTAGTCGCCTGCAAGGAGTATTTGGTGAATCTGCAGAATCCAAAGGTACTGTTTATCGGTGGATCGATAATTTTAAAGCCGGTAGAACATCACTAGAAGACAATCCACGCAGTGGGCGGCCAAGCACGTCTGTAAATGAAAGAAACATTACTGCCGTCGAAAACCTACCGAAAGACGACTGACGAATGACTATTCGTCAAATTAGTGTTCACATAGGAATAGGTACATGACAAGTTCATGATATCTTGCATGATTGTTTGGGCGTTAGCAAGGATTCAGCGCGCTGGGTGCCAAGGCTGTTGGGACCAGAACAGAAACTCAATAGGCCCGATACTTGTCGTCAACTTCAAGAGCTGTTAGCCTGTTACGGTGATGAATTTGGGCAACGAATAATAACCACTGACAAAACATAGATTCCTTATTTCAATCCTGAGACGAAAAGTCAATCCAAAGAATGGCGCAAACCTGAAGAAGGGCCTCCACTTAAGGCGCGTGCAGTTCCGTCTGTTGGAAAGGTAATGCTTACTGTATTCTGGGATTGCGAAGGGATTATTTTCATGGATTATCTGCCGAGAGGTACTACAATTAATGCAGAATATTATTCAAATTTATTATCCGGACCACTGCGACAGGCATTAGTCAAAAAAGGCCTGGAAAGTTGTATAAGCGTCCGTTATTGCAACAGGATAATGCAAGACCACAAACCGCAAGAAAAACGAAGGATGTTTTGAACAATTTACGATGGGAATTGCTGCCGCACCCACCTTATTCCCCGGATCTTGCACCCAGTGATTACCATCTGTTTCCAGATTTGAAAAAACCCTTACGGGGTGTTCGATTTGAAAGTTTAACTGACGTAAAACGTGCCATAAATAGGTGGATCGACAAGACACCGAAATACTTCTTTGAGGACGGCTTAAAAAATTAGTTTATCGTTGGGATAAATGGATTCAGTTAAATGGAGATTATGTTGAAAAACGACATTGTAATATTGACGAAAATTAACAAAATTATAAAAATTATATGTAATTCTCAGAACTTTGGAAACATCCCTCGTATATACAAATTAATCGTATAGTATTTCGGTTTATATTTAAATTCTAAGTGGTTTGCAACGTTGCTTTACTTCTATGCATTTATAACATAAGTATGTATATTACCGAGGAGAGTATGTATACTCATCGATGTTCTTCATTTAAACTTGACTGCAGTGCGACCATTTGACGAGTTCATACCGGTAAAATCTCTTTATCCTACTAACATCGTTATACACGCAATACGCGATAGCGGATAGTTCCAATTACACAAGGGCTCAGCATCTGAAGCTATTAATAAAAGGCATATAACGTATAGAGTGCTAATATTTTGAGAACGATTGGGGGGCCGTGAGGCGTAGAGACCCTCTTGTAATCTGAGGTTAGTCTTAATTTCTTCTCTTTTCCTACCTAGTATTCCGGAATCGTTCTTTTATTAAATATAAAGGTATACTCAAATGATAGATGTGTACACAAAACGCAAATCATATAGTCTTCTAAGACTTGTTTGTAGACAAACCGTATCTCACTATAATCGGACTTGTATACGAAGTGCATATGAATCACCATCTCTCGTGGCGTAAATATTTATAACTGCAAGTGAGCAGAATAAACGTGCTTTAGTGACAAACATATATACAAGAGTGGCAAACAGATAAAATCCTGGTAACAATAAATACATAAGCAGAGTTGAAAATTCATTACGTAGACGGTATTTACATCTGCTTATAGTCGATATACCTATAAAAATATTTGGTAATAAATAAGTTTTAAGTAACTTCCCTCTTAACACTAAATTGCATTAAGCCATTGTTTTCAGCAATGAGTAAAGTTGCCCTCTGATGGGCCACTATCTCATTTTGTAAGCAATAGACCTTTTACGTGGAACAGCTCATAAATATGCTATACCATACGAGGGTGATCCCAAAAATACACGACCCAACATAGAATACACAAAAATTTTGCAAAGAAATATATTTATTTCTCAACATAACCTCCTTTCAGCTTTATACACTATTCCCAGCGATGTTCAATAAGTTCAATGCCCTTTTTGTAATAAGAACGCTCTTGCTCCTCAAAATAGGCATTAACTGCCGACATCGCTTTTTCATCGTTGGAAAATTATCAACTATTGAGCCATTTTGTAAAGTTTGGGAACAGGAAATAATCCGAGGGGGCTAAATCTGGTGAACAGGGTGAATGAGGTAGCAATTCAAACTTCAATTAATTAATTTTGGCCATTGTAATAACAGACTTGTGAGTTGGTGCATTGTCTTGATGAAACAACACTTCCTTCTTAGCCAAATGCCGCCGTTTTTGCTTGATTTCTTCGCTCAAAGATTGCAATAAGTTCGCATAATACTCGCCGTTGATAGTTTGTCCTTTTTCAAGATAGTCAATGAAAATTATTCTACGCGCATTCCAAGAAAACCGATGCCATGACCTCGTCTGCATATAAAATGGTCTTCGCCTTTTGAATCCATTGCTTTGATTGTTCTTTTGTCTCGGGTTTGAAGGGATGGACCAATGTTTCATCCATGGTTATGAAACGGCGCAAAAATTCTGCTTTATTGAAACTTTATTGAAACATCTTCACGACACTGTTTTTGCTCGAGTGTGAGCAAACACGGCACCCGTCTTGCACACAGCTTTCACATGTCCAAATTTTTAGATAATATGCTATGTACCGCACTTTTTAAAATGCCTACTATGTAGCTCGCGCACTTTCAGTCGACGATCATCCAGTACCAGTTTGTGGATTTTCTTCACCATTTCTGTCACCATCGATGCTTGTCTTGGCAGCTCGTACGGCCTCGTTCAAACTCTGCTACCCAATATTTCACGGTTGTAAACGAAGGAGCAGACACACCCAGAGTAGAATCCAGTTCAGCTTGGGCTGAGGCCTTTCAAATAAAAGTACTGTATCACGTAACGATGACCGATTTTCTCCGTTTTTACAAATTCACTGAAAACGTTCACTATTGATGGCTGCCAAACAAATGCTAAATAACGTGGCGGCTTCAAACTTGAAACGTATGCTTTATAGATTGGGTACTTTCTAATATAGTGACATTTTTCAAACAACTGCCGCCATCCCTAGGTCAGGCCGGGTACATATGGGACCACCCTCGTACATATGTATGTATATGTTTGATTATATTCTCTTATAGCAGCAAATTAGAAGAAAAGATATTAACTATTGACGTAGTTATTTAGTCTGGTGTCAGAAAATATACAAAAAAGTGGTACTAAAATGCGGTAATCTTTATTTTATTGAAAAAGTACAGTAACGCACGAACCTAGGACATGTGAATGAAGAATAAAGCAAAATAAGAGAAAGTTAAAATGCAAAAAGAAAATTCTTGGAAAAAGACCCCACACTCGCAAACAAATAATTATTTTACGAAATTCTGAAATGAACGAAAATTGTCGAACATAAATCTACACATACTATCAAATAAACATGCTTATTTTATAATATAGACGATAAACAAATAGTAAAATATTATTAATCGCTACTTCCATTAATTAAATAAACGAACACGTGTAAATGCTTATGGATGTACGATGAATTTTTTTCTTAATATCAAAGCCAGTGAATATCCAAACAAAAATAAATCTTAAAAATAATTATATATTCCAGGTTAACGTACGAAACCTCAATGTCATATTAAATAATACCATCTCACCAATACTAATGTTAGAGAACTTCCTACTTTTGTTACTAATTTGTAATCGCTGCAAGCATAAAAAAATGATCAAAGATGTATTCGGCTCGCCGAAGTCGTCCGTAACTTTATTACGCAAGACTAAATCCACATAAATCCACATACAACTATTAATTTATGGCCAGTCGAGTATATAAATAGAAAATAAACAGAGAGGAGGACTGATATATGTATTTATGATCTTAAATAATTATCCAACAATTTAGTAATGAGTGAAATCATTAGAGAATATTACATTGCCAGGATGATGATTTGAAAATAATGTGTCGGTATGCCAAGGTAAAACACACTTTATATACATACATACATAGATATCTTCAAAAGAAACGCTAGTAATGGAAAGGGGATACAACTACGTTTCGCAACTTTTACTCCAAATGTATTTAACAATCTTCGTTCTTATTCTTTGGCGCTTTTAGAGAGATATTATTTTTCATGCGGAATATATTTTCAAATACTACTGGCTAAATGTTATAGACAATTACTCTTAAAGAATGCACGTTGTTGACAAAACATAACGGGACCAGTGTTTTTAGTTTACCGCTAGAAATCTTCTTTAGATGATATCCCGAATGGATTTTCAATATGTTGCCAAAATTCATCTAAAAATTGTTCTGACAACCGAATATTTGATTCTCTAGGTCTTTCGATGAAATTAATTTACTCCACCTAAATTTATACGCTTCCTTAGTCTTTTGTATAGCACTAGGTATGATTAAATACAAGGTGTTGGAATATCTTATTCAATAATATTCATATTCGAAGATACGATAGATTAAAATGAAATCATTTTGCCTGATACTCCCTCCCTTGAATTTGCTCTAATGCAATTGTTTCCATCGACTTCTTGTCATAAGTTACAACCTGTATACAACGATATCAAGATTGTGCAATGACTCAAAACCAATTAAAAATTTAAAGCAATTTATTACAATAACATATATTTTGAAAAGAAGTCGATATATAAAATAGATACATGTTTTGGGATACTAATGGATTCTGATGATGTTTAGCGAAATTGGAACGTTCGAATTTAAAGATTATTCTTAAGGGATTTCTTAGAACAAGCATCTGTGCAGAATGAGAACTTTATGTCAAATCAGAATTACAACAACGACAGAAACCCAACCCAAACCTTGCTGTATCAAATATTAATATCAATTGTAAGAAATAAGAAAAAAATTGTAAGTTAGTTCTCATAACTATCATCCCACTGTCATTATAAAACACAATTTTTTCTTTGTCAAATATGGTATTCGCTACTAATATGATAGTCCACTTATTGAATAGTTCTACATAATATGCTCCAGTATATTATACTATGTTCATCCAGTCCAAAACAGTAGCGATATCTTTCCAGGATGGAATGAAACAACTTCCATCCATTTTCTATTGTTTTTTGTTATTTTGTCTTAGGTATATAATAATGAATCTAAGCGTCATCAATAGCTAGAAATCAGGACAGAGAGACGTTTGAGTTACATTAGTAGAGTTCCAAACACTTCTTCAAAGTAATAAGTTTATGTTTTTAGTAGATGCTTAGCAACGATCTGGCTGGGAGCTTATTCATATATGTATAAATTCGTTTGCAAAATATCTTGTATTGGTTTATTTCAGATCATTTCAATGTCCACTACCTCCCATAAACTTTTTAATGGTTTCGGCTGATTTTCGCTTTAGAATGTTCATCACCTTGAATCGATGTACGATGTATAAAATGTTTAATTTCTGCTACCCACTTTTTCATTGTTGAGATTAAAGGAGTGTCTGCTGAGAGTTGGTCCAATCTCAGTTTTTATTTCAGTTAATGCTAAACTCTTCAAAACAAACTATTTATTTACCTATCGAATAATATTGAATTTTTTCCATTTTATAAATCTAGTGCTACAAACTTGGATGGTAATTATTGGTGAATGACTGTAAATAGATCATAATCTAACAGGTTATAGCTTCAAAAAGTAAAGTCTAATTGATACACTAATCGGCATTTATGCGTTAGGCGGAAAAAATTTCAATTTATCGTTTTGTATTTCCCTTGAATGAAGATATTTTTGTTTTTTTCTGCGACATAACAACGGTTCGCAAGAATTCGTTAATTGATTATATTTTTTAACTGATTTGATTTTTTGTCATTGATTTTAGTCGTTGCCCAAAGTCTTTCAGTAGGATTTTAATATATGTGTAAGACTGTCAATTTATTGAAAACTATGGAAAACATCTCGACTAAACATTAATATAGCCAAAATTATTATGTGGGCTATGTGTATTCATTTAGTTTACCGAATACATATTCTGGCCATGTGAACACGTGTATATTATTCATCGTTGTCGTTTAGTAGATTTAGCGCCAGCGCAACCATGTAACTGATTCAGACTGCGTACTTCATTTTTCTCACCTCACTTCGCAGTATCTGAATACAATACGCGATAGTGAATAGTTCTCGTTGTAGAATGGCCCGTATCTTATTATTATATAGTATTACCAGAATGTGAATCGAACAGACATTTTTAACGAACGATTGGGGTGTCGCGAGTCGAGCGAGTGTGTTGCATGACGAGGACCGATATTTATTTGTTGCTTTCACCTTATCCGATTCGTTCGTGTTCAAATCGCATATTTCGCTAAATTATGCGAGGAGTATCTAGAGGGTGTTTCAATTTTCACGTTTTTTTTTAGGGAATAAATAAAACACATAATTTGCATTCACTTTCAAAAACTTTGATTGGTAATTGAAGTATCAGTTATGACATTTATATGCGAAAAATAATATCTGCCAAATGGCCTCCTCTTGCAGCTTCACAGACGTCCACTCTCTTGTTAAAATTTTCTTATATAATTGTCTTTATAAAGCTGACTTTTCACATAACTCCAAAGAAAATAGTCTAACGGTATCAAATCATATGAACTTGGTGGCCAATTAACATCACCATTTCTTGAGATTACACGTCCAGGAAATCTTTCTCTCAATAAATCAATTGATTCGTGTGCAAAGTGAGGTGTAGCGCCATCCTGTTGAAACCGCATATCATCTCGATCAATATTCATTAATTCACAAAAATTCGATTATCATCCGACGATATCGAACACCATTGACAGTTACAGCTTCACCAGCAGCATTTTCAAAGCAGTAAGGTCCAATTACACCACCTGACCATAATTCACATCAAACAGTAACACGTTTAGGACGCATAGGTTTCTCATGAATAATTCGTGGATTTATCTCACTCCAGATAAGGCAATTTTGTTTATTAACATAGCCACCAAGTTCAAAATGTGCCTCATTGCAAAACAATATTTTTTGAGGAAAATCAACTGGTTGTTCATTGATGAAATTGACAAATGAACGACGTTTTAAATGATCTAATGGTTTCAGTTCCTGTGTTATTTAAACCTTATATGCCTTCAGACTTAAATCCTTGTGCAAAATACGCCATGTTGTTGATCCACGAAGTCCAAGTTGTTGTGAACATTGTCTAATGGTCTTTTGAGGATCTTCAGCAACACTTTTACGAACTAAACCAATATTTTCTTCTGAACGACTACTACGACTGTATTTTTCACTTTTCTGATCTTCCACGGAACCGGTCCCTTGAAATTTTTTAATAATATCGACCAATAGTGCTTCCAGATGGACGATTATGTAAACCATAAAATTAACGTGATTTTCTGAAAACTCTTTTCACAGGACGCTGATTTTCGTAAAATAATTCAACAATGTGAACGCGTTGTTGCACCGTGTACGAAGACATTTTTATAAATGTCAAACATCACACTTTTTAAATGCCCACATAGCCAGACAAATTCAGTGTGCCACCTATATTTTATTTATTCTTAAAAAAACCGCGCAATTGGAAAGACTTTTTATAATAATGGACTAACAGGGAATGGATCCACTCTAATCATGTACGTTTGTGATATAATACATACATATGTAGGTACTCATTACGTACCTTCTTGTAGTCTTAGTTGACTGACTTGTCAATTAAACCAGTTTACCATATTGGCCTCATAGATAAGGCGCATAAAGCACGCTAAGAACGTCCTTTAGTGACGAAAAGATTTTCCGCAAAGTCGATATAGGCATATATATTTAGGTGTTATAAGCATACATATTTGATAATGGCATGAATAGATGAAAAATTGAGATATACTCAGAATTGCAAACTGTTACACAGATGGTATTCGTACCATTTATATATAAATACATGTACAGTCCATGCAAACGTTTATCGAATAACTCTTTATTTTAGCTACAGAGCAGCAGTATAATACTTTATTCGTTATCAATAAACGAAGAGCGATAATAAAATTAATATTCTGAGTAGAATCAGCACACCGGTTAGTCATACTAGGTTGCATTTTATTAAATTTAACACGTAAATATATTTTCATTATTGTGAGCTATTATAGTTCTAACTTTCCTTGATTTTGTAGATCTTTAAGTATATTTTCTGGACTTAATTTGCGATTCATGACGACGTAATGACGTGCGCTGTTTATTTTTTGTTCAAGTTGTAGTTTTACAAAGTGAATGTACTGTTATTTTTAATTTAAATATTTAAAGTCGACTATCATTCCTATTCTCCTTTAATATATATCTGTCAACAACAAATTCAATGACCATATAACACAAGTTGGTCGTATATTGCATTTTCAATACAACTGTTCATTTCATCTATCGATTATCTCAGTAAACTGAAATTTCTATTGGAATAGCATTTTTGCGGTGTAAGCTACAATTATATCCTGTTTAGGCAAGGTGAGCACCAAGATTCTGGACTCCTGAATAAAAATTGTTTAGGCAACAAATTTCTCAATGCAATTTAACATTTTTAGATGTAGTCGCTAATTTTTTTAAAGATAATGACAGGCAATCAGACGTACGTGTATTACTGGGATCCAGAAACAAAATTGGAGTTCAAATTATGGCTCCACAATGGTTGTCCCCTTCAGCACAAACTTTAATTGTAAAACTATAATGTTTGAGATCAAGCAGTTTTTCTTGTTGAATAAAGGTCAAGTGAGATTTTTTGACTACCCACCAGCTGAACCACGCATCATATAGTTCAGACTTGGCTCCATCCAACATCTTTTTATTTAGAAATTTAAAAAAGCATTCAGAGGACTTCCTTTTATAGACAATAACTAATTGAAAGCCAAAATTTATGCCTATATCTATTACCTCAAAATAATCTCAGCGTATTTGAATCCATTATTAAATATGTTAGAAAAGTCGAACTTAAAATCTAGTTACACCTCAAAATATATTACTTTATGTTTAGAGACTGATGAACATCAATCCCCATAAAGTTGCTAAATTATTTTGCTTTGAATTTATGTATTATCTAAAGTGAAATATTCTTATAAAAGTCGTTCTCTCTTCAACATAATTTGGATTTGTATAATGAAACTTTATCACAAGAGCAAGTTTTACATTCATTTTTCATTGGCGAATTGGACATATAGATACTTACTTTTTTAATCTCTTGAAAGATTTTCTCAAAAGAGGATGAGGTGTGCTAATAAATGAGTAAAATGTGATTTAATAGTAAGTTTATTTTTTATTTCAAATATAGTGTGAATAATTTCCTTTTTTCGAAATACGAAAATAAATAATAATGTCGTGATTTATTAAGGAGAGCGTAGGCTTACGTTTGAAATCTCTTAAAAATGATTAATATTTATTCCACTTCAAACTTTAAAAATAATGAGATAGTAAATTTAAAACTTAAAAAAGGTAGCCACCTAAACTAATTAAAACGGGAATAAAGAAAATAACAAATTCGTAACGGGCAATGATAAACCTGAAGCGTTTAAGAAACACGAAAGGATTTATGGCATGTTTGTCATTTTCCACGATATTATCTACGATCAACAACAATGTATTTAACAGGAATTTGGTGCGTGATATAGTTAACAGATGCCCGTAACTGATAGAATTAATAATATATTCATAATAAATCATGTTAAGAAAAGAAACTTGTGGAACGCATGTAGGTCATTAATTGTTGTACGTTGTCTAAATATACCTACATTTTAACGAATTACTACTACAAGTTTTGAGGGATTACACAATTGTCACTTTCTAATCATTAAGGTTTTTTTTTAGTGAGGTATTTATATTGTTGATTTACGAATGACATAATCGCGTTCGAAGATGTGCTCGTTAAATGCGTTAATATTAATATGTTGCAAAAATTTGAATTTCAGAGCATATTTACTATTTAAGATATGCAAAAATAAATAAGAAAAATCTGTGTCTCGATTTCATAATACTGTGTAATAGAATTTACGTAATTGAAAGAACATAAATAACAGAATATTTATAAAATACTGTAATTAATAAAAATACCTGCAGGAATCCAAACGCATCTGAAATTTTGACTTTGAACAACTATGTTCCTTCTAAAACCACAACCTGTAATTGGGTTTTGCAATTTAAATGCGAAGCTATGATCATCTAAGATGATGTGCGATCAAAGTTATCAGAAATTATAACTCTAGAATTGGTCAATAAAATTAATGATGTTGTTTGAAACTACGGAAGAATTTATATTAAGGGGCGAACATCATGGGCATATCAACTGAACACATATACCACATTTTGCATGTACAACTGAACATGTCCAAGCTGTTAGCAAGGTGTATCTTTCGATTTTTTCGAGCAAATGAAAGAATGTTAACATCCAGTGATAATTTGAAGCTGTTTACCAAAAATCGAGTTGATTCTTTGTTATGATTGATTAAACCTGCTTTCGTTATTACGTTTTTGAATTCAAACAACAGAAAAACGATCCGGAAGGGTTCATAAAATAATTATCCTTCTCCAAGACAACACACCTTCCAACATCGGTTAAGTGATTCGCAGAGTAAACAAGATTGATCAGATCCAGCCCCAGTGATTATAGTTTTTTAAACTCTGGATAGAAATTTTAGTTGGCTGAAGAATTTTTTTTATAATTTAATTAGGAAATAATTGAAAAATAATTTTATTTTGTAACTATAATATATTCTTGTAGCCAATATTTTATTATTTACTTCGGTATTCATTGATATTGCTTTACCAATTTAATTTTAAACAAAATTAATATTTAACTATTTAAAACAAAAAACGAAAATAAAATAGTATAAAACGGGAGAAAATTAAATTCCAAAAATCAAGGCGTTAAACAAGGTCAGACGAAAGGAAAGAAAGAAAATCAAGATACAGATAAAATACAAGAAAGAAAGGAAAGTAAAGAAATAGATAGAGAACAAATAAGTGATAAATAAAACGAATTGAGAAACAGAAATAGAATTTAGAATGTTGGTGAAATTAATTGTGAAGAATATAGCGAATATTGAAGTTAAGAGATTGAAGGAAAAGAATTAAAATTACCACGACAGAAAGAAGGAAAAAGGATAAATTAGAAATAAAATAACAAAAGGAAGAAGGACATTAGAATTACAACAAAAGATGGAGTAGTAAAAGCTAAAAATATAACGACAGAAAGAAAGAGAGAACTAGATAGTAAGTGGAAAAACTTTATGTATACGATTGAGGGAAGAAGAATAGCAGGAAAAATTAGAAAAGGAATTAGAGGAAGAGACGGAATGAAAAGGAAGAACTGAATAGAAAATCGCAAGATCTTTTTAATAGGATAGAGAAATGTGAAGAAATAATAAGAAAGAAACTAGAAATTGTTATAAATAACTATAAAATAGAAACGATAAAATCAAATGAAGCAGAAATTTATAATAATGAAGAATAAGTTAAGTAAAAGTAGAAGAAGAAATTAAAGTGGAAGTTATACAAAGGGTGCTAGGAAAGTATTGCAATATGATGCAACAATGAATCGTACGAAGCTGCTTGTTGCTGCATGTTGAGACATGTTCATACGTGCATAGTAGCCGCCGCTCCATGTAGATAGGCTCAGTTATTCATTAACAGTGACAGCGTAAAGTGCTTGCGATGGCATCGTGGTCACGAAATGAGATAAGGGCAGTTTTGCATTATAATTTCGTGCGTGGTTTAAACATAGACGAGTGCTTCTAAGAAATGACTCTTGCACTAGATGCTGTTTGTCCACATCGAACAACGCTATTCAGGTGGTATAGAGAATTCCAAAGGGGAAATTTAACTGAGGAGAATGCTGAGAGGCCGGGAAGGCCAAGAACGTCACTTACGGAGGAAAATGTTACTATTGTGAGGAAAATGCTTGGCGAGGACAGGCGAGTGACCTACCAACACATAGAGGGCACTTCAGCTCTAAATGCACCAGCAATTCGTTCGATTCTGCATATCATTTGCACATGAAGAAACTTTGTTTCCTCTGGATGCCGCATCGACTGACTGAAGAGCAGATGACACGACGTGTGGCTTGGTGCCGGGAGATGCTAAAAAGGTTTAATAAGGGACAATCTCTCAATTATCCCGACCTGTAAAGAAGAAAATGATATCTGTATTTTTGAAATCGAGTGGAATTGTGGAACGCGTCGTTTTGGACACACAGAAGACAGCCACAGCTAAGTGGTATACTAAACAGTACCTGCCTAAAGTCATTGGATCTATGAAGAACCTGCGCCCAAAGTCAAGAATGGACACTTGGTTCCTCCATCACGATAATGCTCCAGCTCATCACGCCAAAGCCCCGCACCGAATATTTGACCACGACAGGATTGAAACTTCTCGAGCACCCTCCCTACTGTCCAGATCTTGCTCCCAGCGACTTTTCACGGTACCTACATGTGAAAATGAAGCTAAAAGGGAGGCAGTTTTCCAGTGACGAGGACCTTCTGCGGGCTTGGGACAACGAGTGTGCTTTACTTCCTAGTGAAACTTGGTAGAACTGATTTAAAGATTAGTTTCGGAGGATGGAGAGGTGTATAGAGTGTAGAGGAAATTACTTTGAAAAAATTAACTAAACAAAGCTGTATTGCAAAACTTTCCCAGTACCTTTTGCATAATCTATTTTTAAATTCGAGACGCCGTTCATATTATAACGAAAATATTTGTATAGGTTGTTCAACTTGAAATAATCTAACAGTGATTCCGAAGAATTATTGCAAAATAATAATTAATAAAGACAACATATTTTAAGAGAGCACTTAATTCCAAATAGCTTTCGCTTAAAATATTTTTTAATCGAATTAATAGCTAATGCGTAATAGACCTAATATAGGTAATTACAATGATATAAAAGCTTAATCAGTTTTACAAATAAAGTATGTATAAGATAGATAAATATTAATATAAGTTTCTTATAGATCATTAAAATATCAAAGCTTACGAGGGAAAAGGTAAGTGTCGTTCTCCAATTTAAATGAAACTTCGCTGGTTTGTAGAACGATCTAGTGCAAGAACAATGGGAATTTTCTTAACTGTTCAATTGCGCATCTGCGGGGAATAAGACCAAATTTAAAATGTTTTATATGCTGTTAGTGATGGCGTAAATATTTTCCTTATAACAAATACTCGTTTTGGGGAAGCAATCTTTCACCCGCTAATTTCTTTGTAAATGTCCGAATGTTTACATACCGCGAGAATTTAGAGATTACGCAGAATACACACATACTTATTTGTATCTTTGTGTACGTATGTGACTGGGCAGATACGAGTAAGAAAGTTACCTTCTTAAAAATCTAACAGGAGTTTGCTAAAATATCTTTAATACCTTTTAAAATATTTGGCAAAAATGAACAGGCTTTGGGGCACTAATTTGTAGTTCCATTGTTCTTTATCATGATCGATAATAATTTTTTGATATTAAATATATAAAGGATTGAGGTTGCAGTTTAGAGTTTCGAGTTTATTAACAACTGTTTAAAAAGTAAGTTAAGAAATATTTTACGAAGCCTATTACATATACATTTTGTGCTATAGTAATAATAACTATTAAAGGTAAGACAAGGTGGAATATGTTTCATAAATCAACAGCTTATAATAGTCTATGCTGCACAGTTACTAAAATAATGGTAATCCTTGTAGAAATGTCGTAAGCAAAGAAATTGCTTACACCATGCATAATGAATACATGCAGGTTTGCCATGAATAACGCATCTTGGTGTACTATGTGTATCCTTTAGGAAGCAGACACATACAGGATTTTCAAATTTTGGTGGCCGTTCTGGACTGTATCACTTTTGTACCATACAAAGATGTTGTACCTAAACTAATTAAAACGGGAATAAAGAAAATAACAAATTCGTAACGGGCAATGATAAACCTGAAGCGTTTAAGAAACACGAAAGGATTTATGGCATGTTTGTCATTTTCCACGATATTATCTACGATCAACAACAATGTATTTAGCAGGAATTTGGTGCGTGATATAGTTAACAGATGCCCGTAACTGATAGAATTAATAATATATTCATAATAAATCATGTTAAGAAAAGAAACTTGTGGAACGCATGTAGGTCATTAATTGTTGTACGTTGTCTAAATATACCTACATTTTAACGAATTACTACTACAAGTTTTGAGGGATTACACAATTGTCACTTTCTAATCATTAAGGTTTTTTTTTAGTGAGGTATTTATATTGTTGATTTACGAATGACATAATCGCGTTCGAAGATGTGCTCGTTAAATGCGTTAATATTAATATGTTGCAAAAATTTGAATTTCAGAGCATATTTACTATTTAAGATATGCAAAAATAAATAAGAAAAATCTGTGTCTCGATTTCATAATACTGTGTAATAGAATTTACGTAATTGAAAGAACATAAATAACAGAATATTTATAAAATACTGTAATTAATAAAAATACCTGCAGGAATCCAAACGCATCTGAAATTTTGACTTTGAACAACTATGTTCCTTCTAAAACCACAACCTGTAATTGGGTTTTGCAATTTAAATGCGAAGCTATGATCATCTAAGATGATGTGCGATCAAAGTTATCAGAAATTATAACTCTAGAATTGGTCAATAAAATTAATGATGTTGTTTGAAACTACGGAAGAATTTATATTAAGGGGCGAACATCATGGGCATATCAACTGAACACATATACCACATTTTGCATGTACAACTGAACATGTCCAAGCTGTTAGCAAGGTGTATCTTTCGATTTTTTCGAGCAAATGAAAGAATGTTAACATCCAGTGATAATTTGAAGCTGTTTACCAAAAATCGAGTTGATTCTTTGTTATGATTGATTAAACCTGCTTTCGTTATTACGTTTTTGAATTCAAACAACAGAAAAACGATCCGGAAGGGTTCATAAAATAATTATCCTTCTCCAAGACAACACACCTTCCAACATCGGTTAAGTGATTCACAGAGTAAACAAGATTGATCAGATCCAGCCCCAGTGATTATAGTTTTTTAAACTCTGGATAGAAATTTTAGTTGGCTGAAGAATTTTTTTTATAATTTAATTAGGAAATAATTGAAAAATAATTTTATTTTGTAACTATAATATATTCTTGTAGCCAATATTTTATTATTTACTTCGGTATTCATTGATATTGATTTACCAATTTAATTTTAAACAAAATTAATATTTAACTATTTAAAACAAAAAACGAAAATAAAATAGTATAAAACGGGAGAAAATTAAATTCCAAAAATCAAGGCGTTAAACAAGGTCAGACGAAAGGAAAGAAAGAAAATCAAGATACAGATAAAATACAAGAAAGAAAGGAAAGTAAAGAAATAGATAGAGAACAAATAAGTGATAAATAAAACGAATTGAGAAACAGAAATAGAATTTAGAATGTTGGTGAAATTAATTGTGAAGAATATAGCGAATATTGAAGTTAAGAGATTGAAGGAAAAGAATTAAAATTACCACGACAGAAAGAAGGAAAAAGGATAAATTAGAAATAAAATAACAAAAGGAAGAAGGACATTAGAATTACAACAAAAGATGGAGGAGTAAAAGCTAAAACTATAACGACAGAAAGAAAGAGAGAACTAGATAGTAAGTGGAAAAACTTTATGTATACGATTGAGGGAAGAAGAATAGCAGGAAAAATTAGAAAAGGAATTAGAGGAAGAGACGGAATGAAAAGGAAGAACTGAATAGAAAATCGCAAGATCTTTTTAATAGGATAGAGAAATGTGAAGAAATAATAAGAAAGAAACTAGAAATTGTTATAAATAACTATAAAATAGAAACGATAAAATCAAATGAAGCAGAAATTTATAATAATGAAGAATAAGTTAAGTAAAAGTAGAAGAAGAAATTAAAGTGGAAGTTATACAAAGGGTGCTAGGAAAGTATTGCAATATGATGCAACAATGAATCGTACGAAGCTGCTTGTTGCTGCATGTTGAGACATGTTCATACGTGCATAGTAGCCGCCGCTCCATGTAGATAGGCTCAGTTATTCATTAACAGTGACAGCGTAAAGTGCTTGCGATGGCATCCTGGTCACGAAATGAGATAAGGGCAGTTTTGCATTATAATTTCGTGCGTGGTTTAAACATAGACGAGTGCTTCTAAGAAATGACTCTTGCACTAGATGCTGTTTGTCCACATCGAACAACGCTATTCAGGTGGTATAGAGAATTCCAAAGGGGAAATTTAACTGAGGAGAATGCTGAGAGGCCGGGAAGGCCAAGAACGTCACTTACGGAGGAAAATGTTACTATTGTGAGGAAAATGCTTGGCGAGGACAGGCGAGTGACCTACCAACACATAGAGGGCACTTCAGCTCTAAATGCACCAGCAATTCGTTCGATTCTGCATATCATTTGCACATGAAGAAACTTTGTTTCCTCTGGATGCCGCATCGACTGACTGAAGAGCAGATGACACGACGTGTGGCTTGGTGCCGGGAGATGCTAAAAAGGTTTAATAAGGGACAATCTCTCAATTATCCCGACCTGTAAAGAAGAAAATGATATCTGTATTTTTGAAATCGAGTGGAATTGTGGAACGCGTCGTTTTGGACACACAGAAGACAGCCACAGCTAAGTGGTATACTAAACAGTACCTGCCTAAAGTCATTGGATCTATGAAGAACCTGCGGCCAAAGTCAAGAATGGACACTTGGTTCCTCCATCACGATAATGCTCCAGCTCATCACGCCAAAGCCCCGCACCGAATATTTGACCACGACAGGATTGAAACTTCTCGAGCACCCTCCCTACTGTCCAGATCTTGCTCCCAGCGACTTTTCACGGTACCCACATGTGAAAATGAAGCTAAAAGGGAGGCAGTTTTCCAGTGACGAGGACCTTCTGCGGGCTTGGGACAACGAGTGTGCTTTACTTCCTAGTGAAACTTGGTAGAACTGATTTAAAGATTAGTTTCGGAGGATGGAGAGGTGTATAGAGTGTAGAGGAAATTACTTTGAAAAAATTAACTAAACAAAGCTGTATTGCAAAACTTTCCCAGTACCTTTTGCATAATCTATTTTTAAATTCGAGACGCCGTTCATATTATAACGAAAATATTTGTATAGGTTGTTCAACTTGAAATAATCTAACAGTGATTCCGAAGAATTATTGCAAAATAATAATTAATAAAGACAACATATTTTAAGAGAGCACTTAATTCCAAATAGCTTTCGCTTAAAATATTTTTTAATCGAATTAATAGCTAATGCGTAATAGACCTAATATAGGTAATTACAATGATATAAAAGCTTAATCAGTTTTACAAATAAAGTATGTATAAGATAGATAAATATTAATATAAGTTTCTTATAGATCATTAAAATATCAAAGCTTACGAGGGAAAAGGTAAGTGTCGCTCTCCAATTTAAATGAAACTTCGCTGGTTTGTAGAACGATCTAGTGCAAGAACAATGGGAATTTTCTTAACTGTTCAATTGCGCATCTGCGGGGAATAAGACCAAATTTAAAATGTTTTATATGCTGTTAGTGATGGCGTAAATATTTTCCTTATAACAAATACTCGTTTTGGGGAAGCAATCTTTCACCCGCTAATTTCTTTGTAAATGTCCGAATGTTTACATACCGCGAGAATTTAGAGATTACGCAGAATACACACATACTTATTTGTATCTTTGTGTACGTATGTGACTGGGCAGATACGAGTAAGAAAGTTACCTTCTTAAAAATCTAACAGGAGTTTGCTAAAATATCTTTAATACCTTTTAAAATATTTGGCAAAAATGAACAGGCTTTGGGGCACTAATTTGTAGTTCCATTGTTCTTTATCATGATCGATAATAATTTTTTGATATTAAATATATAAAGGATTGAGGTTGCAGTTTAGAGTTTCGAGTTTATTAACAACTGTTTAAAAAGTAAGTTAAGAAATATTTTACGAAGCCTATTACATATACATTTTGTGCTATAGTAATAATAACTATTAAAGGTAAGACAAGGTGGAATATGTTTCATAAATCAACAGCTTATAATAGTCTATGCTGCACAGTTACTAAAATAATGGTAATCCTTGTAGAAATGTTGTAAGCAAAGAAATTGCTTACACCATGCATAATGAATACATGCAGGTTTGCCATGAATAACGCATCTTGGTGTACTATGTGTATCCTTTAGGAAGCAGACACATACAGGATTTTCAAATTTTGGTGGCCGTTCTGGACTGTATCACTTTTGTACCATACAAAGATGTTGGTTGGGTTAAAAATTGGAACTGAATAATATTGTTTCTTGAGTGTAGAAATATATCATAAACCATAAGTACTACTTTATCTGAAAATATTATCACATTTTTCTCTATTTTGAAGTTTCAAAGGTCTAAAGTTTGTACTATTGAAGTTGTCTTCTTTAAAGTTGTGAAAATATATATTTTCTTATTTCATGGTACCAAATTTTGCTCATTTTTCTTACAATGCTCATTCCAGGAATGCAATAACAAGATACTTTTAACTCCGGAATTTGGTAAGTACACGTCTGTAAACCATTATTTAAAATGTTGAAGCGGATATGTATACATTAACAGATTAAAAAAGTGTTTTTGTATCGTCCAAACTGATTTTATTTCTTTCAATACCACGAGGAGGGGAGATAAGAGTCGTCTATTTGTTGAAATTATTGGTATCATTCCACTGTTTTTGTCCCCATGAAGGTTCAATCGGAATGTACTTCCAAATTAAAACCACTCTGATCTGCATTATAAAGGTCGTAGTGTCGAATATTACTAATTTTTAGTTTCACTTGATTAATAAGTCCTTCGGTTGTAAACAGTAATTCGTCAACGTCGGTGTTAGTGATTCATGTAATAAACTATATCATTTGTGAAATACTTTTATTGTTTTGATTCGACCGCTCCAAACACCTGTTTATCGGTATTAAAATTGCATAAGCATGTCAATATTATCTCACAGCGTCTCATATGCCACGCGCGCGAATGATGAATATCTAATGGAATAGTTTCAGCCTTTGTATTCTTGTAGTATATAAAAGGAATTCCACACAAGAAAATAAAGTGGGATTGGGCAGCTAAGAAAGTTATCTTATTGCACTTACACTATATCTGTCTAGAAGCCAGTATTTACATTGGTGAGCGACACTTGCATGTGTTCCTTTGTTATCTCATAACAACCGTCTCTTTGATTCGCTTCCTTGTTAAAGTTATTGCTTTTGCTTAGAAGGGGTCCATCGATTACTGCTCTAGATGTTTTCATTATGATTGAAATGAAATTACAGCAATTTTTTAATGTTATGTAACCAAATAAGTTTTATTCCCAGCGCTAGTTATTTTCTTAGATTTGTAAATTTGATTCACCAGTATATATGTTTATCTATATATATATATATATATATATATATATATATATATATATATATATATATATATATATATATATATATATATATATATATATGTATATATACATACATATACACTATCGCTAGTAAGTATTTGGTCACATTTGTTTCATTACAGTTTCTATAGAAAAGTTGTAATTATAACATTTATTTCTGTAGTAAGAAATAGTTTAATAGTAAACATTTAAATCTATAAAAGCTTATTAAATAATAATTATGCGATTACCCTATTATTCACAGTGAATGATAATACCCTAACAAAACTCCAGGTAGAATAATTGCACTTAAGGGATTAGATCTCTCAATTCTTGGAAATTTTCGATTGTTATGATTTTATATTAAGGTAGGTTGTCATTTAAACTATTAAGTATTTATACTTGGGTATTTTGGCAAAATTACAGTTAGTTTCTGTTCGATAACATCATGTGTTTCGAAGAAGTTCAATCGGTTAGAAATGCCTATGCGGAAAGAATTGAGTGTAGAAACACGATCGTTTATCATCGCATACCATAAAACTGGCAAAAGCAACCGCGAAATTGCCACAGAACTTAAATTAAATCAGTCTACCGTGGCTTATGTCATTAAAAAACACCGCGAATGTGGAAGTGTGTTGAGCAGATCTCGAAAAGGCAGACCAAGGGCAACAACCTCAGCAGAAGATCTTGCAATGGTGGTAACAAGCAAGAGAAATAGACGAAAAACAGCTCCAGAAATCAGAGCAGAAATGAATGCTCTTCGTCAAAAACCCATAAGTGTTTCCACAGTTAAATAGCGATTAAAATTAGTCGGTCTTCATGGACGAATTACAATGCGGACGCCGCTTCTACGCAAGCAAAACTAGCAAAAACGTTTAAAGTGGGCACGCGGTCACCAAAATTAGACCAATTAGACTGGAATAAGATATGTGGACCAATCAAATATGGACGATCTCGTAAAAATCGGAGGTATACTAAAAAAGGAACAGTATAAGTGCATATTAAAGGAAAATGCAATCCCCTCTGGAATTAAAATTTCGGGTCAGAATTGTATCTTTCAACAAGATAATGACCCGAAACCGTGGCATTCCCAGAGTCCCGATTTAAGTCCCATCGAGTTGCTATGGGAATAACATGACCGAGAGGTGAGAAAATCGGCCCCCACATCTGCTGTTAATATGTGGAAGAACCTGCGAGAGGCATGGGGTAAAATAAAACCTGAGACATTACGAAAATTAATCGAAAGAATGCCTCGATTGTATGCTACAGTGATTAAAAATAAAGGAGGACATATAGACGAATCTAAAATTTAGGTAAATATATTATACAACAATTTGTTTTAGATGTAAAAATTCATATATTATATATTTTTCATATATGTAAATAATAAAAAGGTATTGGTATTTCAATTTTGATTTTTGTTACAATTTACTGGTTAAATACGAGTGACCAAATACTTATGAGTATATATATATAGAATAGCATAAAGATATAGACTCCTTTCGAAAAGTGCTTTAATATTTATAATATTTTAGATGTAAACTCAAGGCAATGACATTATAATCGGGTAACACTTTCAACCAACGATAAATGATTTTTATTCCTCTTGAGCGATGTTGCGTTGATATACAGTAATCTTGAGAAACTCTCATCGTTTCTACTTTGAATTACAAAGATAATTTGAAAGAAAGAAATCATTATGCTTCGATATGACTAAAAGATAAACGCGAATTCACCTACAAGAGGATTTGCATAATTCTACTTTCACACAAGATATATGAATTTACTTAAAAAGGATTCTTTTATTATTTAATTTAATAGATGTTCTATTGTTATCCTTTATTATAGTTCAATTTCATCCCGTGGCTAATTGAATATTAACAAGCACCAAGACAACGGCGACTTCATAAAACCTGTTTTTGAATTGCTTTTGCGGTTTTTCATATCGTAAAATAATCATAAATCAACAACTTGTACGTGTATATAACAGTGAATGTTGTAGGTGCTGTGCGTTTAAGTGCATGCATATATGTATGCATACATATACACATACTTATGTAGAAGTAAACGCATACCGCTTAAAACATTCACTATTGATGAACCAGATATTATACGTCAATCAACACTTTCGCAAATGTACAGTCGTACAGAGGAATTCGTGTGTTAATTGAACAGATGTTCGTTGTGAGAAAATTTAATTTTTAATAATATTGTGTTCACATATTACAGTGTAACACCTTTGTATTAAATTAGATGTAAAGATAGAATCCTTGTTTGTAGTGTTTATGGAATAAAATTTTTTTAAATTAGATATTTTTATAATTGTCCACCTAACAAGTATTAGGCAATCTTTCGTCTTTATAAATTACGGAATTTAGTAATTTATTGATTATCTAGAACAAAATTAAAACTTTAGAATGTGTAGAAAAGTGTTAACGAAAATTTAAATTACTGTTTTAAGAAAGTTAGGAGATATGAAAGACAAAAAAAATATAGGGAAAGAAGAAATCAATAATAATGCATGTGCACAGGACACAAAGAGTGATTATGTTTAATCTTTAAGGTAGAATTGAATACAATATAAACTGTAAGAGTAAGTAAACGAGGTAAAAAGAAAAAGCCTTCTTAAGAAAAAATTATTAGAAGTAGAATAAATTTTGATTTTCGAATTACAGAGATATGGAAGCGAATAGAAAAAGATGGAGACATAAATACCCACATTAGAGATCATATAAAAACGAAATCTATACTAAACGTAATAGAAGAGGATAAGCTAACATGTTTGACACATATAGTGAGGATAAGAGAAGATAAGTGTTATCCTGACTATTTATATATGATATATTGTATTGGGATAGTTTAAAATTTTATGAAAACAGATAGATTGGTAACATGTCCTAACTCATTTCATACGAATCACAATGTTAGGTGCCATATGAAACTGAAAGGTATTTATTTGAAGTTTTTATATCTTGATTTTTACTTACAGATTTTTCTTAAACTTTACTTAAGGCACTTAAATTTATTTAGAAATATATATGATAAGCAAGTTAAGCATAAGAGGACGGAAAATTAAGATATACCTTCATTATTCTGTAATAAAACTGGAATTTTACTAGAACTAAAATAAATAAAGAAGGGACTTTTGTAATACAAGATTTTTACACAAGGTTGTACATTAAATTGTGAAGGTTTAATGTATTTCCTATTTTGGCGTAATTAAACTTGTACTCTTAAATAAAATTGTCAGCAGAATTCAAATGAGTTTGTGACAAACCTTATATATATATACATTTAAATTTTCACGTAGTACTATTATGTACCATAAAACTAATGTTCCGTAGTAGGAAGATTTAGGTATCCACTTGTGTGGAAGCTAGTTTTATGTATTTGATTTGCTGACTTCCTTTGGATGAGTGATTAGACTACAACTTTTGAGATAATTTAATGTTATTATACTATTTGATATTGTATATATTTCTATAACGTATTAAGTTTCAACTTTGAGAAGTAAATATTTTATTTTGCAATTTATGCACGGGATGGAGTATCAAACTACAGAAATTAGGGTGTAGATATTCCCAGATAATAATGCAATTACATTTGTAATTTAATTTGTTTCACAAGAATTGTTACATTGATATTTTTGATATTACCCACGAAATATAAGATTGTATTAATTTGTTATATTGTTATAGTAATAATATGTTTAAATAAATAAACAAATACATCTTTTGTACCCACAGGTAATATGTACAGTAATATGGTCTTCATAAATAAATAGTGTTTTCGATTAAATTGTTACATTATTTTTCTTGAATATATAATCAATCGGATGCCAATCTTTGTTTGGTAAAGAACTAACTTTCAGCAAAATAAGTGTAATAAAAAATCTATCACAGTACACATACATATGTAAATTATGTAACACACGCCAACACTATATAATAATGATAAATAATAACAATAATGTTATTATTTTGTATTATTTCACTTAGAAAGTTTAATCTAAACGACAAATCGAATACTAAAATTAATTTCTTGTATAATATGCAAATGATGTTTATGAAGCAGAAGCAGAAAGTTTTAGAAAGATTTTATGCAAATTAGATAGGGTATAGTAAGAAAAATAATAATATAACTTACCCCATTTTCCTACGATTTGGTAGTATTTAAGTACTGTTATGAAAGTTTAAGATTTTTTATGAAAGCAAAACATAATTAAGTGAATTTTTAGAGCTTCTAAAGACGCTTCAATTTTCCTAATTAAACTATTTCGTAACGAACAAAAGAGATATTTATTTAAGTGGAGCAAGAAGGAAAAATATATCTGGATGTATGATAATTCCGTCGTTTCTGATAAGGTACGATACCTTTTCATTTATGAACCTAAACGGCCCCTTTTTGTTGAATTACCTTGTTTGACTAATTCAATCGTTTAAGAAGTTTGTTTTCGAATTTTTAACATTTCATAGCAATATGTGTATACTATATACACCATATACATATTTTATCGCTATATACAGTCATGTTCACGAAAATAGCAGTGGTTTTAAATTGGTTGAAATATCAATTTATACGTTAAATAAAAGAAATTCAAGTTTAAACAATTAATAAACAAGTTTTTTAAAACCAAAGAGGAAATAAAATTGTTTATATTCTAGGGCAAACGAAATAATTGTGATTCAAAATAGCCGTCATCCTAAAATACTGACTAAATGTCATTTTTCTTTAGTTAATTGGATTGAAACACTTAATATTTTCTTGCTTGACCTCTATTTTTTACCCCTCTTGACGCCTGTGGGGCAATGAGTTCACCAGTTGCCTCTCCGCAGATCGTCAATATTTTACGGCTTAGCAGCAAATACCATACAATCCTTTTTAAACTCCACCCATAAATTTTCAATGGGGCTTAAGCCTGGCGATTGTGCCGGCAAACCCAAAACGCGAACATTGCTATCTCGAAACTATGTTTTATTTTATGAGAAATATGCTTCGGTTCGTTATCCTGCATATGCATTGTAATAAGTTCACATAGATCATCAGTATTCATTACAGCTTTTATATTGTGTATAGGGCCTACGCCATACCATGAAAAACATTCCCACAGCATGATACTTGTATTAGATTTGAAATGCTGTCAGTGGTGGTCTTCGTACATGTTATTGGTATGCACCGGAATGAAATAAAGCTATTTTCAATTTATTGGACCACAGTGCATTACACCACTTTTTCCGTCCTATTGTACGTGTTTTGTATAAACTTGTAGCTTTTGTTTCTATTAAATAGATCGAATATAATTGTTCTTTTTTCCGACGAACAATGTTTTGCTCGGCCCATATTGCAACAGAAATGGATGATTAAAAAATTGTTGAATTTTTCTGAAACAGACAGAACTTTGTACGTTATGTTTAGTGCCGCCAGTTACGGTACTGCTATTTTATTGCATAGGCAAATAACAGCGCATGACTAGAAAACTCAGTAATTTCCCTTCATATTCGGTACTTTACCAGAGTCCATATACTCGTATATTCAGGGATTTTAAATAATTTCAAAAAGCTGCATCAGAAGTATCCGTTGTAAATGTTACTTATAAGTATTAATTTAGGATTGCTATTTTTGAACACATGACTATATATTTAATATTACATTTTTCGATTTTTTTGTAAACGAATTGAAACTAAAAAGTAGCGGCAGACCTGTAACAATCATTGCAACTTTATGGAACCATAATGTTTCATTCATAATATTATATTTCTTTCAGGTGGCAGTCCTGCTGACTTTGTTTTTTGCAATTTGTGTTTGTCTATGCCTGCCATTTCATCATGACACGAAACACACTTCAACGAGGTTTATGTTCAACGGCAGAATACTGCGCCTCCCCCTGACTAAATAGCTCACACACGAACAGAATAAATAAATAATAAAGTTCATTCGCGACTACTGTACTTGCATTAATTTCAATTTTCGGTCGTTATAATCGTTCAAGTCAAAGAGCAGTTAAACGTCTCGTGCAAAAGACCAATTACTTGTAGAGCTCAGGTATTTGTGACAACAGTTTTGGACGAATTGGACGAAAGATCTTGATTAGGTGCACACCAGACCCTTAAGAACTCAAACCAAAGGAGTATTTATTGCTCCACAATCAACAATTGGGCTATAGAGGAACTTGAAAAAATCTCGAAATTTGTAAATAAAAATCAGCGTTTTTGACTTAATGGATTTGTTATTAAGCCGCCATATCCGATCTGAAAATCAGTCAGAAAATATTGTATTAAGGAGTATTGCATCCACTAATAGTGACGGTCTAGTATACATTTTATGCTAGAAGAGTAATTGAACCTGAAGAGTAAAACTTGTTGATACTCAATTAGCGGCTTAATCACAAATCCATTAAGCCAAAAACTGTTTCCTCGCTGATTATTATTTACGAATTTCGAAAAGTTCCTCTATAGCCCAACTGCAGAATTTGTGGCGCAATAAATATTCATTCAGTTCGAGTTCTTAAGAGTCTGGTGTGAACCTAATCAAGTTCTTTTCTCAAAATTCGTCCAAAACTGTTGTCAAAATTACTTGAGCTCTACAAATAATGGGTCTTTTGCACGAGATATTTAACCGCTCTGGATCTTTTTTCGACGAATTGGATGCTATTGACTTAGATAGCATGTGGTTCCAACAAGACGATGCTATTTACCACGCAACCAAAAATGGACCAGTCACTTAGAGTTCATAGACTTTCACACTCTTATACTTATTTGTGTAGAGTTTTGTTCAGTCGTTAGTTTACGACAAGTCAGCAACATTACACAGTTTACAAACCACTGAATGTGTCATCGCTGACATTTGTCCCAAAATTTATGCGAAAAAGTAATGGAATTCCTATAGAGGACGTTTAAATAATGTGCGTTTCATCAATAATGCTATTACACCCTTATTCATATATACGAGGGAGCGTTTTTATATTCGCGAAATGGGGGACAAGGGGTGGAAATAAAAAAACCAAATTATTTTTCTTTTTCAATATATTCACCTGCAAGACGGATACATTTTTCACATCTTTCAATTAATTTATTTATACCCTCATAAAAAAATGATTTCTCTTTATCTGCAAAATACGCCGAAACTGCCTCCTTGACTTCATCATCGGCAGTAAATTTTTTACCCCGCTGCTCTTTTTTCATTTTCGGAAACAGGTAATAATCACTCGGGGCCAGGTCTGGGCTGTAGGGTGGGTGATTCACAATTTCGAAGCCCACCTTATGCAGGGCAGCTAACGCACCACGCAATCAACAATATTCCTTCCGAGTCCCAAAATACCGTTGCCATGAGTTTCCCAGCTGATTGTGACACTTTAAATTTCTTGGGAGGTGCTGTGCCCTTTTTATGCCACTGCATGGAGTCTTGTTTGGACTCAGGTTCATAATGATGAACCCAAGTTTCGTCTCCAGTAACAATTCCACTCAATACACCATCCTTGTCTTCATTACAGAGGTCCAAAAATGCACGCGAACAGTCTACGCGCTGTTGTTTTTGCGGCGGCGTGAGCATTCTCGGCACCCATCTTGCGCTGACCTTAGACACGCCGAGATGATCGTGTAGGATTTTAAAAATTGTTGTATCGGATACTCCAACCATTTCTGCGAGTTGTTTCTTCTTTAGTCGAGCATCTTCGAGTACAATTTGTTCAACTTTTTGGATAAGTGCTGGCGTGGTCACCTCAATGCTCCTGCCCGGCCTCGGGTCATCTTCAAGGGATTCCCTTCCTTGTTTAAATAAACTATGCCACTTGTACACCATGGTTTTTCCTGGACGGGAGTCGCCGTAAACCAATGACATCTCATTCATTATGGTCGCGACTGATTTTCCTTGCCTGGTAAGGAACTTTATAACGGCACGATATTCGATTTTTTCCATATTTCACTTTTCACTCCTGATTATGTTACTTGGTTGACGATAGCTCAAAGACTAACTGTCTAATAACAATGAAACTTCGTATTTATACTAATCATGAGTCGCTGCACAGGCGACGCCCCCAATGCGCCTACTCACCCCTCTACAACCCGCTCATTCCGCGAATATAAAATCGCTCCCTCGTACATATTTCGTCGAGTGCTTTAGTTTTCTCTCTTATCGTGTTCTCAATAATTTTAATTTGCTAACTTATCTATGACAACGAGTAGTATTGTAAAGAATATTAGAAATTTCTTGTGCTAAATAGCTTTTATATCAAAAAATAAAAATTTAAGTTTACTTACGGTTTGTAAATAAACAAGCTATTTTATGTTCATAGGCGTGTAACGTATTCATATTCATTTATAACCGAAGGATAATATGCAATACAATGCAATCAGAATAAGGAAATTTCGCTGCGGGCACTAATTGTGTAATCAAAACGGGCTTCGAAAATGTGACAGAAAAGTCTCTAATTATATTACTTAATTTACTTTCAATAGAAAGATTATCATGTATTCGTGCAATGTAAACATTGTAAATCCCAATAAATATTTGAGAGTGTACGTTTGTAAATTATGTAACGCACCTCAACACTATATAATAACAATAGATAATAACAATACTGTTATTATCTTGTAATATTTCACTTGGCAAGTTTTAACTTAGACGATAAATTGAACGTTAAAATTAATTTCTTATGTAACATACAAACGATACTTATGAAACATAAAGTTTTAATAAGATTTTATGCAAATTAGGTAAGGTGTAGTAAGCAAAATATGTTACAATTTACATTATTCTCGTACGATTTGGTAGCATTCAAATACCTCTGTTATAAAAGTTGTTAAAATATTGTTAAAAATAAGTTTTTCACTCTCTTAAAGACGATTTAATGTTCCCAATTAAACTGTTTTGTAACGAACGAAAGAGATAAAGGTACCCGGTAATTAAATTGGCGCACCCTACAATTTTAGTTTTAAAGAAATAATATCCAAATACATGTAATTTAAAGCATATACTTCTATAGTACAGATGCTAGTATAGAGTTGAAAATATGTTTATAACTATAGGATATATTTGTTTCAATATTTGGTCAAATCTTCCTTAACTTGCAGGCTTTTACGGTCTCTTACAACTTTCCGCTCCTTTTCCAGGCTTTTTCTTTTAAAATTCTTAAAATGGGATTTGGGAACGACTAAACAATAGATTTAAGAACACTCTAAAAATTCTCGAGCCGGTAAATTTTCAGATAATACTCGTACACCGAAAATACTAGTACACTGAAATCGTAGTATGTTCTAGACAGATTTCGTCGTATGGCACAGAGCGTCTTTTGTACAAATATGGAAGCATTTTTTAAAAATGTTGAATCTTGGTCCATTGTAGACGGTCTTTCTTCATTGTTTTATTATTATTGATCACTGAAGGTTGATATATAACCGCTTACCACATTAATTTTAGTATTCTGTGTACGTGTTTCGACAACTAAGTTGTTTTCATCATCAGCAGATAATTAAAAAGTGTCGCACCTGGTAAACAACGGCGAAAAATATCCGTACGAAAACAAACTCCGTACGCGATCCGTTCTGTTGAGAACCAAATTGTACACTGTATATTAGTTTCACAAGATTTTTAAAATTGTTCTACTTAAACTGGGATGAATGACATTAAAAAAGGAACACGGATATGACCGATAAATACCTACATACAGGTGATTTATTACACTATCCCTTTTCTGTGACTTAGCAGACCGAGAAGAGGCGAATTGTTCGGACCCCCATCGTTGTTTAGCACATGGCCTCTATTCTTCAAAATGTACATACTTTCATACGTATCTAATTCGCAATCAGCCTTAACACTATGACTACAATCCCACACATGTTTTCCTAAACTCAATTTTTCAGTTAAACGTCATTTTATTCCAGCAATGATACGTTTATATTAAAGGACTTCTGAAGATGTAACAACTCTCTGATGGAAGCTTAACCATTTTGCAAACCAATGTTAATTATTTTCTGTCCTCCAATTTGGTGGTTTTGTGTGGCTGGTGACAATTGCTGTCGACTGCCTGATTTTCAGGGCAAACTTTCTTTGATAAATGTTGCATTTTGCATGCCACTGTTCAGCGTGAAATTTTTACTTTTCTACCAATTTCGCTTTGAGTATACAAACTAATCTCTAATAAAGTTTCTATTCTTATTTTTTTGTCGTTTGCAACATCTTTCGTCTTGCCTATGTTTAGCTCATAATTTCGTTATAAAACTATAAAGTAAAAAATTAGCGCACCACTAATCTAATTATAAAACTTTAAACTAAAAATGGAAAATATAGTATCACAAACACACTCTTTGAGGGCTCTAACAATTCTGAATAAATTTTACTTGTATAAACGCATCGTACCACCCCTGCACTTTTCTAGAATTTAGAGAACGTAGATCTGTGTATTTAAGAAATACGTGAAATTGCCTTTCCGAGAAAGTATAATAATATACATTTAAATATATTATCCATCATAAATGAGATCTGGCTTAATTTAACTACTACGCACTATAAATGAAGAAAGGAAGATAGATAATTGGATAATTATATTTCAGTTTAATTCCGTCGTTCCTGATAAAACAGAAACACTTTCCTTTGGTCAATCTAAAGGTTTTTTTTGAATAATCCGATTTAACAGATTTAACCGATAACCGCGTAAATATTAATCGATTTGTTTGCCATAAAAACATTCGAAGTCTTGTTTTTTTCTAAATATAAGTAAAAAGTTTTAATCACTGAAGGTTGATATATTACCCTTTTCCACATTAATTTTCGTATTCTATATATGTATTTCGACAACTAAGTTATTATCATCTTCAGATAATTAAACAGTTGGCGCACCTGGAAAACTACGGCAAAATACCCATAGGAAGTAAATTCCGCACACGATCTGTACCGCTGAAAGCCAAAACACACACTTTATATTCGTTTCACTTATTTTTTTATAGATTGTATTCTAGTATTAAACTAAGATAAAAGTCAAAGGAAAAAGGAAAAAAGGAGCTGTGATGAGAGTATAGATTGTAAAAAAATTCTATTCTAAATATCTTTCTACGTACACTGGAATATCACCTCTATTTTGATTAGTTAGCAAATGATTGACAAAGTGTCCCGGCGAAGCTATTCAGGGTGTGATATTAAGTACACTACAAAATTTTGAATTGATAGCAAACCAAGTAGTGGTGTCTGTAATTAATTCTGGCTCATCAATGCTTCTTGCGGAACGTTTTCTTAAACAGGAGTGTCTCACCTGCCTGTTACATGCATTACATTCGATGGCAGAAACTATTCCAGCAAATCATCAGTTATAGATTGTTTAATAAACAGTACCAAAAAGTTATCCTAAAATCTATTCTGGCTTACGAGAACCACTCTAACCAATTCTTACGTGCTGGGACACGTGACTAAAAGCAGTTTACTATTAACGAAAAAATTTTCAAATAATAAAATCCTTAATATACTACAGTTCAATTCAAAAGAACCATCGAAGAAAGTCAGATAAATTTGATAGTGCTGGTTTTCTCAGGGATTTGCTATTTTTAGCAAATACCATAAAAACCTTGAAAAGTACTTCATTAGCATTAGTGGACCAAATGAAAGTAGTAGATGAAGTGCAAACAGTACTATGGACCTTAAATAACGATATAAGCGTTGGTGTATTAGAAAAGCTTCATAGTGTATTACGAAAAAATCTAGATTTTGCCATTTTCAGGGATGTTTACAGTAATACTTCTTCCACAGATACGTTAACTCAGTCTAAAGAGCGTTTCAGCTAAGAAAATATTACATCAGTAGATATAGAACGATCACTCTCTCTATACAGGAACATTTTTACAATATGATGAGCATTATTTAATGAGAACACTCTGGACGTTTACGACCTGTTGCAGATTTTAAATATACCGCGTATTTCTATTTATTCATACTGCATTGTGGTATTTATTATATATCTTTCGTATGTCCCATGGATGAAGTTTTGACATCCCAACGTGCGATATATGTAGGTCGGCAACGATCTACATTGCTGGGGACAGTAATATTAGAGGGAGTAATATTAGATTTTCAGGTGTCAACCTGAAACTGTTTCATCTGTCCAACGTCGCGATGAGCCCGAGAATCTAATATTACTCATACTTACAACCGCGAGAACCTTCGTTCGAACATATATGTATATGTATATATATGTACATAACATTTACAACGGCGATATAGGTGGATATAAGTCTGATGCAGCTATATTGGAATTATTTAAAATCTCTGAATATATATGGTTTCCAGTAAATAAAGTACCGAATGTGAAGGGGAAGTTTTCTAGTCATATGCTGTTATTTACCTATACAGTAAAATAGCAGGCTGGCGTCACTAAACGTAGTCGTATAAAGTTCTGTCTGTTGCAAAATAATTCAATAATTTTTTAATCATCTATTTCCGTTATAATATGTGTCGAGCAAAACATTGTTCGCCGGAAAAAAGAGCAATTACACTCGATATACTTAATAGAGGTAAAAGATACACGATTATACGAAATATGCTCTCATGTTCTGCGAAAATGTTTGCAAACGCTAAGATCTGGAGAAAATCGGGGTAGAAAAAGGAAAACTAACCCCGGAGAAGACAGAAACATTATAACTTGTGCAAAGGAGGCACCGTTCATAAGGTCAACTGCATTTAAAAGTGAGTTGCACCTTTGTACAAGCACCTCCACCATTAGACGAAGATTTATTCAAGGAAAGATGCGTACAAAAAGCCTAGGAAGGTACCATTATTAAATAAAAGGCAAATACAAAGTAGATTGTGGTTTGCTCATGAACAAGTACAATGGGATGAAAAAAAGTGGCGTTCCGGTGCATACCAACAACACGTACGAAGACCACCATAGACAACATTTCAACTCAAGTACACCATAAAGATAGTAAAGTTCGAAGATTCAAGCATCATGCTGTGGGGGGTGTTTTTCGTAGTTTAGCGTAGGTTCCTTATACAAGATATAAGGCATAATGAATGCTGATGTTGTGTGAACATATTACAAACTATACTTCTACCATATGCAGAGGAACAGATGGCATTGAGATGGTTGTATATGCAGGATAACGATTCGATCCATGTTCCTCGTAAAGAGAAAACATACTCGTAGTTTCGAGATAATAACATTCACATTTTGGGTTGACTGTCATAATCGCCACACTTAAATTACATTGAAAATTTATTAATGATGTTGAAAAAGATGTTGATGATATATAGAGAATATGCTAAGCCGAATGGCAATCAATTTCAGCAGAGACATATAGTAACAGGTGAACTCCCCACAGGGGGGGTGAAGGTGAGAAGGGGTGAACAATAAAGGTCAAGCTACAAAATATTAAGTGTTCCAATCCCGTCAACTAAGTAAAAATGACGTTGGTTAGTATTTTGGCGTGACTGATATTATAGTGTACAATTATTTTGTTTGGCCTAGATTATAAACAGTTTTATTTTCTCTTTGGTACCGGTGCTATTTACGTGCATATGACTGTATATAATTTGTATTGTAAAATACTCAGACAATTAGAAATTATATATCATTGTAATACTGTTTACAAAATAAAGAATTGAATGTATTATTGACATCGATAAAATAATATGTCAAAAATAGTAATAAATATAGTCCGTTGCAAATAAAATAGTAACATCATGTTTCCATTTCAACAAATATATTTCCTGGTAAAACAACCGGCAATTCTATTGTTTAAAATTCACCGTAGGTACAATGCAAAACAAAAATAGCAACTATACTGATAGAATCTACAGTACGATTTTTTACAAGGACTAGACAATTTCATTATTCTCTTTAAAGTTTATTGCAATTCCATTTTTTTTCTTTCTATCCTTTTCTCCGCGAGGCAAGTCGAAAACGAGTGCACTCTGAATACATTAAACATAGTGGGAGATAAAGAGATGTAAAGGTGTAGGCAAACTACAGTGAGAAAGTCGAGAGAAGTTCAGGAAACACAACTGGGTCAAAAGAGGTTTGTTGTTGTGTAAGGTGTATTTGTGTACATTTTTAATATTGAATTTAACCGGTCACAATACCAAATTGTTTTCCAATAATTACCGCTTACGTAAAACATCGTATGGCATTTAAATTTATTTTTGGTATTGAGGTTTTTGTAACGGTTATGTATACATTCGGGTCATTTCTTTCTTCTTTCTTTCTTTGTAAACATAAACTTGAATATTTTGGCCCAAATGATGTAATTCGTACGGATTATTGCTACAAATACAATATTATGTTGTTGCCTGCTTGCAGTTTATGTAACTTTATTAACAGCAGACCAAATTTAAGTCAATTCAAATGTTGGGCAAGTTTTTGTTACACATTTGCACTTATTTCACTGTTGTTACACTCGAATTATTTAGTTCGTGCTATAATTTTGGCAATCGTTGATGTATTTAGTATTCTTTATTGGAAACGTATTTAATTTAATAAAATGCCTACAAGTTATCAAGCAAATAGAGCATGTATTTTTCTTCTGTATTTTTAGGCTCAACATTTTTTAGAAGGCTTTGAGAGTTGATTTAATTGTCAAAGAAGTCGTGATGCAATTTCCCAGGAAAGCTACAGTAATTATTACTTAATCATTTAATACATATGTTGAATTTGATGGAGCCTGTGCTTGATTAACTTAATCACTAAGGTTGATATATGTATAACCCCTTTCCACATTAACTTTTGTAATTCTGTATACGCATTTCGACAACCAAGTTGTGATCATCAGCAGACAATTGCAAAGTGTAGCACTTGGTAAACCACGTCGAAAAATACCTGTACGAAAACAAACTCCGTACGCGATCCGCACCTTTGAGAACCAAAATGTACACTAACACTAACAGAATTACAAAAGTTAATGTGGAAAGGGGCTATATATCAACCTTAGTGATTAAATTTAATACATACTTCTAATCGAAACATATATAAAGCACTTGGAAGGTTGCAGAAATAATAACTTTGCAAAAACCAGGTAAAAAAACCTCTAGAACTTACAGTCTCATGGATTTGTTACTGATTATTTCTAAATTACTTCAGAAATTATTTTTTAAAAGACCGAAGCGCATCATTTAAAGAAAGTAACTGATTCGGAATCGTCAATTGGGGTTCGGGCAAAGACATTCTATTTTAGACCAAACACACTGAATCATTGATGTTATAGAAGAGCATTCGGTTATGTTTAACTATTTTCATAGCTATCGCTCCAACTTTTGATAAAGTTTGGAATAGAGATCTTATTTGGAAATTGTACAACCCACTACCAAAAATGAGCAGAACATTCGAAATCCTATAACTTTATTGGATTTTTTAAAGTAAAAGTATCACAGGAGTATTTAAGATTCAGGAAAATTGGAATTAGTGGGCTTCAAAGGAGTGTTCCTGGCCTAGTCTTTTATGCTAGTGCTTTATATAAGTAATTTAACAGATCTTGAGAATGCAACTGTAGCAACGTTTGCTGTTGATGCGGCGACTTTAGCAGTAGGTACTAGTACATAAGAAACAACAAATAAACTGATGGGATTTACAGTAGGATTAGGGAAACTTCACGATTCTCATAGTCCGAACGGAATATTAAAAAGGATTAAATCACACAAGTCTATTTAGTACGTTATATTTAGCGTCCAGTTATAAAAGTGGATTAAGAACATTGTACATTTTGCAGAAGTTACACGAAACAAAACACCATATAGTGAATTTTAAATATTAATTTTACATGGATGTCAGATCTTTTAGAATTCAGCTTATTATTGGTCTTACACGAATTTTCTTTGCCTTAAGGCGTATTAATTGAAAAGTTCATCCTACCAAACACAGTTAATAGAATATTTTTTTAACAACAAGTGTGGATTTTGTATTTCCAAACACATAACATTCATCAGCAATGCTACAGTTCATCGTCTAATGTTTTTAGCACCTTTTAGCACCAAATATAGAGGTAAAAATCCACTGGGCTTAGTCGGAGCTGTAAGGCGGATGTTGGAGAAGTAGACACCAGAAGTCATCAATGGCTTGACATGTAAATTGGGACAGTTATATCCGACTTTGTCGTAATGAAACAATACTTCTATAATCAATAAATTCAAATGTTTCTTTTGTAATACAAATCAAAATAGCAATACTGCTTCACAATATAGTGCTATCACTATCTCGCTTTCGAAAATAGGCAAGTAACACTTCGTGAGTAATTTTAGAAAATTGCCAATAAAGCGTTGGTAGAGGTTGAAACACTTAATTTCTGGTCTGAAGAGGGAATAATTTTTTTGGTGTATATTTACTATATGATCTGTTATTGTACAATAATAATAAAATTATTTTCTGTTTGATAAAGCGACATGCCCAATGACATATTTAGTGCTTTAAATACAATAGGTGCAAAGCGTTTAAATAATAATTATTAACCAATGTTACTTAATCGAAATACAGATCTAAGGGTAGTTTTCGCCTTAAGCATCTAGTTTCATGACAATCGCCTAATGACATTATTGCTAGAACATTTTGGTGATTTTCTAATTGGGTAATATACTCGGTTAATATATTTCACTTCAGTAACTGTAGATTTTCAGATAACTATTTATACTTTTATTTATAAGAACCAAGGAACATTCACCATTACACGTGATACCTTGGACTAGAATCTGATGCTCTTCCCTATATCTGAAAATCTTATGCCCTTACTTGTTTGCAAACTGTATTATATTTCTATTTCTAGTTGGAAGGTGCGATTGACGTATTAGTTTCCTTTGCTATACATCTGTTCAAGTGCATGCCTAATCATCTTACAGATTGAGCTGTGAGAATTGCCTTGTTCTGCTAGTGATCCACAGTTTGTAAATACGATGTGATTTAATTTTTTTTCTTTTTCCTATTAATTTGTTTACTATTTTCTGGAAGAAGCCTGATAGGTCGATAAGAAGACGATTCTTAAGATGGTTTGTCAGTGTTTTCTAAAAAAAACAAAACAATTTCTGCTATTTTCCACTGATCTGGGAAATATTTTAATTTGAGTATTGTATTAAATAATTGGTTGGTATAATAATTATTAATTATAACTAGTTTTTTTATGAGTGAGGCATGTTGATGTGATTTAATTTTTATATAGCTTCTAACAGTGCGTACTCGCTGTCCTTAGGTATCCTTTGAGTTGTCTTTTTGACTATTGGACAACCTAAATCTTCCGAAGAGAGATTAATGGGTTGAAGGTAATACACCCAAAAGTAGTAGTCTTCTTACTAAGTATACCTTCTATATCAATATATTGAGAGAGATGTTAAAAGAGTAGAGTCTTCCTCAATTTATTGAATAGTTGCTTAGTCATCCGCCTTGCTTGCCTATTCCTCAACTTATGCAAGATTAACTGTGATCGAATTACAAATATTATGGTACGACTAGAATCAGTGAAGTTATGAAATTTCTGAAGAATTCAAGTGATCGTTTATTACACAGGCCAACACACATTTTGGTGCCTGCGATTTTTTAACTGTTCCTGGGTAGTTTTTGGATGCAGAATGTAAAAAAGTTCTCAGATTTGGTCTATCAGATCTAGTTTTTGAGATTTTTAAAAAAATTGTGTATATATTTTACGTTATAACTGTTATAATATATAATATTACTATTGACAGTTAAAAAACAAAGACACATGGATTTAAGTATTTATTGCAAAAACTTAATTTACATAATTACATTAGTCACTAATCACATAAAAATTTTCTTTTGTACGACTTTCTAGAATGGAGTTTACTAAGGCTAGCTGAAGGCTCCAGCAGTAGTCCGCCATCATGTGGCTATCCCATCGCCCTTGATAACGATCTTCCATAGTTTTAATATCCTGATGGAATCTTTCCCCCTGTTCTTCACTACAATCACCTAAGTTTTCTGGAAAACGATCCAGGTGGCTGTGGAGGTAGTGAACTTTTATACTCATGTTACAGCCGAGAATATTAAAATTTGAAAGCATAGTTTCCACTAATTCTACGTAATTCTCTGCTTTATGATTGCCAAGAAAATTTTGTACTACTTGAACAAATGAACACCAAGCGTTAGATTCAGTCTCGTTCATTGATGTGGTGAATTGTGGATCTTTAACAAGTTGCCTTATTTAAGGACCATCAAATATACCAGCTTTTAGTTTTTCCGTGCTAATGCCAGGAAATTTACGTGATAAATACCCAAAACAATTTCCATCTCGATTTAAAGCCTTCACAAATTGCTTCATTAAGCCTAGCTTGATATGCAAGGGCGGAAGTAAGATTTTTTCTCTTGCAACCAAAGGTTCGTTGATCACGTTTTGTTTTCCTTGAAGCAGTGTATTGAGTAGTTCCTAGTATAGGAACATTGGGTCAGGGACAATTCCAGGTCTCCATTTGGCTAATTACATTCTGGGAAATTTCTATTTTGACGATTAAGTACATATTTATCTCTTTATTTGTTGTCCTTTATCAGAAAAAAATATCAATTAACCTGTAACCTGTATCTCAAAAACTAGAGCTGATAGAAAAAATCTGGTGGCATTTTTGGAATCGGCACATTAAAAACATCTAAAATCAGATGTTAGATTTCCGGCACCAAATTTTTTTTTTCATTTTGTTACCCTGTGTTATTATCCAGGTTAAATTATGATGGCACTCTATTGCAAATAACATAATTTTCTTCACTAAATGCACTAGTGACTCCATTGCAGTCGCAACAGTATGAGCACATTAGCACTTACATACATTCATCCTTTCGTGAAACACTTTCTTACTAAAAAGAGCAAACGTTTTCATGTAAATATCCCTTGACTACAGATTGATGTTGACAAAGGTTTTGTCAACAGCAATTTGCTTTTCCTTATGTACATTTGTCAAACACGATCATTATTTAAAAATGAATTATGCATCTCTACTTGTCTCTGGCTAACTGAATTCCCTACAGAATGATTACTCGGACATCTAATAGTACCTTCAAAAAATTACCATAGTGCAGTGTATCTACATTCTCATTGTCCTTGGTCCATTGGGGTGTTACCACGTTCGTCATCTTTAGATTGTTTCTAAAAAAATAAGTTAAGTTGAAAAGAATTACAAAAATAAATTTGAGAAATTTGAGAAACGGAAACAAATTTATTCTTAAATTATTAGTTGTGTGCAGTTTGACACAGCTAGTACTGGGTAGGATATATAAGGCAGAGAAACAGAGATTCAGAGAGAATACATCTACATTTCAAAGTAAAAGCACATATTGAAAATCAATTAATTAACCACATTCAATTTAGTAAATCATAGTTAGTAAGTTGTAATTTGAAACTTGTGCATAATTTGATGCTTGGTCTAGTTGATTCGATTAATCGAAAATTTATAAAAGAATTTTCAAAAGGCCTTAAATTTAAGTATGTGAATCTCGCAACATATATTTTATTTCCAAATTTGGTTATAGTTTTTCAATAAGCACAAGGATAAGTGAAAGCTCAAATAGTATATCACCACAATCATCAGTATACCCTTGCATTTTATTTTAAGTGGAAAATTTATTTCGATGCAAATTATAGAGCTGATATGTATGAACCCTTTCACACAATAAAATTCGGCTTTAATCGCTTATATGTGGTCGAAAATTGTAATTACATAACGCACTAATTTCAGTTTTATTACAATTAATTAGCGGGCCGCGAATATCGGAATTTAAAAATCAGACGATTTCTTTCAAAATTGTTTAAAACTTGGAAGATAAAATCGGTGCCAGCATAAGAGTTACGTAAACAAAAAGCGTAAAAAATCTAGGATACTCTTATTAGTATCATTAAACATGGTAATCCTATTTAAGTTGTCTGCAACACATGTCTTAATTGGGTTACTCATTTCACGGTATGTCAGTGTCAAACCAGTTTCGTTCTTATTTTTTGCAACATGCTAGGTTATACGTACGGTGGCACTGCATGTAACTATAAGAATGAGTAGAAACGTTATTAAACGCAGCGGGCTTTTTTGTTAACTGACAAGAATGTGATTTCAAAAAAAGAAAAGAATAAGTTAATTACACCGCTTTGCGGCATTGCTACAATAAATTCTATAGTGATTGCATAAAAACTGAAGATCGATTGAGACTGGAACAGAAAAGATTTTTTTTTGACATGTTTTTACATTCTATTCATATGTACGCAAAAGTCCAGTTGGTAAATGAGAGATAAAACGGGAATGAATCTTCATTGAAATAGAAAAAAAAATTGCATTCTGACTGATGGCTAATTAGCTACTATATTTGTCAAGTTATGAATAAAATTATATTAAAAAAAATATATAAATATATTTCTTATTTCACTTTCTATTTTCTATATTTATGATTCCGAGATTGCATATCAGTATAACACGCGTTCAAGCAATATAAATTATTCGTATCGCATCCACAGACTCACTCTCACAGAAAAGGGCTTGCATTACACTAGTTTGTAAGTATACAATAAACTTCCAATATTTATTTAATTTACACAGCCTATTAGTGTTTGCTGAATCATAGATTACGTTATTTCCTTATTAATCTTGAACCATATTCTTTAAATGACTATTTAAATTTGTAACATTTTGTATAAATAATTTGTTGGTTATTATTAGTAATATATTAATTTTATTTTTCTTTTAATATACTTCGTACTATTATTAATGTAGATTAATGCCTGACTTTTGTTTCTGTAAAAATTTACAAATACGAGGGTAGTTTGACAAGTAGTGAGAATGGAAAAGGAAAATGAATTTTTTAAATACAAAATAATTTTTATTTTTCTATATGTTCTCCTAAAAGAGCAATACATTTATTCCAACGGTGCTCCAGTGCCCTTATGCCATCTGTAAAATGCGATTCCGGAAGTCTTGCAAAATGCTCATTTACGAAGATGATAAGCTCGTCGTTAAACGAAAATTTCTTTCCACCTAGTGCCGTTTTCAATTTTGGAAAAAGGTGGAAGCCGGAAGGGGCTACATCCGGCGAATAAAGCGCATGCGGTACTAATTGGACATGCAACTCGTGGATTTTGGACATCCCAACTGTGCTGGTATGCGAGGGCGCGTTATCTTGGTGAAACAGAATCTTTTTCTTTGCCATTCCTGGCCGTTTAGCACGAATCTCAACATTTAATTTTGTAGAAGTTCTGCATAATATTGTCCGTTTATTGTGGCACCTTTCCGAAGGTAATCAATGAGCAAAATACCCTTCGAATCCCAAAAAATTGATACCATCACCTTGTTTGCCGATAAAGTGGTTTTCGCTTTCTTTGGAGGTGCAGTAAGTAAGGTCCAATTACACCACCTGACCATAATGCACACCAAACAGTAACTCGTTTAGGATGCATAAGTTTCTTATAAATAATTCGTGGATTTTCCTCACCCCTGATACGGCAATTTTGTTTATTAACATAGCCACCAAGTTCAAAATATGCCTCAAACATTATTTTTTTGAGAAAAATCAGCTGATTGTTCATTGATGAAATTGACAAATAAACGACGTTTTAAATGTTCTAATGGCTTCAGTTCCTGTGTTATTTGAACCTTGTATGCCTTCAGAGCTAAATCCTTGTGTAAAATACCCCATGTTGTTGATCCACTAAGTCTAAGTTGTTGCGAATGTCGTCTAATGGACATTTCGGGATCTTCAGCAACACTTTCACGAACCATGCCAATATTTAAATATTATTTTATTACTATATTTTTCACTTTCTTGATCTTCCGCGGAACCGGTCTCTTGAAATTTTTTAATAATCCGACCGAAAGTGCTTTCAGATGACGATTATGTAAACCATAAAATTCACGTAATTTTCTAAAAACTCTTTTCACAGAATGCTGATTTTCATAAAATAATTCAACAATTTGAACGCGTTGTTGTACCGTGTACGAAGCCATTTTTATAAATGTCATACATCACACTTTTTAAATGCCCACATACCCAGCCAAATTCAGTGCTCCATCTATATTACCGTGCATATTATAAGGTAAATAACCTAATTTAGTAGACAGCGAATTTGTTTATATTGTTTCGCAGTTCTATATTAAATCCTTCGTTTAGTCAAATATTCTAGTTTATTTTTCCTTTATAATTCCGAGGTATTATATTTAGCGTCGTATACCCATTCTTTTCTAGAAACATACATATTTAATCGTATGCATTTCCGATGCTTACGTGTATCCTGCTAACGTCTAACAAATTCTAGTAAAGTCTGGGTAGGATATCATCGCTTGATGTGTGATTGTTCATTCATGTCTCGAATTGTCGCCCGTAAAGTTCTATAGATGGTATAAAATGGTTATAACTTAGTTTTATTTAAATAATTCGCGGTTTATGTCTCTTATGGGACGTGTAGATGCTTGTTTTGTCGTTTACTGTTTAATCGAAGAGTGGTATTGCTGTATCTGCGTTTACATTACAAAGTACGTGTTAGACCCGAACAACATCTAAAGAGTCTTAAATTGTTTGGATAGTTGCAAGGCTGTACTGGTCATTCGTCGAATATGTAGAAACTCCGAAGTAGAGAAATTAAATTCTGGTTAAGTCAGGTACAAGCTTAATTATGAGCTTTTACATAGAAAATAGATAAATATAGCATGAATAAATAAAGTGACAAATGTAGAAATTTACAATCTCCGTTCACTTAATTATGAATGTTGAGCCAGAGAATTTTCTTCCGCTCCCATATACCATGATAAGACGTCATGGTAATCTATACATACCGATAAATACCTGGACGCCCACTTTCATCATCATTCAGCACAGAAACGTAGTCAAACACTTTTTAATCTAAAGAGCTTTTTGCATATCTGAACCAAATTTACTATCCTGACAAGTATACTAACCTTATTTAATAACGAATATTCCAAGCAAGACATCTATTTCATATCACCTTAAGACCGTTCAGTTCCGTTTCTCAACCCACGTCTACCCACTTGTCTATTATCCAAACTGTTATTTACCGTCAAACCTTCCAATGCGCTATATCTAAACCCCACTCCACGCTATTGAACACCCTCTCTGTTAAAGACCGAAACTAGAGGTCTTTGGTGTCTATAAGTTTATGGGTTTCTGGAGAATGAGCTCATGTGGCTGTGTGTACACTGTAGGTACTTGTTGAAAACAATTGTTGTACTAGGGTTGCATGTGGCCGGGTCTGCACTTGCTGACCATAGGTTGAAAACCGGACACCAAATTCAATTTTATTGTGTCCAGATTGTATTCTGCAACCCATATTATTACAGTCACAAAATAGATAATGCTTCGATGACCAGAGACAGATCCTATATAACTCTTTCCCAAACTAACGAAGCAAGAGTGAATAAAATATCTGCAAGTGAAGCTGCAGTGCCAGAGACGCAGCTCTAATCTGAAAGTCCGGAAGAAACTGCACACAAGAAATTAGTAACAGATAAAGTAACTTCTAAAGCAGAAACATGGACAATGGTACAGAATTAAAGAAGAAAGTCGCGGACAACAGAAATGAGATTTCTAAGAAATAGGAATACGACGAATATGCATAAGATATGGAATGAAACGTATGGGCAAGCCAAATATAAAAGTCGTAGAAGAAAAGGTGCAGGAGGGATAACTCAGATACTTTAGATATGAGAAGATGCTGGAGAACAAACTAACCAGAATAATTGTAGAAGCCGAACAATTAAAAAAAAGCAAAGAGACAGGCAAAAAACAAAACAAAACAAATTGACAAAAGCGGAGCATCTGGTCCAACAGTTACAAAATAAAGAAGAGGGAAAGAAAATATGGAGGAAAGTGACTTGAAAAAGAAACTTCTCATCTCAAATCTGAGAATATAGAAAAAATGCTATTTGAGTAATGTATTCAAAGGTAGTGTTATTTTATATGTTTATAGAATATAGAATCTATATGTTTCTAGAATTTCTGTAATAGAACTTTTGGCAAAATTGTGTATGTGCATATGTATATTACATGCTTCTGTATTTACGTAAATAAACAAGGAAGAATTATAGCAAATTCGAAAGCAATCAGTCACTATACTTACACTTCAGAGTGAAGATTACAATAGAATCCGTAGTTTCTTGTTCAGTTCGTGATACTTGCATATCCTACCATCAGTAACCGACATAATTACTTCCGCGGTTCGTTTTATTGTTGTTGTTGATATTTTTATCATCATTCAGTAACGAACTGCGTTTATATTGTCTTGTAACGTAAATACTTTCCACATGTGACGAGAATAATTATGAATAAACTTAATGTCTACGATGCTTCCTCTTTTGTTTGAACATGTAACTGCCTATTTAGAGAAAGAAATGTCGTTTTAAAATTAGTTTTCGTCTCGTCGATTACGTGCCGCGAATATTACAATAATCGGGCAACTTTTGCAAAATAAGCTTTTACATATTTATAAGTTCTTGTTTATGAATCATTAGGCAAAACACCATGGTACAGATTTAAATTCAATCGAGATTCGCCTTTAGATTAGAATCTATTATTACAATTTATAATTTAAGTGAAATAAAATTATACTATAAGAATTTACTTAGTTACTGACCTAATTGTAATGCTGATATATGGTAAATGACAGAAATAAACAGTAAAGTGCAGTCTTCACACCAAATAAGTTGTGATGTATTTTACAAGAATTAGTGTTAAGTTTTACGCTAATTGCAAATTTTATTACATTTGTGTTACTTATGCATTTTATATTATGTCGATATCTTGTTTTATGGATAAAATTTAATACTATTTTATTAAAACAAGCATTCATTAAATCTTTACTAAAACAGAAAGTTAATCTTGAAACAAGTATTTATAATTGTCAATAATATCTAGGTAGCTATGTTATCAATTATATAAATATCGTAACTGAGGTAAAACGTTTACTAAACGAAATAATTTTCCGTTACTAGGATCGTCTGCTACTGATTAAGAAGTGCATAAATATTATTGCGAATATGAATATAATTGAAATCGTCAACACCCTCTTCAATAATAGAAAGAGACCGAATAAAATGAGTATGGTAAGTTTTGTAGAATTTCATTATTTAAATCGTTAATCTTTGAAGTTATTATTTGAGAATTTAACACAAACGATTATTTGAGGTGTCCATATATCCTACTTCTCTGCAACCTTTTCAGTACTTTACGTAGTTGTTTTATGTCTTTTTAGAGTAACTTGATTATTTACAATCTCGGTTGAACTTGGTCATGATTACGGCTCTTTTAACATCTATGTGAAATATTCCACTTCCGCCAGTTTTTATACTTTAGCCTTAAAAAATTCCAGATTACACAGCTGATCAGGTTTACCGCCCGCACACTGAATCCATTTACTCTAGAGCATTGACCTTTACAAATTAATTCTTGCCTTCCTAGTTTCTCTTTCTCATAGAGGGTTTTTACATTGTCGTAGCTTTAGAAGCTCTCATTTTATTTTCTACTTTTCTTTTCGTTGCGACTAGCAAGAAGGGTAATAACAATCCACCTGACTTGAGCCCCATTTGATCAAATAAAGCTAAACTCAAGAAAATTGCGCTTGAATTCTTCAGAGGAACTTTAACTATTGCACCTTTATTTCCACACAGCTGCCACCACATTAGTTGAAATCTTAGTTTGGGTTTAGCTAAGATTAGTTTCCATACTCGAACACTACCTGTCAGCACATATTTGCTTTTATGTTTCCATCACTGAGAAAGAAATAATAAATTATACTGTGCGTACGTTACGTAATTATTATTGAATTTTATCGTGAATAAATAGAGACGATCTTGGTGAGCATATCTTAAAGTTTCTTGTTTCTCTAACTATTGATTGATGATTGAAATTGTAGTATTTCCAAAAAATCGTAAGAGTTTCTTATCGAATGCGAATGATTAATTTAATTGATTTTGCTTATTTATTTATTACTTACCTAAGCTTTGACGTTCCTTTGGTCATTAAGATACTCTATGTAGGATAGCCAATATTTAAATTTTTTGCAAACTTTGTTGAGATTCGATTTTGAATTTCTTTTATGATACTAAAAACTATAAATCTCTATTCTCAGCCAATGTTTTAAACTTACCCTCAAACCAGACCTGTCGAATTTACTTATGTGTCTTATAGATTCTGTTTATGCTGCGAGTTTCTATTTCTGTATTATAATTTCACATTACTATCTGTTAAATATGAGTGAATACATTTCGTATACTAAAATGTTTGACACGTATAATGGATTTCTTGTTATATCAATACTGCAATTGATGCAACTATGAAATACTGAAATATGAAACTGAACAGTTCAATTTTAGTGTAACAACCACAAGATTAACGGCAGTTCATAGTATGTTCCTTACAATTTCAGAAAATTCTGTGATCTTCGAGTGTAGGCTGAAAGGTTCGCGGAATGAAAATAAAGAAAAACTTAAAATTGCATATTTTTTAACATAATTCTTTGCTATCAAGATATAGTTTGCCTAGTGATGATCTTAAGTCCCTATACCTTAATAAAATTTAGATGTCTTAGGTTTCTTCAAATAAGCATCCACATAAGCATCCACATAAACATCAACATCGTCGTTTGTTCTGTTCAGTTTCTGACTTGCAAGGTATATGTTTAAGCGTGGAAAAGGGTGTTAATCTAACGGTGTTAAATTCAGCAATAAGATGAGTGCAGTAAAAATCGAAGCTTAATTATTGTTTTGGTATAGCAGCAACACTTATCTGGGGCAGTGCATAGTTTTGGTGGAAAATAATTTCTTCTAGACCAAATTGAAATACTTTTCATTAATTTTTTACTTTAATTTGTCTAAAATAGACACTTAATGTGCACATGGGATGGTTTGGCCTTTTGAAAAATAATTAACAGGAAGGATGCGTTTTGTATCTCAAAAAAGGGAGTGTTTAGTTTTCCGGCAGATGGATCAGGCATCACCTTTTTTGAGAGAGAAAAGCCACTGTGGTGCAATTGTTTACACTGTTGTTTTGTTTCGGGCGTATAATGATAGACTCAAGTCTTATCTGTGGTAATAAATCGGCGTATAAGATCTACCTAGTTTTTACAAGAACGCTCCAAGTACTTAGTGAAATTTTGCATTCTCTCCAATTTTAAACATAGAAGTTGAGGTATTCACTTCCCAGACTACTTTTTCATAGCTAACTCTTCATTCGAAATGTTTGTTACGCATTCCTTAATGCATGTTGCAATCCTCGCTATCTAAGTCACTTTCAACAATTTCCGGTATAGAGGTTGTATGACCTCATTTAAATTCAAGAACACATTTATCAATAATAAAAATATGAAGTAGATGAGTAGAAAATAAAATCTTTCCGTTGATGTTTTCGGTAACTGCTTCAGTCTTGAAAAAATTTTCAACGATTTCAACAAAGTTAAAGCACATGGAATATATGTATACGTATATATTATTAAGACACATAGGTTTCGTCAGTGAAGAGGGAAAATTTAATAAACTCTGTTAATCATTTGATGTTTAAGTGAGGATGCTTAAATTAATGGTAAATTGTCAGACATTTAACGCCATTTAGTAAACATGGAACAGTGGTCAGGTGTTCATCATGCTTTTTGTGTAAAAGCGTTTTATAATAATGATCATTCTGCGACAACCGTTTATTCACGCAATTAGTGTATGACTACAAAAGTTCGAATAAACTGGAAGAATAAAGGAGCAGCAAGAAGTGTTAGAATGCCAGAAAACATTAATAGGTTTCGAATGCCATAACAAGTAGTCCAAAACATTCTGCGAAGAAACATGCAGTAGCATTAAATATTAGTGAACCGTCGATACATCGAATTTTACATAAGGATTTAAGTTTTAACTCTTACAAGATTCAAATTGTTCAAGAATTACAAGAAGTTTCAAATTTTCCCGCATCACAGACGAACTCTGTATTAACAAATTTACCTTATTTTTATATGAATATTCAGATTTCTTTCTTCTTTAACCTTATTTATTGTTTTTTCAGTATTTTACATAACAATTTTAATAAGTTCTAGTTGTTCGAAGGCAAATATTTAACAAACAACACAGTAATGTGTCACGTTTGCTCCTAATAAAAGTTTCTAATGCGATTTTAGACTGCTGTATCAAAGAAAATAAGATAAATGCGATTGGTATTTTAAAACATGTAGCAAAAGAAATAATCCATCACTTGCTTTCCTCTGTCTAAGAATATTAATTTTTAATTTCGTTGACACCAAATAGTTCTCAACAAACATACATACATACGGATATTTTATTGTCAAGGAAAACCAGTTGCTTGCAAAAAAAGTGATGTATATATGGTCTAAATGTAGTTCGATACAAATTTGAAAATGAGTTTCATTTAAATGATGTAATATATAATTGTTAGGTGTCTATCCACCTACTTAAGTCTGGTAAAGTGAATTGGTACAATACGTAAATTAAAATGTTGAAACGTTAATATGTGCTGGAAGTAAATATGCTATCGAGACATCATTATTTTTGTTCGTTGTGCCAATTACCTTTGACATAAACAGTTTATCTGTTAATCGCATATTATGCTCAATTAAAAAGTTGTTTTAAACCGTTTTTACTCATTCTGTCATGAAATTTACTTTATTTAGTCTGTTTTATATTGCACGTGTATATAATACATTAAAAAATATTGACAAATATTCCTTTTACTTTTGAATTTCGTAATTATGAAACGATTCTTATATTAACTTGACGATGTTGTCACAGAAAATTATGAAAATAATTGGAGGATATGAATTGAAATATCATAATCGCAGAAATATTAAATATAAGCGTTTCCGTTACAATTACGTCTTCGTTATATATAATAATACATTTTTAAGATACTGCATTTGATTATTCTCTTTATTAAGCTGTCCATGGGAATACGCTGTTAGATAGGGTGTGTACATCAATATTTCATACAAGATAAGTAAGATTTGAAATATATTTGAAATTATTGCTGTGACCTTCATTAGTTTCTATTTGTAACATACATTGCTTCAAACAACTAGGAGGTATTTGAAAAAATGGTAATAAAGTAAATAAATAATGAATGTAACATCTCGCAAACGTGTGAACGGGCATTGCCATCCATTAAAATAGATCTTTCACCCACTGCGCCAGCGTACGAAAGAACACTGGGTCTCAAAATTTCATCCAGATACCTCTGAGCAGTCAGGTTGCCATTTTGGGTCAGATAAAGATCTGTATGACCTCCTGCGCTTATTCCATCCTATACTATTACACTCCAACCTTCGCTTTGCGGCCTTTATCGAACAAATTGTGGCTAATTACGTGTTCCAGGTTCACGCAAAATTAAAATACCCCTATTATCTAGATTTAAGGCGAATCTGGATTCATCACAAAACAATACTTGTGCCCAGTCAACGTGATTCCAAATTCTATGCTGCTCACCCCATATTCTTCGCGACCTTTTTGAGAGCAGTTAGTGGAACGCATACTAGGGGTCTTCGAGCATACATGCTAACGTCATGAAGACGATTTCTTATTATTTGAGTTGACACAACCCTTCTTATAGCAGCAGCAAACTCACTTCTAAGCTGCGTTGCGTTATGAGTGCGGTTTCTACGGGCAAATACTCTTAGGTAGCGGCCTTGTCGTCGTCTTCTCTGAACATGTGCAGTTTCTAAAAATCGTTCCACAAACGCGAAATCACACTTTGGCTAACTGCAAAAACTTCAACAACAGGTTGCTGTCTCTGTCCACCTTCCAATTGACCTATGGCTCTCTAAGCCTGTGCATAAGTCAAATCGCGTTACCTTTCCATTATTACCCGTAATTACAGTTAAAAAATTAGCTATGATACAGAAAATGATAAAATCTAGATGTAGACGAGGATCGTTCGCATATGCGCTTTTATACCCTAAAGCAGTAGCGATTCACGCAGGCTCTGCACCGAAGCGCTGTACAAGTTGAAACCTATCAATGCATTCTGTTTCATTGTTTAAAAGCGTTATAGTTGTAATAGAAAAATATTTGCGTGTCTTATATTATTTATTTATTCATTTTATTATTTTTTCAAATATTTTGTTTTGAGCAGTGTACATTTTTAAATCAAATTTTTTGTAAATGTTTACTGTGTTTATAAATGATAAAAATGTAGCAATGAAATGATAAACCTTTGCGCTGTTTTTTGCCGAATTCTAACGGCAAAATTACTTTCTGTTTTCTTTATTTTATATCAGTTCAATTTAGCTCTTCAATTGTCACAGTCAATAGTTGTGAATTAGTGAATTAAGACGTCAAGAATTCAAGTTATATTGTTGGACTAAGGTGAGTATTACGTTTCGTGATCTCGCTAGACGGATGCAAAAAATGCTGTAATTATTCATTGTTGGAGAGATTGGTCTCAAGAAATTTTCAATATCGTAGGTAATTCTCTGGATGATCTAGAAGCATCAAACTGAAAGGAAAGAGACTAAAATCGCTTGCCCTTAGAGATCCTGCTGTAATTTAACTGCTCAAAGGTTCATTGCTTTCAGTTGGAACTATTTGATTTACCCAAGGTCTAAATAATGTCACATTTCAGAGAGACAATACTCGTTCTCATGTTACAGCTGTTAAGTGACAGTTCCTGCAAGAGGCTAACGACAATACTTTGAATTACCCTGCACAATCAGTCATCCCTATCTTCCATAGAACATGATCCTCTATCGAAATTATAACAGCTACATCATGCTTTATTACTTGTTTGAAATGAACTTCTACAGCAGAGTATAGAACATCTTATAAGAAGCAGACTCGGGCGAATAGTAGAATGTATTCGTCTACTTGACATGCTTTTAATATAAATATAGTATTACTTCAATTGAAATTAATATTTCGTCACCTAATAGTTTTCGTAGATAGCACGATAATTATGATAATGATTGTAGGAAGTTAAACCCGATAACTAACACCATCTTTCAGAAAAGCCGTTAACGGACCATATTATGATGCTCTGATAGACAAATTTGGAAAAGAGCATTACAGAACTCGTTGCATACCGCAAATCTAAAGACAGAGGAAAATTCTGGTTAATCACAGAAAAAAAGTAGCTCATTCGTTTCATAAGAAAAAATGTTTGTAGTATACGCATGTTACGAATTGCTTCCGCAGATTTTCTAGTTACCGGACTAGTGATTCCACCTTTTTCATTGGTTAAGAAAAACAACGAGGTAGTAACTGAATTTAATACTTATCTTGAAAGTCGAATAGAAGAGAAAGCCTGAATATCTCTAGGCTAAACGTCTACAATTGGAAGAGGATTATATAAAAAATATATACATACTTTCTTTGGATATTAAATTTAGGCTGAGAAAAATTTACATATTCATGTGATTGTACGAGGCTAGATAATGAGGTTGGGCTCAAGGATAAGCGGAATGAAAATAAATATAATAAAGAGCTTTGTGGTTTAAAATTGCGTTTATTTCCCAACATAATTCCCTGCCACCTCGATAGAATTGCGATGGTCCAATGTGTAAAATTCATAAATTTCAATTTATTAAAAAAAGCATCTATAGCAGATTTAACATCATTGTCTGTTGAAAATTTCTAAGACATTTTTTAGGCCTAAAAAAAGATAATAATGACGGTACTTAATCCGACAAACAAGACGGATGCTGCAACAATTCGAAACCTAATTCGTCAATTTTTGCTATAGCAACAATTCGTGTGGGACAACGTCTTGAATTTGTTTCAAATTGTCTAAAAGGCTCGTGTAATATATGCTTGTGATGGTTTACCTTTTGGAAAGAAATCAACAAGAAGAATACTTTGTGCATCCCAAAAAAATGGAAGTCATTACCTTTACTGCAGATGGAAGGACCATCATTTTCTTCGAGGAGAAGAACCACTCTATCGTCAAACACTGCATCAGCATATATCGGTATTCACCTTGCTTGGACAACTCTTTCAAAACCTACTTTTCATTCAAAGTGTATGTTGTGCTTCTTTTAGAGATGCCTACAACCCCTGTTCTCTCATGCTTAGTAAAACTGCGCTCTATAACCTTCATTTCACAGTCTTCAACCAACCCTCGTAGCTTGAAATATGAAATTAATAGCGCATAGAGCATTGTATACTATGGCTGAAAATGTATTCTTATGAATCTGCGTACTCTGCTTCGTAAGAGATTTGTAAATATATTAATTTAAAGAAGTCCATAATTGCAAGATTCTCTTTTGTAATAAAGGTAGTAGAATATGATAAATTTATTTTTGTGTATTATAATTAACTCTTCTTCTATAACTAGACTTACACTCATACGGTATATTTACAAAGTTCTTTTTTGCTTCTAGAATGCTGGTTTGCTTCATGCATAAGACTTTTTTGACATATGATTACATAAACATTTGCATGTAATTAAGAAACAATGTACGAACTAGTCAGTAACTGAAGTACATCACGGATACGTGAATGTGAAAACCTCTATTGTGATTCTCGACTACAGACGGGCCAAAGGTTATATTAACATCACAGTATTTCCTACCAAATTTAGTTTATTTAAAACTTTCGCCGTACGGTCTAGAATGCCGGTTAAGGGAACGAACTCTCTTACAATATACACGTAAATTGTTCCAATCGATACGGACGCTTGTAATCAGTAGGTAAACCATGAGATGAGATAAAGTTATACACACCGTGAAGGAGAAATATACGAACGCAAAGATACCGCATCGATTGGTAGCTGGAACATGATTTAATGTCTATTTTTTGTGTTCTTTCATTCTATACACTTGGATGCAATATGTTCAATTATTATGTGTATCTTCAGAGATGGATCTCTAAAATTGTACTGTGGGAACGGAGTATGGAATCTTCAGAATTATTCACCGCGCAAAAACTATAAATTCCTATGTGTAAGCCATTTGTCTTCTTACTCCACTTACACATACAAACGAATAGCGTGTAGAGAGTCGAGCTTGTTGTATATCCTATGCTGTGTTCTATTCATATACACATGTATTTGATTCATGTATATATTAGCATCATAGAAAAGGGTAACACGTTCAATGTGACTTTATGTGATTAAAATTTCTATTGCATTAAAGAGTGTTAATGTAAAAGTTTATTCTTTATTATTAAGTTATATTATTAATACATAATGATCAAAAGTTTATATATATATATATATATATATATATATATATATATATATATATATATCTAAATACAGTCTTTATACAATCAAGAATTATTGTACTTCGGAAAAAAATATTCAAATACTAAAGAATGAAGAAGAAAAGAAAGAATGGAAGAGTATTTGATGAAACTGTTAGATATTAGCAATAAAATACAATGGTAGAATCGAAGAAACAAACTAAGATGAAAGGAGGTGACCCAGAAGTATTTATATTAGAGAAAGAAAATTTGGACACGATGAAAATAGTACAGAAATGGCAAAAATACCTGAATTTTTAGCTAAGAACGCATGGCTACGGTTAATAAATAAGATAATAAACAGAAATAAGAAGTAATAATAATTCTGCTGATATTCAAGAAAAGAAATCCAAAACATTGTAGAAACTACATATATTTTATCATTAAATATGACGGATAAAAATTATGAAAGAATATTGATACGAAGTCTAAAATTTAAATTAGAAAAGAATGTATTCTATTAATGACACACTAAAAACAAATTGACGAAGATCATTAAACAACTCTACAACTATACTATTAACGTGTTAACTTAGTAGAGATTAACAATTAGGTGTACAGCATGATTAGATGGAAGTCCGAGTTAATACCTATTTGTGATATACGCATGGTAGGGAGGATGCAATAACACGAATGAAGTAAATATAAATCATTTAAACAAAAGAGACCTGCAATATAATATCAATAAGTATGTATGAAATGAAAATCTAGACTAGAGTATTGACTAGAAATAAATAACATATAAGGCGGAAGCATAGCTAATATCGAAAAATAGAAGAATTGTAACTCTGAAGACATATTAGGATAATTCATATAGTTGGTACGTCCATAGTTATTGATACAATTTTAATTTTGCTAGTATTTATTTAGAATTTTTGGTAGTGCAGATCATTGACAGTAACATAAACCGTAATATATTTTTCTTATTACATGTGCTCATTGTCTTAAAACAACTAATCAGTAGGTAATTTTGATGGAGCCTGTGGTTGATTAACTTAATCACTTAAAGTTGATATATAATCCCTTTGCACATTAATTTTCGTATTCTGTCTTTCGACAACTTAGTTGTCATCAGCAGATAATTAAACAGTATCGTACCTGGAAAACTACGGCAAAATATCCGTGCGAAACAAATTCCGTTGTTGAAGTTGTCGAAATACGTATACAGAATATGAAAATTAATGTGGAAAGGGGTTATATACAAACTTTCAGTGATTAAACTAATTAGTAATTATCAAAAGTATTCTCGTATGCACAAAATGCCTCAAATTTAGTTCTAATAGCAACTGATCGATAAACAAATAAATTTACATATCACTAGCAGTTGGCATACAAAAATAGTTAGTAATTAATAGTAAAAATGTAAAATGCAACACCATTTAATGTCGAGATGTGGTGAGATATTGGATTCATATTTAATGCAATTACGTACATTACTTCACCAGGGCTTCAGTTTTCATAAATAATTTGTATATACAGTCATGTGGACGAAAATAGCATCCTAAATTAATACTTATAAATAACATTTACAACGGACAATTCTGTGTGCAGCTGTATTGAAATTATTTCGAATCACTGAATATATGTATATGGATTCCGATAAAGTACCGAATATGAGGAGGAATTACCGGGTTTTCTAGTCATGGGCTGTTATTTGCCTATGCATTAAAATAGGAGTACCATAGCTGGTGGCACTAAACGCAGACGTATGTTCTGTTGCAAAACTACGAGCTTATACAAAATACGCTCTCATGTTTTGTGAAAAGGATTGCAAAAGCTAAGAATTGGAGAAAAGTGAAGGAAAATCGTGGTGGAATAAAGAAAACTAGCTCTAGAGAAGACAGAAATATTATAACTTGTGCGAAGGACACCGCTCATAAGTTAAACTGCCATTAAAAGTGAGTTACGCCTTTGTATAAGCTCCTCTACTATTAGACGAAGATTGATTCAAGGAAAGTTGCGTGCAAGAAGGCCTAGGAAGGTACCATTACTAAATAAAAGGCAAATACACAGTAGATCGTCGTTCGCTCATGAACATGTATAATGGGATGAAAAAAAGTGGTTTAATGTACTGTTGTCCGATGAAACGAAAATAGTTTTATTTAATTCCGGTGCATACCAACGATACGTACGAAGGCCAGGTAAAATTCGGAAGCTCGAGCATCATGCCGTGGGAGTGTTTTTCATGGTATGGCGTAGATCCTTTACATAAGATAGATAGCATAATTAATGCTTATGTCTACTGTGCTGTCTATCACGTGCAGAGGAAGAAATGCCACTAAAATGGTGTATATGCATTATAACGATACGGAGCATGTCTCTCGTAAAGTGAAGACGTGTTTTGGGTGGCCGGCACAATTGCCAAACTTAAACTTCAATGAAAAGTTATTTGGAGGAGTTTAAAAAGCTGTATCTGCTGCTAAGTCGCAAAATATTGACGATCTGTGGAGAATATGCCAAGCCGAATAGCAATCAATTTCAGCAAAGGCATGTAGCAACTGGTGAACTCGTTGCTCAACATGTGTCAAGAGGTTATAAACGATAAAGGTCAAGCAATAAAATATTAAGCATTTCAATCCAATTAACTAGTAAAAATAACATTTGGCTAGTGTTTTGGCATGACTGTTATGTTAATGCACAGTTATTTTGTTTGTCATAGAATATAAACAGTTTCGTTTTCTCTTTGGTGTTAAGAAACTATTTATTTACTGTTATAGTTATATGACATGTTGGTATAAAGATTCAATAAACTTTCTTTCATTTAACGTATAAATTGATATTTCAGCAAATCTAAGACCGCTGCTATTTTCGTGCACATGACAGTATGATTATAGAGAATTACAATTTAATTTCAGCAAATTTTAATTTGATTTAAAAAGTATAAATAATTATATATTATAATATATATAATTATATATATATATAATTATATATCGAACATCCTGCGTCAAAAGATGCAGTGTAATGAGATATTTCTATGCATCTTAGAAAGAACCAGATTTAACTAATCTTGTGAGACATGTATAGTACTTCACAGTCTTAGCAGATAAAAATAATCATTTATCAAAACATTCGTTTTTGTGTTCTAAAAGTTGTGAACACTTCTCTAAATTTCTATTAGTATAAATTGAGTAAAAATACTAACATATGCCGGTGCTGTAATTTCGCTGGAGTTATAGTCTCTTGAAATCATTTTGTGTAAATTTCAACACCCGTTTACATATAAATGTATCGTTCAGCACCACCCTACTAGTAGATGATAGAACTAATCTTCGAGCGAAATCCAGCACCAAGACGGTAATCAAGGGCAGAAAGATACCAGCAACTTGTAGTTTCTTCCGCATCACCTTAAAGCATAATATCAGGGAGGATACGTGTAGGATTACCTAACAATGAAAGAAAGTGGTTTATAATAAGCGATATCTTAAATGAAACATTAACGTTTTACAGCAATAATTGGAGATGCAAATTCATTATCATTATCAATTTTTGTTTATTAATCTATTTTGTAAATTCGTTTGAATGTCAAGTATAAAAATAGAATAGAGATTCGATGAGAGTCAGACTACAGGAACTGATAAGGACATTCCATTTGACAATCCAAAATATAGTATGAAATATGTCCGACATATGACATAATGAAATTAAGAATTTTATTTAAATAACTTAAACAGTGCAAAAACTAACGTAAAAGTTAATTTTGTAAATTAAATAAATCAATTCAAAAAGGATTGCAAAAATAAATTTGAGAAATTTCAGAAAGAAGATCTAATTAATTAAAATGGCGCTGCCAAAGTACCAGTTGTGTGCATAGTTGACACAGCAAGTCGCAATGGCTCATTTTGCACAAAGGCATTTGCAAAAGAGATGTTTGATGTCTCGTTAAAACACTAATAACTTTCAAAATGTTTTAATTAATTTAATTTAAATCTGAATTTATAAATTTTAAATAATGTTTGAATTTTCCCAGACTTAATTTAATACTAGGTAGGTGTGAGTTTGTTTTATTCTCCCTTAACTGCAGCGACTAATTTTCATAGATGTATTTAAGAGTATATAAGTACAACCATTAGCGGTCGTAAATCGGGCGCAAGGATGCTGTCTGTACTTGCTATAGCAAGGGATTATTATAATCCTAGAGACATTTTAAGGGCACGACAACTCAAGCAATTAAATAATAATTAAATAGTAATTCCTAGAAATCAGTCGCTATTTGCATTCGGTTAGCTTCTACAATCCCTCGCTTTTTATGTTCCGTATAAAATGCAAACTTTAGCAATTAAAAGTAATTGCGGAAAAGATTTACTTGTTTTGGGTGCTTTTTTGTTCAGCAAATACAGAGATCTGAAAAGTCGAGAAGTGTTCTGGAGATGCACACACAAAAATGTGTACTAATTTTACTTTAACTAGCAGTGTTTTAATTCACAATTATGAATCTAATTAGTAGAAAAGCTATATCAAATCGTGTAAACGAAGAGCATTAGATGATATATCTGAAAACCTTCTGAAACGATTCATAAATGACTATGTGAATATTCAATTACAACACCTGATATCAGTTATATAACAAAATAAATATAGCAATCGTCGAAAGATACTTCCAAATGCTTCCAAATATACGAGAAATGCACTATGCAGTAAATATATGTATTTTAGAACATATTTAACATATGAGGACGAAGACTTTTTATTTATAAATAGCCAAGAAGATAATATTATTATGTGAAATAAATGTTTTATATATGACAATTCATGGGTACTATATTCTCTGACGATTTTGTTTATTATCAAGCAAAACAACTTATATATATATATATATATATATATATATATATATATATATATATATATATATATATGTTTTCTTTATTAAAATATGAAATTTTAGAACCATGACATATTTTTTGATCCATGCAAAATTTTCGTTGATTTTGAAAAATCATTCCACAATGTTATAATTTACATTTGGTCTGGCACATACAATAATGGTTGTCGTTTTCAGTTGGATCAAGCATAATGTAGAAAAATTCAGTTACTTGGACTAGCTTCAGAATATACCAATAACTCTGCAATAGGATAATGGCTTAAAAACATATTTGTAATTAACTTTTTCAAAACCCAAGTGAAGTTTAAAAGTAATATCCTTTCCTGGTTACAGCTAAATATTAATACTACTTTTTAATTGGGATGACGCCTTTTGAATATGTAAGCTCTTAACATTAGTCGCCTTTACATATTCAAAGGTAATGACATATGAATCCGCCTTAAAAGGTTTTATTAATATTGAACCGTGTACAGAGGGGAGACATTTCTTTTTCTTAAGACTGTATATAATTCTAGAGATCTGGTAATCATCATTATTAAGCAATTGTATTGAAAGATCCTCGCACAAGAACATAGAAACTGATGCAGACTAATATAATAGATTAATTTATAAACGGTGACAATTTCAAACTATCGGTTCATCTTATTCTATTTAAAAAGTTTTTAACACAGAATCAAACTTTCGATCACCTTTTTTTAATTATTTTACAAACAACTTTAATTGCTTTAAATAGTTTAGATGATACTTTCAGCTAATATATTTCCGTATAGAAAAATATTTCTATTTTAAAATTCCCGTTCGAAACAACAACCATTTCAAAATATAATTGGAGGTATTCCTTTCTCTGAAATCTTAAGTATCCATACCGGTAAAACGCAAACATCCCAGGAGTATCGGTGTAATCGTTTATTTTATAAATTAGCTTTCCCATTTACTGCGGCAATTAGTATGTTCTGTTCTCTATGTAGGAAACTGCCTTATATGTTATGATTTCAATTAGCAAGTAATCAGTAGGTTATTGTAGTTAATCACCTCGTGATCTTCCTAATTACTGCTCTGGAACTTCAATCATCACTTTCCAGTAAATTTCATAGCACCGCTCAGAAACACTGAAATGCTCTATATATGGCTACCATTAAGTGAAAGTGTCCACAAATAACTTAATAAACGTGTTCACACACTGGTAGTAATTATTATTACACAGTATGTACATACATATATACAGAAAATTCTACCCACGCATATAGTTCTACCAAATATATATATATATATATATATATATATATATATATATATATATATATATATATATATATATATATATATATATATAAGGATTCGTCAGCGAAGCGGGAGAATTTAAAAACTCTGTCAATCATTTGACGTTTAGCTGAGGGCGCTGAAGTTATTAATAAATTGTCAGTCATTTAACGCCAATTAGGTAACATGTAGCAGTGGTCAAGTGCTCATCGTGCTTTCTGAGTAAAAGCGTTTTATAGAAATGGTCACTCCACAAAAACTGCGAGAAGGTTGTTTCGCACTCATTTCAAAATTCCGCGTCATGGGCGGCTACCGTCTATTCGCGCAATTATTGTATGGGTACAAAAGTTCGAAGAATATGGGTTTGCTTTAGATTTAAAATATAAAGGAGCAGCAAGAAGTATTAGAATGCTTAAATTTTAACACATATAATATTCAAATTATTCGAGAATTACAAGAAGCTGATTTTGTTTCTCGCATGAATTTGGGTCGAAAATGTTGCAGCGCCTGGATGGTGACAAAAATTTAATCCACCGTATGTTTATGTCATTTTCCCATTTTCATCTAAATGGTTATGTAAATGAACAAAATAGCAGATATTGGAGCGCTGGAAACCCGCTTCGTTTGTATGAGACACTTTTGCATAGTCCTAAGGTGACAGTATGGTGTGCCCTTTCATCATCTGGCATTGTTGGACCATTCTTTTTTGCAGTTCGTTACACAAATATGATCGCAACATTTTTGAGACAAGAACTGGTTCGATTTCTGGAGATTACGTGGTGTTAGCAAGATGGTGCTACCAATCATACTGCTCATGTGTCTATTGCTGCTTTACGGAAATCCTTTCCGAACCATACCATATCCAAAAATGGAGACATAGTTTGGCTAGATAGATCATCTGATCACCAGATTTGTCCGCATGCGACTTTTTCCTTTAGAGTTAGCTCAAAGAGCAAGGTGCACGTTGAGCAACCGCAAACGTTAGCGCGACTAGAACTAAAAATTCAAGAAGAAGTTGCATGCATCACACCGGAAATTTTACGGCGAGTAATAGAAAATTTTCGAATAAAACTACGAGAGTGCCAAGATCGTAATGGTGCCCATCTGAAAAGTATTATTTTTAAAAAATAGAATGGCAAGTCTAACTTAACCGAAAACTATAAAAATGTTAATGTCAAAATAAAAACTTATGTAGATACAGTAGTTTTAAAATTTCTCGCACACAACTTTAAGAGCGTTTACTCAAACTTTCAGTCATAATGTTCGTCGAAGTACCGAAAATATCGCAGTCGTAAATGCTTAAAATGAACCAATTGAGTGGATTCACAAGAAATGAGAATCTCTCAAACATACAAGATCAAATTTACTCAAGAACTAAAGCCTCTTGATCATTTGAAGCGCCGAAACTTTTCCGATTGCGCTAAAGTTTAAAGAAGATCCTGAATTTCATCAAAAAATCATCTTCATCAGCGATAAAGCTCATTTTTGGCTTAATATTTTATTAATAAGCCAAATATGCGTTATTAGCAACAAACTCACATGTGCTTCAAGGGACTCCACTGCAACCACAAAAAGTAACCGTGTGATGTGGATTTTATGCTAGAGGTGTGCTCAGACCATACTTTTTCGCCGATGAAAATAACCGCCATGTTACGTTCAATGGAATTCGCTAGCGTGCCATGTTGAAATACTATTTTTGGCCAGAAATGGATGAACTTGGGATCAGTGATATGTGGTTCCAACAAGATGGTGCCACACAGTTCGTCAAACAATTGATCTATTGAAAGGGAAGTTCGGTAACAGTGTAAGTCGTTGGTTTATGCCAACAAGTCAACAATGTTAGAGGAGCTCAAAGTCCATATCGGACGCGAAGTTGTCAACGTACCGACCGACATGTGTGAAAGAGTGGTATATATATTATATATATATATCACAGATTACGTATAAAATAGAAGGTACATATTTTTATTATAATTACGATCATATTTTTAATGTGTTAGATATTTATAATTGTGACTGTAATTTTTATGTATACGAAATGTGTGCGTTATGATATACGTGGTTTGTTCAAAAGGAAAGGTGAATTTTGAATTTTCGCGCGCTGTGTACATTCGATTATCGAAATTTTTTTTTGTTATGTTGGTACACATGTGTTAGTCATATGTTGGCATTATCAGCCAATTTGTATTAGTAGTTTGTTGTTGACAACTGAAAAGATTAGTCACGTTTTGTGTGTTCTTCGATTTTTGACTTTTGAAAAAATAGATCAAGGAATATGTATTAAATTTTGCGTTAAAAATGGAATAAAGTGCTCCAAGGCACTTGAAATGTTAACTGTGGCATTCGGCAAGTCCACTTTGTCTCAAAAAAGTGTTTATAAGTGGTACAAGCGCTTTACAGAAGGCCGAGAAAATGCACGCCAAGTTCGATCAAATGTGAAGGTTTCGCTCACTATTTTCTTAGATTACAATAGCGTGGTGCATCATGAGTTCTTGCCAACAGGTCGTACGGTTAATAGGGAAAACTACAAGGAAACTATGCAACGTTTGCGTGAAGCAATACTGCTCAAACGATCGGAATTGTGGAAAAAAAATCATGGATTCTGCATCACGATAACGCACCAGCTCACACATCAATGCTTGTTCGTGATTTTTTGGCCAAAAACAACACCCTAATTATGCCTCAACCACCTTATTCACCAGATTTGGCTCCCTGCGACTTTTTCCTATTCCCAAAACTGATGAGACCAATGAAAGGAAAGCGTTTTGCCACAATTGATGAGATAAAGTCAGAATCGAAGAACGAGCTGACGGCCATACCGAAAAGCGCACTTCAGAAGTGCTTCGAGGATTGGAAGAAGCGCTGGTATAAGTGCATTATATCTGAGGGAGTTACTTTGAAGGGGACAAAATTGCTATTGATGAATAAATAAGTACTTTTCATAAAAATTCAAAATTCACCTTTCCTTTTGAACAAACCACGTACAAAGAAAATGTATATAATAGTACCAGATACGACTACTTTTGACAAAGATTTTTTTATCTATGTCTTATAATTATAAATTATTTGCAGTTCTTTATTTGACTCTACTTTGAAAAACATACATTGATATGAATTGCAGTTAACAACAACTTTTGGTACCAGTTGATTCTTTCGAAAATGATGATTTTGATTACAAATGAACATACAAAAGGTATCCATAGTTTTTGAAATATTTACCTTATTTACCTTTATATTCGTGAGGATTGTCCCATTCATAAAGATTGTCTCATGAAGAAATGCAGAATGATTGATTTCATGACTGGTTTTAATGAACAGATAAAAGTATAGAATGTGCATTTTGAAAAGCTTAAAACAAAATTTAACAGTTCTCTTATTACCATTATTAAATGGTCGTTATTGTACAAAGAGAACTGTTAAAATTTTGCAATAGAGATTTAATTTTAAGTCTTTCATAATACACATTGTATGAAACCAATCCTTTTACATTTCTTCTGAATACTGAATATATTCTTTCCAGTACTTCCAGTCCGGGTCTTGTTAAATACAGATTATGGATGGATAGACGGGAGCGCGTCGTGGGAGGACAAATATTTTTACGTGTTTCGACAAATCTTGGCAAGAGATGTTCCCTTTTAAACTTCCCAAGCATCTCACAGTACCATATAGCGTGTCATGCCGCCTCTGCTCATCGGTTAAAGCATTATGTACCCAAAAAGGATAATTCTTCCTCACTGAATGACGTTTGTGTAGCTTGATACGAATCCAAAATTTGCTCCTTGAGTTTCTTTATAACATATGAGTCGCTCAATGTGCTCAATCACCTTCCAACACAGGAGCCGTTTTATTTAAACAATGATCAATATTCAATCCACGAATAATACAACAATATGATATGAAATCACACCTGATTCGCCTCAAATGTTATCGAAAGTAGAGATAATCTCGGTGAGGTTGAATTTTAAAGGCTTCGTGTCTGTCGAGCTCTTATTGAAGTACGAAACAATTGATTGAAGAGCGAAGTTTCAGCAATTGGAAAATTTGAATGAATCTATGATCCAGAAAGTAGTATTTTGGTAGGATAACAGATGACCACACAAAAGTTTTATCGCCCGTTAAATATTATTGGATCATGAACGTGATGTTACCCTATCCACCATATTTGCTGAATCTTCCACCTCAGACTTCCAGTTACTTCGTTCTTTTCAAAACTCCTTGGGTGGTGTAACGTTCGACTCAGACACTGCTGTGAATCCATGTAAAGTTTATTATTGAGAAAAGATGGATTTCTTATTGAATGAGAAATTACGAAGCACACCGAAAGATAGTAAAAGGTGATCAAAGAAAGGAGATAGTATACATACATTTAATTGAGCTTCTTTTATATTAACAAATGACCTATGAACAACAACAACCCAGTTTATTGCACTGCTAACCTTTACATGTAGTTGATAAAATACACGAAATGGAAGAGCGCAATGCGGTACAAGAATGTGATCCTATTCAAACATGCACAATAGCACAAAGTAGAAAACTTATTGTTCTGTCAGAATAATTTTTTATTTTTATTTATAAAAAATGTTTACAAAAAAAATAAATGTTAATTTAATTGAAGTCAAGTGCAGAGAATAGAAACATGAGAAATATGATGCATGGAACCCAATAGTTTTCTTTAAATCTCCGACAGAATTTTTAATCTCTTTAAGCGTCAACTCTTACTTGGTATATAAGCTGCCAATATTTATTATACTGTTGGAGAGGGTAAAATCGCTTTTCGGGTTCAATCATGAACTGTCAGCGAATTAGATATTTCAAAACTTAGTTAATTGATCAGGTTTTTAGAAGAATAATTTAAATTACTCGTCGCTTTTCGAAATGAAGCGTACATGTTTTGAATAAAAATCGAATTCTTTAAGTAATACGTAGTTTATAGTTTCTAAAGATTGCATAAGCCTACAATAATTCCTACTTCGATCTTATCTGGATAGGCAAAAACATCATAAATGTTTAACGTCTAACGGATTGTGTGGTTGACTATTAAAAGCAGCAGATTTTACATGTTTCGCGATAAAATCTGACTCGTCCGCCTTCGAAACTTTAATTAATCTAAATTTGCAACATAACGTTGTGAACAGTACTTAGATTCCGCTTCATTATCTGATAATCGCCGTTATCTATGATCAACGATCAATTGCGCGTAATTTTATAATTATGTAAGAGTGGTAAACGACCGGTGTGCTCGACTAAATATATTTGTCCGTCATAAATCAAACGTCCAATTTCATATTATTCAAATAGTGTGACCGTTTTGTGCGTAGGTGGAATTCTTATTTAGCGCTTTCCCATATAGTTCAGTCGGAGAAATATGAAATTAATGCCTACCAACATTGAGTGCTCACTTTATCAGATAGTCTAGATTCTGTTATATGCACAGGACTTCAGATGAAGTCAATACATGTAAACAGCAATTTACATATTCCGCTTGCATAATAGCGCCGAATAAAGCTGTTTGATAAATTATTAAATCTGATTGCAATTTATTGCAGTTAGTTACTTTGCAACACTCGCAGTCATTTCACCCCACTTAAATATTTATACATTTGAGGTCTCTAAATCGATTTCAAATTAGAAGTGTGTCAACTTTACAGTGGTTAGTTTGTATTATTATTACCGACAAGTGGAATTAGCACTCTATATATTTAATAGTGATTGAAATAAAATCTGATACAGATTCATTAAACTTTTTTTCAGTTTGAATATTTAATAGCAAAGCACCAATTAATAAAGAATAAACAATTTTTAAGTAATAATAATAATAATGACAATAACGATAAAAAAAATGGTAATAATCTTTATTTGTCCGACAGATAACTAATTACAGGACAAAAAGTTAAAACGAAATACAGTGCAAAAATTATAAACAAAACAAACGAAAGTAATTACAAAGGTGCTATATAAAAAAATTAAGTTAAATTTAAATAAATATAAAGCCAATATACATTAGGTTTGCAAATAAAATTTTTCATTAAAACTCAACCGAAATTAAAGCCTGAACATCTATTTTTTATTAAAGTAAATGTTTCTGTTTTCTATACAAATTAGTTTACGTTACTTGATTTCAAAAACAAAAATTTAAATTTATTGACCACAGTAATCAAAACATGGTGGGATTATTACAGTGTCTACATTTTATCCTCGTAGGTCATCAAGTGCAGGGTATTTTCATACCTTTTTCATACCTTGCTACAATGCATTGGATTTAGCTGCATCATCACTTTTTCTCTAGAAAAATACACATATGAATACTACATGATGATCCTACTGCCCTCAAATGAGTATAGTCTGATATAAGACCATATACATAGTGTGTCGCAGAGAAAACCGAACTTTTTTAAAGTAGTAATTCTAAGTGTCATCATCTATTTAAAAAAATATGTGTCGCTATGGTAGATCTTTCACCAATGTTATGTCAAAATATCATGACATTTGCATCATTAGAAGCCGAGAAATTGCGCATAAAGTAACAATGTGTATTTGACATTGGTCATAAATTGAATTTTGAACAATGAAAAAATATCAAGTTCTGCTTTAAACTCGATAAATCGTTTACAGAAACATTTAATTTGATGAAACAAGTATATGATGATGCGTGTTTATTGCGTACGAGTGTGTAGGAGTGCAAAAAAAATCTGTGGTTACGAAAATTAACATCGAGCTTATGCGTGAGTGTATCAGAAATGAGCTGAAGTCCTCCTCGCGATACATGGGAGTGGATTTGAATATTTCCAAAGATTCAATTCATCGCATTTGGGACTGAGAAAGATTTATGCAAGGTTTGTACCACACAACCTAATTGAATACAGACTTGATTAAAGTCTCAAAAAAAGGAAGAAAACTTCAGATATTGTATTGTGACTAGCGATGGGGCGTGGCGTTTTCAATATATTCTAGAGCCCAAGCGTCAAAGCTCTGAATGGAAACATCCAAGCCGATAAAGAGCGAAAAAAAGCCATTTAGAGAGTAGAAAGTGAAAATAATGTTGATTTGTTTTTATGATACGAAAGGCATAGTGCATAAAGAGTTTTTACCAACTAGTCAAATAGTCAATGGTGTACATTAACTTGGTGTTATGCAGCGTTTTTTGGCGCATATTCGTCGTGTGCGCCCTCAAATCGTGAAAGTAGTAGCTGGCGTTTGTTACATAATAATGCACCATCTCGGCGCTCGACGCTTGTTGCTAATTTTCTAACTACAAAGGGCATTTTAATAATCAACCATTCACCATATTCACCGGATTTGGCCTCCTGTAATTTCCGTCTATTCTCCAAAATACATTTGTCGATGAAAGGACAGCATTATGCTGACGTCGAAGGCATTAAAAAAGCATCGACAGTGAACTTGAAAGACATCTATAAAGATGAACTTAAAAATTCATTCGATATGTTAATTGGCCGTGCAAAACGTTGTATTGAAGCAAAAGGCGACTAATTTGAATAAATAATAAATGAATTTTTCAAATATAGTAAGGCTTTGTTTTTATTTAAAAAAAAGATCGGTTTTTCTGCGACAGACTATGTATTTCCTTATATATTTAATTAAAATTTATAATGATATTAGAAACATAAATAGAGTATACCTGACAAATGTTTAAAGCAATGTTTCGTTGATCTGTTCACTGGTATTATCAACAATAGTAAAAGACTTACTTGATGCTGAGAGAAATAAAAATATTCGCGCTACATGCCTTCTTAAAATGAAAAAATTTTAATGAAGATGTAGTTAAATTTTAATTTTTAATTAACATTTAATCCTACATCAGTTTTAGATTTCATTAATTATATTATGTACTCCATATGCAATCTAATATCTAATAGTTGAAGGAAATATCTAAGACTATTAATTATAGTCATAACCATGATCTTGACATATCGTTTGACTTTTTAATGGAAGAAGTATAGTAAATTATTTTTGGTTTCCCCTTATAAATGCAAAAGGTGTGTAATAATTCGTATAAAAGTAAATAAAATATTAATATTAAAGACATAATAGAATTTTTGTTCTGCTTTATATTTGAGACTTAATAGCCTAATTGGTGAAACTGCTTGTAGAATAGTGACCAATCAACAATATAATAAAAAGCTCTGATAAAATTGCGCCTATTAAAAGACTGACATTACTCAGCGTCCTTTATGACCTATGTATGAGACTATAACTAATGCCCTTTTCATTTTGTATTTCAACAGTAACGACAAGCTTATACTTATTTTCGAACCACAGGCATATTAATAAATCCTATATTATAGCTGTCATAAAGTACAAATTAATCTATCATAAGAAAATTTTATATTCAAATGTTGAATTGAATTAAACTTTTCAAAATGCAATCTAACAATTAAAAAAAACAATTTTCTTATTAACTGTATGTGTATACATAATGCGTATATGACAATTAATCAAAATAATCCTTGACAATTGAGCCAGCCTCTTCAAGTTTTTTATTTACGACTCGTTACGCAAAATAGATAAAATCCATTTGAAAAATATTTAGTCGTATCTTCCAGCTATAATCATGTTGCTCTGTATTAGAAAGAAACGACTCCGGGTTACGGAATAAATTATGTATTCATAAATAAAATAATATCATTAAGTTATATTAAAAATAAAAGGTGTGCTCGAGCGGAAACGAATATTATATATAATTATACCGTCAATCTCGTAATTTGATTTGTAAGTTTTGTGTTTTGTGTAAACCTCCTGAAGTCTCCCATTTCATATTAATTTATACGAAAAATAAATTGTATATTGCATATCTAATATTTATTCAAAGAAATACTAAATGGTATGAAACCGAAGGTCGGTATATTAACTAGGAAAATAGCTTGAAACTAAACCAGTCTTGTTTTATTACTATTGCACGGGTGCTATTATTTTAGAATAACTTTAAGAATAGGCTGGAAGGTATCGTTGTATTAGTAGATGAAATTTTGAGATAATACAAGCAACATAAATTAACTAGGGATATTTATTATTAAAAGAAATCTGTTGCAAATGTGGCGTTATAACTTATAATTTAAGAAAGAGTAAATAAATTTATAACAAACAAGGTTCGATATTTGGGCGTTAACGCGTAGGTGTACAGTAATTTTTGTTATTTATAGCCGAAGACTGTCTCCGTGTTTAATTTAGTATACAGAAAAGTTGCAAGGAAAAGTTAAAAACACATAACTTGTAAACTATAAAACTCGAAAAATTTAACCTCCATAGAACGCAGCTAATAAAACGTATGCTACACCGAAATTCTTCTATAGGTCGAGCTACGGCAGTCATAAAAGACGAGAAAATGTGAAAGATATACAAACACCACTAAACACAAAAATGCTAAATCTAAGAAAATACTTTCAAACCAGAAACACGTACATGCACAAAATATTCGTATTAACAGACAACAATTGTACGCAGCTGAACTTAGCACAAGAAAATATAGAAGGAAGAACTCAAATAATATTTGAATTCGTAAAAAAAATTGATAAAAGACACAGTACATTACAAATACACCTCCTGAGTGTATCCTTGTGAATAATAATTATAAAATATACTGGGATAGGATAGATAAATTACTAGTAACAGTATTTGATAGAAACAAAAGAAAATTTACATAATAGATATTGCAATATCGAACGTACAAATAATGTACTAAACAATTTGTAAAATATGCATCATTTTCAATTGAATTAAAAGAGCTTTGGAATCAAGAAGCAGTAACAACAGCACTGATTTTGATGTCAGTAACAGGTATTACATCAAAATGATTTCTCAATCATATGCGGACTCTAGAAATATGTCCATGTACACACACGAATATATAAAAAGCAGTATAAAAACAACGGCAATGATAAATCAATCAACAAGGGAAGATCTCATAACCTGGCCGTAATCTGTCATTCGATCAACATAATCACAACTATGATAACTACCTTCAAATGGCAAAACTTGTAGTATGTACATAATAGAGAAACCAAATTGAGGAGCGCGTCTTATATTATGTATATAAAAGAAATAGTAAATTGTAAATTTTTAAAACGTGGCGGAATACCTACCGTTTTAAAAATCTTCTCCGAAGTCACAAAATGGATAATATCGGTTAAATATTTACAACGTTATGTATGTTTCCATAGTTATTTCAGCAAACCGTGTGTAGCGTGGGAGAAAATGTGTTTATAGGCAGAAAAATCTATACATCTAGTGACGTTATAATTGCATAATTAAAATTGTCTTTAAATCAATTTAGCGGATCTGGAGACGTATCTTAACAAATTTGTCTTAATTTGGGAAAATCATAATCCTTGTTAAAAACACTTTCAAACTTCCGTATAATAAGAATTTATTGCGTCTTATACTGTGCGTGAACGTTTTTTACTATTTATACACATCCCACTAATGGCAGCGAAGGACTTTCTAATTTTTCTATTGTCTCCGCTAGTCCAAAGTAATTGTTCTGAATAGTTCTTTATTCCTTCTTTATATCTTCGAAATATTTGTAATAGTAAAACGTTGCCTGTAACCCTGTTCCCTAATGTGCAAGAATCAGATCCGGTAGTTCACGGATACAGGTACATAGTCTGTGAAATTGGCGTTTTAGAGATTCGACAAACACCACTTCTGTATGTGCTATTAAGGCGTCTATCTCAGGATAGCATATACGAACAGTTTTTGCCGCACAACATGTTAGTTAGTTAGTTTGTTAGATATCGGCCTACAGAAGACATATTCAAAATTTTCCAATGTATTTAACAATAACTTTGAAATTACTTCGGCACTATATTGTTTGTACTTTTCTGGATGCTATTAAAATTGAAAATGATGATTGAACTGGTTTCACTCTACGTACCATAACTTGATATAACATAATTTTTTTAGTTGAATTTGATGGAGCCTGTGGTTGATTGACTTGATCAATAAGGTTGATATATAACCCCTTTCCACAATTAACTATTTGTAAATTCTGTATACGCATTTCGACAACCAAGTTGTCATCATCAGCAGATAATTTCAAAGTGTCGCACCTTGTAAAACACGGCGAAGAAATTGTACGAAAAATACACTCCGTACGCGATCCGCACCGTTGCAAACCAAGATGTACACTGTGTCTGTTTCACAAGATTTTTAAAAATACTTTTACTTAAACTAACATGCACTACTTCGGAAAAGGTTATTATGGTCAAAAAGTGTGAGTGATTTATGTGTGTTTTATGATATTGCTCCTCTTGTCTTTCAGCAGAGAGAAGAGAGGCGTTTGTAGAGGGCCGGCCTCATAAACGTTAACCAGATGGCCTGAATTCTTTACGATGTACATGCTTTCATACGCGTCCAGTTCGCGATAATTGTACACGTTCTTTATCAAATGTAAACAATCCATATTAACACTGTGGTTATTTTCTAATACATGTCTCGCTATACCCGATTTTTCCGGTCGGTTGAATTTTATGTGCGAAAGGTGTTCTTTATACCTGGTTTCGATCGATCTTTTGGTTTGGCCGATGTATTGTTTATTGCACTCTAAACATTCAATTCGGTAGATTCCCGATTTTTTAATCTCTTCAATTTTGTCTTTTGCATTTCCTAACAGCATTTTCAGGGTATTATTAGGGCGTGAACATACTTTAAACCCGTGATCTTTAAAAATACTATTCAGATTTTTTGTCACACGATGGAAAGGTAAACAAACAAAATGCTTTTCCCGATTGCTCTGTGGTGAAAGACAGATTAAAAAATCGGGAATCTACCGAATTGAATGTTTAGAGTGCAATAAACAATACATCGGCCAAACCAAAAGATCGATCGAAACCAGGTATAAAGAACACCTTTCGCACATAAAATTCAACCGATAGCGAGACATGTATTAGAAAATAACCACAGTGTTAATATGGATTGTTTACATTTGATAAAGAACGTGTAAATTATCGCGAACTGGACGCGTATTGTACATCGTAAAGAATTCAGGCCATCTGGTTAACGTTTATGAGGCCGGCCCTCTACAAACGCCTCTCTTCTCTCTGCTGAAAGACAAGAGGAGCAATATCATAAAACACACATAAATCACTCACACTTTTTGACCATAATAACCTTTTCCGAAGTAGTGCATGTTAGTTTAAGTAAAAGTATTTTTAAAAATCTTGTGAAACAGACACAGTGTACATCTTGGTTTGCATGCGGATCGCGTACGAGTGTATTTTTCGTGCCGTGTTTTACAAGGTGCGACACTTTGAAATTATCTGCTGATGATGACAACTTGGTTGTCGAAATGCGTATACAGAATTTACAAATAGTTAATTGTGGAAAGGGGTTATATATCAACCTTATTGATCATAATTTTTTTACGAACTATTGTTTCGCCCATTAATAACCACAGTTCCTTATTTTTCAATTCGGATTTAACTGTACATTTAATTGATGCGCTACGCGTTGTTATCAATATACATGCGCACATCATGTGGTTGGAGACAACTTGATCACCTTCTGTATGGCACTGATCTAGCGTCCAGTGATTGACAGTTCTTCCTTCGCTTGAAAAAGGATCGTGAAAACAGCAGTGCTGCTGTGTTCAGTAACTCAGACGGCAGATATCTATGAGGATAGAATTCAGAAACTGGGTGAACAATTTGATAAATGCCTTAATATTGATGGTAATTATGTTGAAAAGTAAATGAAGGTACGGACTTTCTCATAAAAGTAAAATTATTAAAAAAATTGCACTTGTGTTTACGATACTTAAAAAAACACGTCTCGTGCATTTCCAAATTATTTATAATTGTTTGTTTATAATTATATATACAAATATAATGTAATTATATAATATATTAGGAGAAAATACACAAAAATTAAAATAAAGTTCACCACTACTTCCTTTGCTTTAGCCACTGATTCAGTTTTTTCTGCCCGATGCTTATTATTATTATCAAAAATAATTCTAAATAGCCCCATTTAAATGGTTAAAAAAATGAATATGAGAATAATAACAAAAAAAGTAAATGCGATACGGAATATCTGAAGTTGAGTTTAGTGGTATACATAAACGATTTAGGATTTGTCAGTTTTATGAAACGGTATATACAATTCCCTAGACAGGCGAGAAGAGAAGGGCTAATGAATGCTAACAACTTAGGGTAATCAGAATAGCTGTGATATTCAGCTTTAAGAGCAAATAAACCACGACAATATTCAAGTGATGCAGCGTAATGAGCCTCTCGCCAAAATTTAGTTAATCCTTATTAAAATGAATTAAGTTTTAATGGTAAAAAAACTTTCTTTATATTCGCACAGTTCTTTTAATAGTACTATCTGGTAAGTTGACCATATAACACACCAGTACTCCAGCATTGACCTAATAAGTGTATAGTCAAATTAGATACCTGCATTGAAATCCTCAACTTCAAGCTCAGTGATTTGATCAGTACAAACCCATGTTCAAAAAGTAAAAGTAGAATAGAATTGGCGAAAGATGATTATCCTGCGGAACATCAGATAGAATGCTAATTGAATATTAATTGAATGGAATAAGAATATGTATATGGTCTTCAGTATTTTTTTTATTGTAAAAATACAAATTCTTTTTTTTATTAATGGAATTTTAATCAATAAAAAAATGACTACATCATTAATCGAATGTTCGTACTCTGCATACATATTTCGATTACTAAGTTGTCATTAGCAGACTATTAATCATAGTGTTGCATCTGGAAGTTTTGAGTAAATTTTTTATTAAGTGTTTTAGTTTTGTTTTGTTATGGTTTTGCCGAAATGAGGGTGTGGAATTTTTTCTGTGTAAGCATTACCGTAAACACAGATGATGATGATGACAGCTTGGCGAAATACGTATGCAGAGTTCGAATATTGATGTCGTAAGGGCTTTTTTGCCTTTTTTTGATTAATTCAATTAACCATTGATACATGTAATTATATTTCCAATCTGCATTCAAATTTAATTCTATTAGTTTAATTGAAATCGAAGTTATATGTCCATTAAATTCACTATCACATCAAATTACTGCGACTCTATAAATTATTACTAAGCTGCATATTGACAGATAATTTTCTTGAAGATTTATTAAGTGCTCCAGTTCCACTTGCTATAAAATTATATCTATATAAATATGAGTATTTGCAATTTTCTTTTCTAATCTATACCATAGAGCGAGATTATATGCTAATGTTTCTTTAATGATACAATTTACTTCTTTATAGCATAGTGTTAATGGGTAATATCGTTTACTATAAAAGATTAATGGGTATTAGTATAATCGTTAACTTGTGTAAGATAAATTACTAGAGTGATGAATATTTGCTATCAATTACATATTGCACCTAGTCAAATAGATTAAAAAATTAAATGGTCACTTTATACAACGCTTATACTACAGGAAATATAAAAAAGAAACTATGTAACAAATAAAACCTTCCATACATGTAAATTTACGTAGTTATTCGGAAAAAAAATGCCGTTTCTGATTAAACATTTATTTTTATAGTAAAGGCGTGTATATGCATGCCACAATATTTTACTGCGAATAAATTGGTGTTCCAAATTTCCTTTTTTTTTGCATATACGTATTTAAATTGTTAATTATGCTTTTGGCTAAGTTAATTAATTGATTTTTCTCCAGCCAATGTTATTAACGTAAATTTTAATGGAGGCAGGTAACTTTTAATGGAGACAGTGTGTGTCTGGCTTTCGACGGTATAAGTTTAGTACGAACTTTGTCTCTGTACGAGTTTCGCCGTGGTTTCACGTGCGACACTGTGATTAATTATCTGCTGATGATGATAATTTAGTTCTTGAAATACGTAGACAGAATACGAAAATTATTGTGGAAAGAGGTTATATTAATCTTAACTGTTTAACTGATAACTAACCCTATTTAAAGGAACCTTCTAGCTATGCACTCTATAACGGTTTTCAGTCTAGATGGTTTATTCTTTCTCCTGAAATACCCTTGGTTCCTTTGTTATTCAACATTTGTATCAATGATTTACTCAATTCCTTGAACTATAGATTTCTCGTTCTTGGGTATGATTAAAAAATTTTTTCTGAAGTCAACAATACCAATGATTATGTACGCTTTCAGCTTAATCTTGTAAACGTAAACAATTCGCATGTAAATAATAATATCAAATTAACCATGTAAATGTTTTATAAGGATTTCTAATAAAATACTTAATTCTTTGATATATGAAAAATAATACGTTATTGACTAGATTGTAGGAGATTATGGATCTGAGAATTACGTTCGATACTGAATTAACATTTATACGTCATATAACAATCGTATGTAGGTCCACTATCAAATAGATGATTCTCTAATTAATTCTTGCAGATATTTCATTAGTTCTCACATGTTCAAATCTTTTTATTATGCCTTAATAAGAAGTAAGTTGGAATACCTCACGATCATGTAGTATCATACTTTGGTACACCACCATTCATTTCAATCGTTAGCTGGACGCTAAAAGTAGAGTAGTCGTAAGTTTTTATTCAAAGTTGCGAGTAATAAATTAGATTCTCACGAAGCTAAATTCCAACCATTCAGGCGCTATTGTTAAAATATCCTCAACTAATTTCTAACACTTAGGCATCGATTGAAAACCACTTTACGATCTTAAAGCCTGTCAAACTTAGATAAAACTTGTCCATCAATATGAAACCATGTCAAATTAAAATAGCTTCATTTTCGTGAGACCAGGTAACAAAATGACATTTTCTGACATTTAACTTTACGTTTTCTTCCAGACACCACTGAGAGAAGATGATTATAGAGTATTGTCAACGTCTTATTTCATAAAATAATGTCAGATCTGCACTCGTGGTGATGAGATAAGACGATGTTACTTTGGACATATGTCAAAACAGTACATTTGAGGATACCAAGAAGAACATCACTGTACATGTAATATAAACAATAATGGATCCAAATTAGAGCGTCAAGTATTGCCGATATTTTTAAAAGTACGCATAGTACCTTTTGCAAAAAAAATCTTGTCAAAATAACGAAGCTGCTTAGTAAAATTCCATGATTTATTGTTTCAAAAGCACTTGAAAAATTGGGGTAAACAATATAAATTTAGCCTTGAAAGAAGCTTTAGCTATGTGTTCGGTAATTGTAGTTAAATTGATTATAGTTGATAATGAATGAATCTGTTCTAGATGATGGATAAATGAGACTTTATATTAAGAAAAATGCGGGAATAGTAACAGATGTAACCATTATCCTTGTTATACTTCACGTATATATAGTGTTTTTTAGGAGTGGAGAACTTTAAACTGGCGAAACTGATTATTGTGATAGGCGATTTGACAGTTCTCGGTTGTTTTAGAGTTAGTTTGGTTTGGCAATTCCTGATGAATAGACTGACGTCGGAGTTACACTTGCAAATTGCATGGTTCAATTAGAGAAACTCATCGGGCATTGCGTGCATTTTATGGTGCCTATAATCGCTTATGAGAGCGGTTAATTCGAGGAACTATGGATCGTTTTCACAATACGTTTACTCTAAATTATAATACGCATTCCGTAAGACGTCGTATAATGCGCACACAACAAACGATTGGTGGTGTCCAGCATAGTGTTGATGATGATGCGTCAATTCGTCATCGTGCTCAATAATTAACTTTGTGTCCATCCACTTTATGAAAAATTTTGCGTAAAGATCTTAGTTTAGGTGTTTACAAGATTCAGTTTGTACAGGGCTTGAAGCCACACGATCATTGTTCGCGCTGTACATTTAAAGAATGGGCAGAAGGAAATATTGCTATTGATCCACAACTTCATTTGAAAATTTTGTTTAGTGATGAAGCACACTTTTTGTTAAATGGCTATCTAAATAAGCAGCATTGTCGCATTTGCAATTTGAAGAAAGTCACCATTTTTGGTGTGCTTATGGGCCCGCGGAATCATTAGTCTGTATGTCTTCAAAAATGATGATGATCAGAAAGTTAAAATCAACTGTAAGCGGTACAGTGACATGATTACTAACTTTTTCGTGCCTCAATTGCAAGGCATTAATGTTACATACATGTGGATTCAGCAGGATGGCGCTACATGCCATACAGCGAGCGATACATTAATTTACGTATACTTACTGAAAGAAATAGACCTGTTAGTTGGCCACTTCGTTCTTGCAATTTCTCTGAGAATATGTAAAGTCGCATGTCTACGCCGATAAACCTGAAACAATTGAGCACTTGGAAGCCAACATTCGACCCCTTATTGCCGAAATATAGCCTGATTTACTGCGAAGAGTGTGTGAAAATTGGACCACTAGATTACGCCAACCGCGGCGGCTACATGTCCGAAATCATATTCAAACACAAATGCTAAAAATAATCTTTTAAATAAAATCAATTCATGGATATTAAAAACATTTTTCTGTGTTTTATTTCAATTTAAAGTTCTTCGCCTTCGAAAAAAACACCTTTATAATAATTTTGTTTTCATGTTTTTAAATCATTATATTTAATTTAAACACACTTTTCAGGACATTTATCTAAAACGATTTTTTTTATAATTTTAGCTACTTACGCGTAACATACTAGACATTGTCCCACGCTATTACTTCCACTCCATATTCAAGAATGACAGTTGTGGTTTTCTTGCGTTATTATTTGTATGATTCATGTATGTTATGTCTGCATAGTGGTTTTTCGATGTTTTGTAAGATGAAATATTTTTTTTAAATGCTATAAACTATTCTAAATTTAAATTTTTATTTTTATTTATTTTATTTATATTATTACTTTACATATGAATGTTTACTGGAATTTCTGATATAATTGATTTATTTTGAAAAATTTTCCGTGCTAATTAAAAATCAACAAATTAACCAAACAATAAATCGATTATTCTCAGAAACATCCTAGATTATTTTTTTAGTTAGTCATTTTCACAGAAACACTTTCACCGTGTTTTTAACACGAACAGTTTCATCTTAAAAAATTACGCCATCCCGGGCAAAGGCGAACAAATAATCTAATCACAAAATCATCATCAACCTCTTTAAGAGTCGTTTCTGAAATTGCCGAGATACTTGTCTAGGCAAATATCATGACTAACTTAATAGGAAAAACGTTCCATTGTGTTGCATGAATGCTACTTCTTGACACCATTTATTTACCTATCTTCTTATGTGATCTCGACGTGTCAAATTACAGCTACTACTACTAGCATCACTGTTCACAAATAAATTTATACGAAGCGAGCTTTAGCCAAGCGAAAGTTGTAACGTCCGTAGGGCATCGCCGGACTACTGGTCTGTAATTAAATCAGCTCGTCTCATTGATGAATTCTAAAATGTTTTGTAATTTTCGATTTGTGTTATGTAATTTCGACAATAAAAAAATCCATGAACCGGATATTGATGCGTGTCTTAAATATAATAGAATATACCATATATACACACATATGTGTCTAGACAAAGGGGACGTGAAATGTTTCGAGCGCGTTTATGTTTAATTATCTATTTTTTTTATAAATAAGTTATAACGAGTTAAAGAGTATTTCTACGGTGTTCAGTGATTAACTATAATGGGTTTGCTGTATTTATATCTAAAAAACATAGAATGTCAAATCCTGTTCTTGATTTTTGTAAGAATTCATTCAACAATTTCAGTTTAGAATAATTACAATAAATCCTTCTGTTTTTGCTAATATTGCCTTCGAAGTTAATAACATTTCGCGTTTAACTTTTTAAACTGCTCCTATATTCTCATAGGACTTCCCATAATTTTTCTCTGATGTATCAGGTTTCGTGAGTCTTCATAATAATAACAAATAATAATAATAATATTGAACTAAAATCTCAGTTAGCAGTAGCGTACAGATGCGCCAGGAAGTCTGGATACGTGCGACTATAAATAAAATGTGTTTGTTTACTTGGAAAATGGACGGTCAACATTTAATAAAGAAATATTCCCGAATTTAAAAAAGTCCTTTATATCACACTCTTGATTTCACTGAAACACTGTTATATACGCACTGTAATTTTAAAACTATTTAAAACTGCACATAATTTATCGATTGTATAGGCAACTATAATAAAGGTGTCCCAAAATTAACGCAAGATTTGAATTAAATAGAAAACACAGTTTCTAGTCTTTTGATTGTTATTTTTTTATTGAAGCATAAAGTACATAGGATAGGGCTATTTATGGAATAACACATCGGGCAAATGGCGTCCACGGCTTTGCAGCACCTACGCACTCGTTTGTCCAAATTTTCCATGACCATTATGCATAAATGTGGCCGAAATTTGTTGATGCAGCGTTGAATCTTCTCCTTTAATGCACGGGTGGTTCTGGGCTTGTTGACATAGACCTGCGATTTCAAATAACCCCATGAAAAGAAATTTAATGGTGTTAAATCACACGATCTAGGGGGGCCAATTCTGATCGCCGAAACGAGAGAGTACACGACCTGGAAATGTCTCATGCAGTAATTCAATTGTTTCACGGGCTGTATGGCACGTGGCATCGTCTTGTTGAAACCACGTATTGGCCACATCAATATCATCCAATTTCGGCAGAAAGAACTGTGTTATCATGTCATGATATCGAGCACCAGTAACAGTCACTGCTTGACCAGCCTCATTTTCAAAAAGGTATGGTCTAATTATACCTCCAGCTCAAAATCCACATCAAACAGTGACACGTTGTGGATGCATTTATTTTTCGACAATCACATGTGGGTTCTCAGAACCCCAAAAGCGGTAATTTTGGCGATTAACAAAGCCATCAAGGTGAAAATGTGCCTCATCCATTTGTTGATGTTCAATAATCCATTCAACGAACTCTCTTCGCTGTGCATGGTCATTAGGCTTCAGTTGTTGTGTTAATTGAATTTTGTGAACATGGAGACACAGATCTTTAGTGAGTATACGCTGTAGAGAGCTTCTTGAAATTTGCAATTCTTGTCCACGCCGCCGAATTGAGGTTCCTGGATTGTCACCGACACTCTCACGCACTGCTTCGATATTGACATTTGAACGGCTTGTTTTAGGAAATTGTAAATTTGCTGTATTTGTGTTTGGATTTCGATATTTGTGCTTAATGGAATTACTTGAGCTTCTTGCGAATTTAATTTCAAAATTCAAAATTTAACAAAGTGTCAGTATTTCTCGTAGTATATGCCCGAACAAGAATTTATAAATTCGCGGATGCATGTGGGGGATTTAATAAATGCTTCTTTGCTAGAAGCTATAAATTTATCTACCTTTGGAAAGCTTTTCTAAATACACATTACTAGCGATGTATTGCATGAAGCAAACATGTTACGTGAAACACTTTAGGGAAAGATTGTTTTAATGTTTTGCCAGCTTTAGCCATGTTTGTACTGCTATCTGTAACTAACTGCATCTTTAATATTTTACTGCTAAAACCAAAAGAGACTAATTCTCATTGCTTTAAAAAACCCATGCTAATACATTCACGAAACATTTTTTTAGCATCTCCAGCTTCGTCAACCCATAGAAATCCTTTTTATTTTCTAATTCCATCTTCATAAAGTTCGCAACCGTTTCTTTCACTCGACTTGTAATAGGTAACTTCTAATGTGAAATATATTTATTCCTAAACTGGCCAAACTTCTCATTCTCACTACATGTTGAAGAATGTTGTCTGCAGGTAAGATAATAAAATGAAATACGAACACGTTAACGTTTGCTTTTAATGGGTCTATTACACTGTATTATATTATACGACAAAATACTAATATTGCAAACAACACATTTAATTAGAATTCCTTATATTGTAACGTAGGGAAACATTTATAAATTTATTTACAACGGTTGTAGTTAACAATACATCTTTGCGAGGCATTTTTACGTCACTGGCATGATGCAATACCTACATAAATTCGGCCTCATCAGGTATTGTCTGTGGTTATCCGGAGAATTGTTGCGTCTCAATAATAAGTTAAAAGGAAAATAAAATCGTTTATATGCGTTAACAGAATTAAAATTCTAATTGGAGTACAATACAAATAAATATATGTATGTAATAAATAATTGATAACTATGGTGTACTATAGATATATTATATGCTAATATAATTCGTCGGCACATTAGATGTAACATAGTATTTAAAATACAAGCAAAAGAAGAAATTATATGTAATCAATTAGAAAAACAAATTATACTGTAGAAAGTACTAATTAACTGAAGCAAAAGAAATCATATACGAAACATACACATATTAAATGTACATGTACATTTATACAGGTAATGAATAAACGTTGAAAATAATTGAAAAATAGTATGAATATGAATAGTAGAATAGACAAAAATATAGTTATTTACATATATTATAAACACTCTTCATAACAATAACACTTTCATTTCTGATGCAAATACAGTGACCGATAATCTGATATGTAGACTTCCGCGGTCGTGGTCCATGCTATCTGGTGCTGGGCTTCCGGGCTGGAACCGCGTCACTTGTATATCTGCCGACGTTTCGTACTCATTTGTTTGGGACATCTTTAGGACTCAACTACTGCACTGAAACTGAAACAGTTTCAGTGCAGTAGTTGAGCCATAACGTCTTTATATTTTAGTATTTTTAATTTTTGCGAAATAATTATAGAAACTGGTTAACTGGATTTGAGGTGTCTCTGAAAGTCTTTCTAAACCCTTCTAATGACTGGTATGTTTTTTTTATTTACCCCCATCTTAAACAAGTACAATTTTTCTAATTTCTTTTCTTGTTATCGTTAGTTTAGAGTATTAAGTACTAATCAAATATGAATTTTAAATGTTAATCAAGTATGGAATTTTAAGCGCTAAGTTCGAGAATTATGCCTGAAAGTGAGAAATTTATATCTTAAGGGTGTTATCGCGTGGCTGCTGAATTATCACTGGCAACTTCGTCAACATCGCCAAAATTTCTTTTTTCTTCCTTTTTTGTGAAATTTGGTAACCGCGTTTAGGGTATTTTTTATACTCGTTAATTAATCTTACCACGTATTCTAAGAATACTGTTTTTAAATTCTTTTCGTAGTCTCTCAAATGAGTAAACTTTTTTAGATGTTTTCTAAATTTTTTATTTATTTGCAAAATACTTATTAAGCAAACTAAACTTAATTATATAGATTCTAACTTTGTAAATTTTTTTATTTCCAATAATATATTACTTCAATTTAACATTGTTTTTAAGCAAATTAAGTTATTCTCTTTGTGCGTTTGTTTTTATCATTTGCCAATATATTATTCATATTTTTGAGGCATTTGATACCTAAAATGGGGTATGAGATTCCTTGTTCTACAAAGGGTACTAGGAAAGTTTTGCAATACAGTTTTGGTTATTTAATTTTTTCAAAGTAATTTCCTCTACACTCAATACATCTCTCCATCCTCCGAAACCAATCTTTAAAACAGTTTTGCCAAGTTTCACTAGGGAGTAAAGCACACTCGTTGTTCCAAGCCCGCAGAAGGTCCTCATCACTGGAAAACCTCCTCCGCTTTAGCTACATTTTCACATGCGGGAACAGTGCAACTGGACTGTAAGGAAGGCGTTCGAGAAGTTTCAATCCTGTCGTAGTCAAATATTCGGAGCAGGCTTTGGCGCGGTGAACTGGAGCATTGTCGTGATGGAGGAACCAGGTGTACGTTCTTGACTTTGGTCGCAGGTTCTTCATAGATCCAATGTCTTTAGGCAGGTACTGTTCAGTATACCACTTAGCTGTGACTGTCTTCTATGCGTCCAAAACGACGCGTTCCACAATTACACTAGACTTGAAAAATACAGCTATCGTTTTCTTCTTTACAGATAGGGATTTTCTGAAAACTACTGGTGTGTCCTCATCATCAAAGACCTAAACTTTATTTTCAGCTTCGGTCGGCACATCGTAATAGTACAGCCAAGTCTCGTCACCTGTCACGATGTTGTTCACATACCGAGATTGCCCCTTATTAAAATTTTTGGCATCTCCCGGCACCAAGTCACACGTCGTATCATATGCTCTTCAGCCAATCGATGCGGCATCCACCGAGAACAAAGCTTCTTCACGTGCAAATAATCATGCAGACTCGAAGGAATTGCTGATGCATTTAGGTCTGAAGTACCTCTTATCTGTTGGTAGGCCACTCGTCTATCCTTGCCAAGCATTTTCCACAAAGTGGTAACGTTTTCCTCCGTAACTGACGTTCGTGGCCTTCCCGGCTTCTCAGCATTCTCCACAGTTAAATTTCCCCTTTGGAATTCTCTATACCACCTAAAATATCGTTGTGCGATGTGGACAAACATCATCTAATGCAAGAGTCAATTCTTCGAAGCGCTGATCTATGTTTAAACCACGCACGAAATTATAACGCAAAACTGGCCTTATTTCATTTCGTGATCATGATGCCATCGCAAGCACTTTACACTGTCACTGCTAGTGAATAACTGAGCCCATCGACATGGCGCGGCGGCTACTGTGCACGTATGAACATGTCTCCACATGCAGCAACAAGAAGCTTCCTACGATTCATTGTTGCGTCACATTGCAAAATTTTCCTAGTATCCTTTGTATATTCGTTTAACAAAATGTTCGACTAAAGATTCTGGCAAGCTTCATTCTGAGTGGACAACTTTGAGTAATCAAGTCCATCCCTGGTAGATTTTATTCTGCATTTTTGTTTTGCAGTTTGCAGTTTTGCCAAATTAAAAGCGTGTCACGTACCTTAAATTATTTGAATACTAAAAACTATTTAGAAAAATATTGTTTAATAGAGTGTTCCAACGATTTAGTTTTTCTAACAGATCTATGAAGAAGACGTGGTATTCAGATAGTACTACTATTATATTAATTCTTAGCAAAGTTAGAAATTTTATTACAAAGCGTCTGCCTTTGCTAATTTAGAACCATTTCCCATTATGTTGAGTTTAATTGAAAATTCGAATTGTCCATTTTAACCAGGTTTAATTCATCTATTAAAAAACGTGGTCAGATTATTTAAGTAAATGTCAACGAAAATTTCAATTATAAAGGTTCAATAATACATGTCATAATCAAAACTAGGTTTTTCGAGTTTCAATTTGACAGATTATGAATTAGTATTGAATTTATATTTGATAGACAATATAACATTGTTAGAATCATTATGCCATTGCTTTAAGATTCATTATTACTTTAGATTGGAATAAATTGCAGATACTATTATGTGATGTATCGTAAAAAAAAGACGCAATTCTAAATCTTTTCAATCAGATTTTATAAATTGCCATCTAATGCTACGCAGAACGAAGCGATCATATTTCTAAACGAGTATGATAGTCGTAATCTACTAAAATTACTGAGCTTATCGAAGCAAATAGCATTTATACAGAAACGATCAAGGCAAGCAAACACGCAATAAATCATTTTAAATATGACTGGAATAAATTCATCATAGAGAAAAATAATCACCTCCATTACAAAAATCGTGAACATCACTAATTTAATATAAAAATCGGACAGAGTGTTTTTAAAATTAGGATATAATTATGTTCACATATTAATTACATGTAATTCATTTGTAGCTTTTCTGTTTCGTTTTGATCAAATTAGCCAGGCAAGTTTCACCTATAACCTACCTGATGGGAACATTTATCATCAATCTTTCTTGACACCATTAATTTTATGATTTATTGTTACGTTAACAAGATTTGTATAACTTGTCATTTGCATTTCATATGTAGCCGTCCCTATGCAACCGATTAATGGATATATGTGTATGTTAGTTATCCTGCCTACTGCAATATCTTCACAATAGAAGTGGAATTTTTTGCTATTGTTATTTGTTGATTACTGATTTCCATTTATTGCAATTAGTATTTACAATAAGTGTACATCATTCTGACATTCACTGCAAGTGATTGATTGAGTTTGTAATTAAAAAATTGTAAAATTACAATTACATTACAAAGACGTATCTTTTATAGGATTTTAATTAAAGTACAATTTCTTATTATGTTCACTTTTTCATGGACGTAAATTAATTTAAAAAATTTTTTCCTTTTACTAGGTACTAGGACATATTTTACTGCAAATATTACAAAAACAATTATGGTAATTTTCGTATTCTGTTTACGTATTTGGACAACTAAGTTGTCATCATCAGCAGATAATTAAACAGCGTCGCACCTGGAAAACTACGGTAAAATATCTGTACAAAAACAAATTCCGCACACGAACCGTACCGCGCACTAGCCTAGAAAGCCAAAACGTACTATTGTGCGTTTTGGCTTTCAGCGGTACGGTTTGTTTGCGGAATTTATTTTTGTACAGGTACATAGCTTGCCAGGTGCAACACTGTTTAATTATCTGCTGATGATGACAACTTAATCGTTGAAATACATATACAGAATACGAAAATTAATGTGGAAAGGGGTTATATATCAACCTTCAATGATTAAGTTAATCAACTACAGGCTCCATTAAAATTACTTACACGTTCGTGTCAATAGATTATTAATAACTCAGTCAAATGTTCTGGAAATTTAATTAACTTGCTTCGCTTTTAAATAATATTATGTGCGCAACTATGTTCTCGTTGTTTTTTTGATGAAAATGCAACTTTATTGTGAAAAAATGTTTACAAATGAATCATTCAAAATATTGCCCATCGCTAGCGACAACTTTTTCCCATCTTTCCAGCAGAGCTCGAATACCATCACGGTAGAAGTATTCGTCTTTTGAGGCTATCCACGAATCAAGCCATTTTGAGATGTCTTCATATGAGCGGAACTGCTGATTAGCCAGACCATGTGCCATCGAACGGAACAAGTAATAATCGGACGGCGCAATATCTGGGGAATATGGCGGGTGGGGTAGGACCTCCCATTTGACCGTTTCTAAGTAGGTTTTAACGGGTTTGGCAACGTGAGGCCGAGCGTTGTCATGCTGTAGAATCACTTTTTCATGCCTCTGCTCGTATTGTGGTCGCTTTTCGCGCAGTGCTCGGCTCAATTGCATCAGTTGAGTTCCATACCGTTCCCCAGCGATGGTTTCGTTTGGTTTCAACAGCTCATAATAAATAACACCGCCTTGGTCCCATCAAATACACAGCAAAACCTTCGCAGCGTGCATATTTGACGTGAATATTTGACGTAGAAGCATGACCGGGCAGTCCCCATGATTTTGTTCTCTTTGGGTTGCTGTAATGAATCCATTTTTCATCACATAACGATGCGATGAAGAAAACCCTTCCTTTTTGCCGCTGGAGCAGTTGATCACAGGCGAAAAAACGACGCTCAACGTCTCTTGGCTTCGAATCATAAGGAACCCAATTTCCTTGCTTTTGAATCATTCCCAATGCATGCAATCGTTGGGAAATGGCTTGGCAGGTAACTTCTAATGCTCAATCAAGCTCGTTTTGCGTTTGGCATGGATCCTCATCGAGCAATGCCTCCAATTCAGCGTCTTCGAAGATTTTTGGTCTTCCTTCACGCGAACGGTCGTCAACATCGAAACCACCGTCTTCGAAGCGACGGAAACAATCACGGCACGTTGTTTCACTTAGAGCAGCGTCTCCGTAAACTTTTTGGAGTTCTCGATGCCCTTCAACCGCCATTTTCTTCGAATGAAAGAAGAAAAGCAACACTTCCCGCAAATGACAATTATTTAGCACAAAATCAGACATATGCACACAACCAAAATTATATGACGCAAAAAGAAAATCACTAATGTGTCAAAGCGGTTTGTTTACCATATGTCTAAGCTTGGTTCATGACGTTTTCGTTATGTCACAATCGACCAGCACTTACTACTGGAGCCATCTCTTGAAAAACAGCGAGAACTTAGTTGCGCACCTAATATTAAACTTAATTTTAAAGACGTTAAAAATTTCATCGAAATACTTATTTGTTTTTGTATACTATTTTCCTTCTTTTTCACTTTTCAACATTACTACGAGGCGTGTTTTTTAAGTAAGTACAGTTCTTAAATACAACTGCTGCAGCGCTGCGATCATCGTTCTGCGCACGTGAGCCAAGTATTTACAAAACGGATGACTTGATTAATACTTATTGGACCAAGTCACGCGAAATTGCTTCCGTAGCATAATATTTTCGTTGCTTTTGGACAGAAAAATGAACACTGTGAAATTTCTGTAGAGTATGATAACGCAACAAAGTGAATGTTTATTATCGAAGGTGACTCCGACGAGTACTGGAACACTATAACATGCACCTTTAACAATTATATGCAAAAGTACAAATAAACTCTTTTCGGATGCTTGTTTAAGTTTCATTGAGTAATTTCCTTACATACAATGACAATATCCTTATGATTTACTGCAGCTGCACAAATTGTGTTTTTTTTTATGATATTTATAATTGTTCTACAAGTGGATGTAATATCTGTTGGACAATGAAGGCGTGTTATTTATATTATTATTATTATTATGACACAGGTTTCACTTACTTTCTAAAGCTTGAAAACTTTTTACTCAATCCACATATCTATGAGTTTGAGTTAGAATTGTATACGGTTGATACTGAAGTACTACTGTACACCACAAGCTTTGTGATGTTTTATTTCTTAGAATTATTATTATTGCTATCATTATTATTAGTATATGTATATTTAAATGCAGATCAAATTAATATATATGGATTGTGATTAAGTTCTTTAAGGCGTTCATGAAGTTGTTTAGGAATTATACAATTTTTGACCTATTTTTGATGCCATAGTTGTCTCTCTTCTGTTAATTATTGCGTTTTTGTGTATGTTTTTGCTGTAGGTTTTGGATGTTATGTATATAAACGTAAATTGGGTATGTTTCCTTAGAATTTTTATGAGTCAGTGTATTGTGTGTTTCTGCGTGATACGTACTTCTATTCCAGTATAATTTAAATTTTTAAAACTGCTTGTGGTTCGTGTTCTTCCATGGGACAATTGTATATACTAATTTGTCTCTATGTATTATTTCGCAGATATTGTCATTTCTCGTTATATATTCTCTTTGTGCTAAGTTTGTAGATGCACCTGCGATATATTCAATTGTTTTTTGATATTTTGTGACATTGTCTGCATTTGTCCATCATGTTGTTTTTTTATGATATATCACCGTGTGGTTTATTGTGTGTTTCTGTGTAATCCGTACGAATGTTTCTATTCCAGTATAATTTAACTTCTGAATTTTCTGAAACTGTCAATTATATATACCAATCCATATTTTATAATGTGAGCGCAAAATAATACATAGATATTTTGCAGATATTGTCATGTCGCACTGTTTTTGCTACTGTTTTCTTTTATGATATATTTATCATGGCTTCTGGTTTGCACAACTCGATCTTATATACCAATTATGAATCAGTTTCTGTGTAAATATTATTTAAAATTTTATTATTATTATAATTATCTTAGTGAAAATTTGGCCAGACGTGCTGTTTTTCAGTTCACCCGGATAAAGTTTTCTTCCATCTCCATTATGAAGCATAGTTATATCTTAAAGCTGTGGCTCCTGTCACGTTTCTTGCAATTGTAGCTTGCTTGTGAAATCAATAGTTTAAGATGATTCACGACACCAGCACTTATTTGTTTTATAAAGCCCAGTAAACCGTCTTAGAATTATTATATTCTGATGAATTTGATTTTTCATTATGCTTTTACTTCTCTAAAAATCTTACTTCATTTTCAGGAAATAACATGAGACATAGTTATGAATTAAAGAATTATACAATAATATGATTAGAAGCGAAACTAATATTTTATGTACATAATCAATAAAATTCAACTTAATCAATTAGAGTATTTAAATTATTCCAACAATTTCAATTTAAACCATTGTAGGTGAGATTTTCATTTGTTATAGTGATTATTTTCCTTTGTCATCTTAAAATGTCACAGTATTTTTCTTCCATGCGTATTTGCTTATTAAATGATTTTTTAAAACATTCTATGAATTTCTTACAACTTAAATAAATTTAAAGAAATAATTGTTTGTTAAACATGTAATATTTCCATACCTAATTATTATTGGAAATAAACATAAATAAAATATTTCGTCTAGCCTGTGTCTATTAATAAATTTAAAGAAAAAATATGTTTAAAGAAGCGGATATGCAGTCAGTATTTTTGTCGCCACTGAATAACAGGATCTCATTATCTTTTGAATTATTTATAACATATTGAACTTATCTGAACTAGATGAACGATATTGATAGATATTTTTAATTAAATACTTGTGATACATTATATCTGTTACATGACTAGCCTAAGCCATTAAGTTAAGTAATAATTTCTATAACAATGCATTACATACATTATTGGTAGTATAAAAAATACATATGTAATTAGTTACGAGGGGAACTAGAAAAGTTTTCAACTTAACGATGAAACAAAACACACAAAACAACGCTTCTGTTGTATTTTTATTTATGAACGTAACCTTTAACGTCAATGCCTTTGTTTCACCTGTCCACCAACGACTTTATTTCAATAAAAAAAAATATTTCTGCTGATCCTCAAAATATGCATCGATCTCATTTTTCAGTTGGTTGTTTTCTACAAAATAATGTCATTGAGGTACTTTTTCAAAATACTAAATAAAGTTGGACGGAGACAAATCAGAAAAATATATTGGGAGGTTTAACTCAAAAAATGGATTTTGGCTACCTTTTAGTTCTCTTGAAAAAGGATGTCGTCTTTTTGACACAAATCTGTTTCATGTCTGTCTCGATTTTGGTCAATAGTCGTACGTAATTTTGTTGACGTATTACCATAGATAATTGCTGTTACTGTAGTCCTCTTTCGCATATATTTAATAATAATAACAAAATAATGGATTTGCGACTCTGCCAAAACTGTTTTGACTAATATTTCACTACAAAGTATGGAGAAGCATATCCTCATAAAACTGCAATAATTTTTTTGTAAGTAGTTGGAGGTAAATTATGTTTCTTTGATGACGCTATATAAGTCTCAAAGTAATGAGCGAATTGAAGTTAAATTTGAGACATAAGTAGAAAAATGTTGTCATTATTGAATGCTATTGGGCAACGCGCAATTAGTTGTTTCTATCATGGATAAATAATTTTTTTTTCTAGTTATCCCCGTATATTTAGAATTGCTACTTGGAAAGTTGCTTTTTGATTAAGCATGTCTTAATCCAGAGAAGTTGTAATAAATAATTTTAATTTAAAAACGATTATTGAGTTACTTGGATCTGTGACAGATCTATATGTAAAGGTATAACACACCCACGTCAAGTTTATAAACTGCATATTTATGGCTCTATAATTACATAAACAATACATTGCATGAGAGTTAATGTAAACATAGAAACTGTACAAATAGCAATATATCAATCACATATCAAATTCCTTTCCTTCATTTTATAGTAAATATTTACTTTAATTACATGCTATTAAAATTTTATACTTTTACAGGTTACAAAACATTTTATTTAAGATTCTTAAGTGAAATGATTATTTCCAATTCTGTATTCTTTGACTTTATGAGAGTGCTAAAGTTTAAGAAATTTTCTATACTAATAAATTAAATTATATAAAAGTCTTTGGTATATATACACTATACCCTGCGACATCATCAGAAGATTAAATATTTTATTATTATACATAATTATTTTTAGAAAGAAAGCGTATCATGACCCTGTTCTTGTTCCTTCTGATGACTTGTTCTAAATAAAATTATTTAATGTGTACCTAACATCTGTGACGCCTTTCATAGAACTGAACTTATGTGTAAGTAATCAAAGAGCATAGAGGTGTCGATGCTCTTTGCTTACTTACACATAAGCTCAGTCCTGTGAAAGCCGCCTTTAGAATAACAAAAGAAAAAGTACGATATAAATAATAAATTTCTTGTTATCTGTTTTGAATATCCTAGATATAAAGATTATCAACTTCTTTTAATGAATATATGTATATAGTCTTCCTAAAGTTAATAAATGGTAGTTTATAGGTTGTAATATATTGCTTTATTTATCTGAATATTGCTAACTGGATGCTAGACCTGGTTGATTCAAAAAAAAACACCAGTTAAGCTCTTAAATGTTTTACAAAAAAATTCAATAGAGTCTCAATTTTTAAATAATTATGTTGTATGAGAATACTTATTTCATAACGCAGATATTACTCTCAAAATTTATAGATACTCTTATAATTAACGTGAAATATTGCTGATAAGCTCTATGGCTTATCAGCAATATTTTACGTAATTTGTTATGTAAGTTATTCTGAGGTTGAATGATTAAAATATTTTTTCTTCAAGATTCTTTGTTGTTTCTTCTTCCTAGAATTTGGCATCGTATCGTTATTAACTTTTTACATATTTTTAATTTGATATTTATATGTGTTATGTAACTAAACAACTCTGACTTTTAGGTATGCAAATAATTGTTTGTTATGTACGCATTTAGTTAGATACATTATGAGTGATTAATAGTAATGAAGGTTTGCAATAGGTAGCTTTATTACTCACTTGATTACGTTTTTGATAATTACACATTTTTTCTGACATACGAAGATAGCGGTAATACACCCACATCAAGTATATAAATTGCATAGTTATAAATTTATGACTACATTCACAATATATCGCATAAGAATCAATGTAAAGATAGAAAATTTATATGTCAAATTATATCAATTATATAGTAAGTTCCTTTCTTTCATTCTTAAGCAAACAGCTATTATAATTATGTGTCATTAACGTTGTACAATAAATCAGATAGTTCTTTCTCTTCTTTTCCGTATAGCACACACTCTTTTTAAAGTATTTAAAATAAGCAATTCTATAGTTCTGCTCAATTTTTTAAATTATAGCCGATCGTCATCTCTCTGTTTTCTTCACAAATTTTTTCTTCAGTCCTGGGTTAATTAGCGATTTGTCATACAGAAACTTCATATGCAAGGTGTTCTTCTCATTCTATTTATTGCTGCCATTTTTCCACTTACTTAATTTGATTTCTAGATGCTTTTACTATTGGGCTATATAAATTTATTTTACAAATTTTCTGTTCTATTGTTTCATCATACTTTAGATGTTTTTAAGTAGTATAATATATGCACATAGTAATTCGGGATTATTCTAAATAAATGAATGGATTTTATGACGCAATGTTTGGATTCTCTGCATTGTCATAGAACGAGTCATTGACTATTTGAAAGAAGCGGTTTCTATGCTTCGAAGGATTGTTATGCGGGCGCTGCAGGTACGTTGGTCATATAGCACGACTCATTTATTTATTTATACTCAAAACGGCAAGTCAACAGTGTTCTCAAAGTCACGAAGACGAACTGTATCGTTATGATGCAGGGTGTTTTTCGAAGACGATTCGTTATTAGAGCAGGTTTCCCGAAGAGCAAGCAAAAATGGTTACGATAGTTTACAAATAGTGAGTGTGTGTGTACAGAGGAAAGACCAGGTCGTCCGCGAGTTTCAGATGAACAAATGAAGAAAATCCCTGCCATCTTTGGGTGAAATCCAAGACAGTTCAGATCAATTCATTTTTCACGTAATGGAGCAGAGTCCTACTTGCGTCCAATAATTCGAGCTTTTCTGAATGAAGAAATGTCATAGTGATGGATTGGTCTAAAGGGAAATCAAAAGTTTGCTTTTTATGTCTCAAGAAAACAAAAGAAATTTCATCCTATAGGCGTATGAGTGTACTTCCTATACTTAAGTCTTCGAAAAAAGTTACTCTAAGGGACTTAAAGCAATAATATACGCAAATAGAATAACACTAAATTACCAGTTTAGCTTTCATAATATATACGGAGCCATTGGGCAAGAGCATAGGTTGGTCAAGAAAATTAACAATCAGTTAAATTTAGGAAGATATTGCTCTGATGCTTTTGTAAATGTACCACAAGCCCTTGATAAGGTTTGATATGCACTCAAATATGAACTAAAAAGTATCTGTCATATAACCAGAGCTTCCGAAATTCTCTCTGACATCCCACTGCGAAATGCAAGCAAACGTTAGTGTTCGGCAGTCAATGAGAAGATTGGATGCAACCACTCTGGCTTGTATACTTATTTTCAACAGTATTTTTGATTAAGAGTAAACACTTTTAATTAAAAAAGAGTAAACACCCTTAATCAATGAGATATCATGAAATAATAATAATCATGAAATAGTAAGTAATAAGGTATTTTCTTTCAAAAAACTTTTTCGTCCTGTATCTTCAAAACAAAGAGTCTTTTCTAAAAACGTCCGAGGACAAAAAAATCTTAAAATAAATCAAGGAATAATCCCTTGAATTATTTGACGCACGTTTAATAAACATCCTGAATATCGCAGATAACCGAGACTTACCAGTGTGACGACATTTATAGGCAACAGAGCGGTATTAGAATCTCACATTAATCTAACATTATCTTCGTACAATCTGCAATTCAACTTTATAAAGATACAGAAATTGCTTAAGAAATGACGGATAAAGGTATACGAAACGACATTTACTTTGAACAAGAAATCTATCCACCAGTAAAGATCAATAATTGTAAACTACCACAAGGAGAAGATGCAATAATTTTTTCTTAAAATACTTAGATTGCCGATTAACTCCTCTTACTTCATTAACCACCGCTAGGGAAATCATTCATCAATTTAGTGCTAAATATACTGATGAACCGGCGGTGCAACCGATTCTCGCGTGTTTGTGATAACAGTGTAGCGAAATAGTTGTATACAATGGTGCATAAACACATGCTTCTGTGACTGCTCATACGTTTTCAAATACAGCATATGAAGATCGCTGGATTAGTCGAGGTGAACTTCACTTATGATCTGCTCAATCCTTAGGCCTAAATCCTTATTTCCCATGGGGTCGTTTCAAGTCATTAGTGTACACCACAAAAATTTGAAAAATCGACTAGTTGACGGGTGTAAAGCAATAAGTAGTACAACGACAGAAATGCCAACCAATAAGCTTAGTGTTAAGATCTAGATAATTGTTGACCTAATCTAACTTACAAACCTTCGTTAATATTGTCCATAGTTTATCTTTGCTTGACTTCTAGGTTGGAACCGTCCCCTCAATACTTCTGCTATCGACGTTTCGTCTTGACCTACATGAGACATCATCAGGGTTTAACTGCTGTTATTGCTGTCTTCGTTGTCTGAGGACGTCTCATGTAAGTGAATATATCAGCAGCGGAAGTACTTTTTATTTAGAAAAATTTAAATAATTGACAAAAACTGTCCTAGAATCTAGTGCTCTGCTTATGGCATTACACCCGATGTAACCTAATCTTAATCTTTACTTACTGCAAAACTAACTATCTAAATCTAAACTAGTCGTATCTAAGGTTATAAGTGGGGTATGGCCCGCGTCCTGCCGCGGAAGCACTGAGAACGCGGTTTCAGCCCGTAGGCAAGATGAAGTAACTATTGTTGTCTTAGTTGACTTACAAAAATGTTAGTGTAAATAACTGTAGGCAGATTGTTGTACTTACTCCGTTCTGCACCGTAATGAAGGAATTTTAAAGTAAGTATTTAGAACTCTTTTTTTAATTTAACTGAAACGAATTATTTAAAATATTCTAATTTTAACCTCTTTTTACATCAGGTATACAATGCAGAAATTTTTTTAAAAAATTCTAGCTCTCCGGACGACATTCAAACTCACGAACTCATGCTAACCGGACAATTTTTTAAAAAAATTCCGCATTTCATATACGATGTAAAAAGTGGTTAAAATGCGTAAAAGCGCATAATTACATGCAATGAATTATTTAATTTAAATTCCTTGCGTTAGATTTAATGTTATTGCATCATAAGTAAATGCAATAAAATTCAATCGAACATTTTAAACTAGAATATTTACTAATACATTAATAATTACTAGACTTTTTTTCTTCCCAAACGTAATCAATGATTGCTAAATCTTTAATTATTACGAAAAAACAGGCTTTAATAATATTTTGCGATGTATGTACATATAATAAACGTTCACACACATATATCACTACTCAAATGAATATAGTGTAACAACGAAAGTAATTTTGATGGATTAATGGCATATTGGAATTAATTGTATATTTATGAATGTATGCGTTCATTAATGCATTTCTTCACAGGCAAACTAACACATAAAGACTTTTTTCCTTTTCATATGTAAATTCGATGATGATCTAAGAAAGGTATGTAGGTATGTGTTATAGCTAGAAGCCATTGTATATTAAATATATTATTTATCAACTGACACTGCTAGACACTCCGTCAATTAATAAATATTACTGCAATATTAATTTTAATCGTAATTGTCAGTTAGTTCACACCTATGTTTAGAACGGATGTTGTACAACAATGGGAAGAATATTAAGGGCGAGACATTTTTAATTCAGTCTGGTTAATTGAATAAGGAATCAAGTTCTCCAAAATTAATCTCCGTGTTAATTGTCTAAGTTCATAATTAACATATTATAATACAGTAAAGTGAAACAATAAAATTATTAAAATGATATTAATCCAGAATTTGGCAGCGTCAAGGGCATCCAGTTGCAATAATTAGATTTTCAATGCATGTGCTGTGTCGTGTTCAATAGCAACAATTTTGAAACTAAGCCTAATCGTTCATTTCTTGCATGTTGAAATATTCCAATTCTATGTATACTACTATACTTAATAACACTTTTTTGCGTGATAGCTATTTAGTGTTTTCAAATGTGTAATAAAGGAAATAATATGAAGACTAATCAATGTGTTCGATTAGATTGTCATAATTTGTGGTAGTTGTGAAAATAACCACAGTTAAAATTACTTCGATTTCTGCTTCTTTATTTTCAGCAGTACGTAACAGTTCATGTCTATGTTCCTCTCCGATAGAAAAATCTAATTCTTCTGGAATACTCTTATTAAGTCCTTTTGAAAAGTCTGCATCCAGAATATTTTGAGAAATATTGCGTGAAGCGAAATAGCAAACGATTATCTATGACACATTTACACAGGAAATCGGCAAACATATTTTAAAATGAGCAATTGTTTTAACTGTCCAAAACAGCATTCGGTTATTATTCGTCCTTTTATCAATAATTTATTATATGCTCCCATGATATTATCGTCATGGTTTCAAATGGTGTCGTTAATCACGCTTCCAGTGGATAATCCTTATCTCTAAGTATAAATACATTGCGAAGTTATTTAACAATTGCTGTAACAGAGGAATTTTTGCAGATCCTAACATCATGTACGGGTTCAGGTTGATTTGCATCAACACTTGCAAATAGTTCTTCACTGTTTTTTTGTTCACATTATACAAAATGGTTTCTAAGTTTTGTTTAAGGCACCTAACTTAATTATTGGTCGATATGAATAAAAATGGATTAGTTATTTAATAATTTTCTTTTTACCTTTTCTACTTATTTATATATTTATAATTAAAACACGTTGCTATAATATGGATTTTTTAATTTAAATTATTTACATACACTTAACTAAATAATGTAATAATAATAAATACAGAGAAAATGTATCAGTTGATCCATCAATTAGTCGCCAACCTAAGGAACCACAACAGCAGACAGGCTAAATAAGAAAATTGAACATCCAGAAACTGACGAAATAGAAAACCTTTCTATAACAAACCTACAACAACTTGTACTTCTTGTTACTGTTATAAAAGTTCAAGAACACAGCGAGGAGTTTATTGTTTACAATTAGAAACAATAGAGCACAAAATATATTAATTTAGAATGTAAATTAACTTATGTAAATCTATAAACAAATAAATATTCAATACTTTTATTCAGTAAAGAATTTATACTGTTCTCAATGTTTCTTTTTCTAATCCGTCCCTTAAAATTATTTCTGTCATTTCCGCTCTTCTATTTTCAGCAGTACGTGACAGTTCATTTGTTCATTTTCCATAGGAAAATTTAGTTCTTCTAAAGCACCATTATTATGTCCTTCTGGAAAGCTTGACTCTTGTATAGTTTTAGCAACATTATATAAACCGAAATAACAAATGATTTTCTTTGGTACACTTGCACAGGAGTTCGCCAAACATATTTTGGAACGGGAAATCGTCGATTTAGCTCTTATTATTCGTTATATTACAAGTAATGTATTATATACTTTCTTAATATCATCATCGGGGTGTCATTAGTCACATTTCTGGTGGATAATCTTCATGATCCAGTATAATTACGTTGCGAAGCTGTTTAATAGTACTTACTTTAACAACAGGATCCTTCTAGATTTTAGAGTCATGTACTGATCCAGGTCAACTTGCATCGGCACATATAAATATTTCTTCGCTATTAAATATTGCTTGCACATTTGTGTGAAATCTCTTCTGTTAATGGTTCGTCTCCATGGACAAGGGGTTTCTCAATTCGAAAGTTCGTACAATCTATTCCCAAATACAGATGTAAAGTGATTATTACTGATCCATTTAATATTTTCCTGGATTATTTCATGATCATTAGAAAGAGATTTAATTCATCTATGAGATTTATCAAATATCTTTGCTATTTGTGCGTTTTAAGATTTTCCATTTAGACATTAAATTTACATTACTGTAGCCTTCAAATCAATTATTGGTAACTAATCAAATTTCATTTATCACCATGAAACTGATGATGTAGTTAGGATTGTTAGGATATAATGCTATTTCCAACTGAAAAAAACATTATTTGAATTCATAGTTATGTTTGCATATTTCGATTATTTATGGCTAGTATTAGCAAACAAATAGTTTTAATCATTTCAAATAAAAATAATTTATAATTTTGCATGCAAAGTACGATATACGCTAGCATAACATTTATTATTTAAATACTAACTGACCTACCAACAAAATTAGTGATAAGAAGTAATAGAAAAGTAAGTATACGATGATTCATATGAAATAAATTAATCGCTAATAAAACTTGTTATTCGAAATACACAGTCGCAGAGAAAACCGAACTTTTTTGCGATAAAACCAAAAGCTTATTTATTTTGGTAAAATTCATTTAATTTATTCAAAGTAGTCACTTTCGGCTTCAATATAACGTTTTGCATGATCTATTAATATGTCGAATGAATTTTTAAGTTCATCTTTAGAGATGTCCTTCCAGATCGCTGTCGATGCCTTTTTAATGGCTTCGAAGTCGGTATAACGCAGTCATTTCATCGGCAAATGTAGTTTGGAGAATAAATAGAAATCACGGGGGCCAAATCCGGTGAATATGGTGAAATGGTTGACGTTAAAATGCCATTTGTAGTTATAAAATCAGTGATAAACGTCGAGCGATGAGATAGTACATTATGTTGTAATAAACGCAAAGCAGCTCCCATTTTCACGATATTGAGGGCGTATACGATGAATACGTGCCAAAAGTGGCATCATAACACCAAAATAATATACAGCATTGACTGTTTTACTAGTTGGTACAAACTCTTTGTGCACTATGCGATTCATAAAAACGAATCAACATTGTCTTCACTTTTGACTTCTCTAAACAGCTTTTTTTCGGTCTTTAATTAGTCTATACAATGTTGATTTCAGTTAGCTTGTGTGGTATAAACCTTGCATAAATCTTTCTTAGCCCAAAATGCGATGAATTCAATCTTTGAAAATATTTAACTCCATTCCCACGTATCACAATGAGAATTTCGGCTCATCTTTGATAAATTCACGCACAAGTTCGATGATACTTTCCGTAACCAGAGAATTTTTTGCACGAGCATGTTCGCTTTAAATAGCATACACACTTGTACGTAATAAACACGCACCACCATACACTTGTTTCATCAAATTAAACGTTTCAGTAAACAATTTACCAAGTTTAAAACAGAACTTGATATTTGCTCTTTGTTCAAAATTCATTTTTCGACCAATGCCAAATACACACTGTTACTTTATGCATAATTTGCCTGCTTCTAATGATGCAAATGTCATGATATTTTGACATAACATTGCTGAAAGATCTACTTTACCGACGAATACTTCTTTTAATAGATGGCGCCGCTAAGAATTACTGTTTGAAAAAGGTTGGGTTTTCTCTGCGACAAATAAATATATATACTTCTGAAAATGCAATAATTAGTTGCTCAGATCTCAGAGAAATAATTTCATTCAAGTATTTGTATGCGCATTTATATATTACTCTTTCAAATTTCACTTGAGTTTTATAAGTATTTTTAAAAGAAACATACACGTAAGTATTCTTATATACATATTTACATATACCATCTGGATGCTCAAGTGTGTATTTCTGGAATGCAAATTGTCGCTACCATTTTCATTTGGCACTAAACGTTTACCGTTTACCATATAGGAACGAATAACGTGACTCCACTTTGATGCTACTTCAAAGCATCTTATTACCTGACAGAAGTTCTGTTAATATAATTCTTTTTTAAATTGATAAGTATTTATTTTGTTCAATTTGCTACTAATATATTTGTAGCTCATATATATCTAAAAAAATTTTTTTCTCTTTCGTTTGACTGTGTGATTCGTTGCAGTTATTAGTTTTTGATTCACCGTTGGTCATTCTAGATGTATTTTCTATGTATTAAATAGATATAACGACTGCAATTTATATCCTCAGATTTTTAAAAATGTACAATTTTTTTATTCAGTTGACGCTGCGAACCTCTTTTTTTGTTAGTGTGCTATTACATACGTCTATTAATGAAAAGTGTTTGTAAATAGGTTATGAAATCAATATTTGTCTTCGAAGGTTTATCGCCGAATAATTTGATAAATATATATTACATTTATATTTTTCCTTTTTATCTCATTTAAGGTTTATCCACAAGTTTGTAGCTTTTTTGGTTTCCGGAATGAGAGTGCCATGAAGAAAATATCAGGTGTATTGAACTTGTGAATCTTTTTACCCAAAATTTGTCTTACTTATTATATATTATACTAAATGGAATGGCAAGTGGAAAAAGTGTATTTCTGACATATTTTTTTGTTCGAGTTTAGCAGGGAAGTTAATTCATCGTACACCGCTAGGAGCATTTGCGCTGTTTACGAAAGAAACATAACTGGGGGAGTACAGCACGAGCATGGTTTTCTAGAATTCAAGAAAACCGTTTTGATATAAAGGACTCTTAACTTTCAGAAAGACCATCGGACTTTGATGAACAATGTCTGAACGTTTTAATATGATGATCCACGTCAATTAACTCGGGAGTTTGTCTTTATAATGGATTTTGATAGATAAATTTTGAATTAAAAAAATGTTATGAATGTATATATCAAGTTAATATACTAACCAGCTACCATTCCATCTCTTGAATTAGTTTATAAGAACCGTTAACTTTGTGAAACGACTTTCACAATAATCTAAGAGTCATGAAAGAGAAAATGACAAGGTGTTTAAGACGGAGATGGATAAATGACATATGGTACCTTCCATTCGAGGAGTCTGGTAAAATTTCATTCAAATTTTTCGTCAAAGGGTGAAAGGATAAGCATACAAATTGCTTGTCTCGATTGCTTTGAGGTGACATGTAATATTCCGAATTATCTTTCGTACGTTAGCCTTCCTAATTAATTCATTGATTATTTCCGAATCAAACCAACGTCTCTCGGGATATTATTAATAAAGTTCAGCTCTTTTTCTTATCTCACTTTTGTTAGTGGAAAACTAAGTAAAGGATTGATAAGAAAACTGAAAGAGGCATTCTTTTGTTGCGTGCTATGATTTGAGTCCACCGTGATGAATCTATTGACATTGGTTTCTAGGGTGTCCAAAAAAGACAACGCGTCATTATTTTCTTTTTCTACCGTAAACTTAATCGTCGGAAATTTTGAATTTAATTGCTTGACGAAATCTTCCAAGCTGTATTTATGTGTATTAAAAATCGCGAAAATATCATCTACATACCTACTCCAAATTCTTTGAAAATATTTAGCCTTATATTTTAATTCAACTCCAAAATTACTCATGAATAAGTTAAACATTTACATTATTAAACAGTTAAATTCAAAATTTCCGACAATTAAATTTACAGTAGAAAAAGAAAACAATGACAAGTTGCCTTTTTTGGATACCTTAGTTATTAGGAATAATCTTAAAATAGAAATTGATATTTTCCGTAAAGAAACCAATGTCAATAGATTCATCACGACGGACTCAAATCATAGCATGCAACAAAAGATGGCTTCGTTCACTTTTCTTATCAATCACTTGCTTAATGTCCCACTAACAAAAGTAAGATACGAAAAAAGGATTGAATTTTATTAAAAGTTCGCGAGATGGTTTTGATTCGGAGATAATCTATGG